>CM076576.1:864184235-864611735 GCA_034641835.2 Pinus albicaulis | reverse complement strand
GGAAAACACTTTTTTTGTTTTTGGGGTGTTTTTTCATGTTTTTTGAGTCTTTTTGGGCTAGAGTTCCCGTTTTGAGGTCAGGTTACCTATTTCATCGGTAACAATGTTAAGAGATGATTATATTTCTTATCTAATTAAGGCCTTGCATATCTTTTTATGATTGATGCATTTCTTTTCCAATTGAATGCATGTTGCATGTTTACGCCAGGAAGGTGTTTGAAAGTGGAGTATGTTGACCCACTTTGTTTATCATGTATGTTTGTCAACTTGAGGATGTTGATTATTTGCACATGCATGAGTGTCGACTTGTGTTTGGTCGATGGGTTTGTACACTGAGATGTAAGAGTACATGGTGAGGTTCACATGCTGTGAAATTTGTTGCTTTGAAGGAGCAAAAGGATATGTCGTCAATTTATGTTTCTTGCATGATGTGTTTTTCAAATTGATGGTTGTGTTTGTGACAAGATGTCGCAGGATTTTGGGAAGGTTCACTCTTGAGAAAAGGCTCATGTTTAGCCTTCATTCTCAAACCCATGGCATGAACAGCATGTTGAACTGGAGGATGATAGAAAGAAGGACAAGATATCAAAAATTTTTGCAGCCATTGTAGACCATTTTATGTGTTGACGCCAAGGAGAGAAGGAGATGGCGAATGCATTCTTCCGGATGTGGAATTTGGAAACGTGGAGGTAAAAATAATGGTCACTTATTTTCTTGTTATTACTGATGTTGGAACTCATTACTGTAGGTCACTCAAATTGGCTAAACTTGGGAAAGTGGTTTGCAAGGAGAAGCTTGCAATGAATGCATGTTTGTGCAAAAGAGGAACATGATTCTTAGTGGGAAGGCCATAAGTTAGTTTTCCAAGCACCGAGGGATCGCTTTGGTACAACAAGGTGTTTTATCAGTTAGAAAGCAGCCAACAAGTGTTGAATTGGGTCAACAACAAATCGAGGACATTGGTTGAAGCGCCAAGCCATTTGCAAGGCAAGGCATTTCAATGAACACAAGTGGTTGTCATGGAGATTTTTCCAAGTAGAATCAAGATGATGGAACTTGGAAAAGAGAGGAGTATTCAACTCTTATCAGATAACCAACTTTTTTGGGTCCAAAAGCCTGTCAGTGGGAAGGAGTGATCGAAATCTGGACTGGGGGAAAAAAATTGTCAAAAAATCAAAGTGATCATAATCGCACCAAACCAGAATGACCGGATCCATCCTATCGCCAGGAATATGGTGCAATTCGTTTCACTCAAAACATAGTCCGTATGAGGAAGAGTGAGCATGTTGATCACTGTGTCAAACAAGTGATTTAAAAAAAAAGGTCAAAGGCTAAAAATTTGGGTTTTCTTTCATTTCACCCAATGACACTATGACAAGTGTCATTGCAGGATTCACTGAAGAGTTTTGAAGGTGAAATGTTTTTTAATGGTTGTCTCCTAAAGTCAAATTTGATTTTATTTATTTTTTAGTTGGAATAATCCAACTAGAGGCTGACACGTGGTGTAACCAGGGGCCGCCACGTGCCCCCTCTGGTGGATGAGGGTCAAGGCTGAATTTCATGTGGTGGTCGAAATCCAAGGTCTGAACGCATATTATATGTTCGATTTCCATATCTATCAAATTCGGGTTTTAAATATCAGTTTAAAGTCTGAAATATCAATTTACATTGAAGGTCGGGTTAATTATATATTATGGTTTCGAAATCAACTTAAACCATGGTCAAATTTCAATTATTATCAAAGGGCATACTATATAATATTGGAGCAAAACTATTGAGCTGGAAAAAGGGCGGAGGTTGGGGCTCGACCCCACGACCTCCCCGCATCAACATAATGCAACACCAATAGACCACACATTGAAAGTTAATAAACTATGGGCATGAGTTGTAATTATATTAAAGTGCCCTAACCATTAGGAGGAGGAGGGGGCCAACCCCGTAGGCCATCCCCCTCTCCATGTGACTTTAATCCAAGACCAGGAGCGATGAAGTTTCAAAGTGCGCAGATTAACAATTAAGATGGGTTTAATTAACCCCAACCCCATGTTTAATTGTGTTAATTGCAATGTAAACACGATTTATATAAACTGTGCTTAACACATTTAATCCGCGTGTATCCCCTAGTTAACCTCACATAAATTTTAATTAAACTCCAGCTAATATGGTGGAGAATTTGGCAAAGATACCAAATTCGGCACCACTTCTAGATTTGGCAGCCTTAACTGGAGTTTCTCCAGTTTTAGTGGTGATTCCTAGGGAAAAATTGAAGGAAGCATAACTTTTTCTATTTTCGACCAATTTTGGCTCAAGAAGAGTCATTCCTAGATGATTTGGATGCTTTGAATATGATGGAACATTTCACAGAGGCATTGGAGCACTTATGAAAGTGTTGTTTTCCACTTTGAAGATTAGAGAAGCTCAGGGCCACCAGGAGAGGAGGTCATGCCTAGATCAGCTAAAGACCATTTTCAAAGATTGAATAGTCTATTTTGAGGTTTTTGGGTCTTCTGAAGGCAGTGGTGTAGGTTTAAAAGCCATTGTAGCATTGTAGGTGTATTTAATCAGGAATTTGACCATTAATCCCAAGAGGGCCTAGCCAGTTGAAGCAGGTCCATGGAGATGTGGCCCAGGAGGGGTGAACTTCATTATCAACTATTTTATAATGCCTATGTTGTGTGTTATTTATCTTTATTTTATTTGATGTACATGAGTTTTTAAAAGCTAATTAACTCATAAATTTCTCATCATAGACACTTAAAAACTTGACACATAAACCACTTCACAATTGGCTAACTTGGGATGATCCTAAACACATTTTTAATATTGATGAGGGATCTAACACAACAAAACTAGTTTGCCCATATTCAGATAACCAACAAACCTATGATGAAATCCATGGAAATTACCTTGCAATTCCACTATAGAAACAAAATCGGCTGTAGTAGTCCACCTGGCTGCTTACACTCTGTCTTCATCTGTTGACAGTCCTAACATATAGCCACAAACTCTGCCACTTCCTTATTCAAATCTTTTCAATGATAAAAATTATTTACTGTTGTCAATGTCTTTTGATACACTGGGTGACTTGAATACGGTTCAACATGAAATTACCTCAAGATAAAATTCATGAACTCACTGTCATTCAACATTGTTATGAAACCAACCCCAAAAATAGAAGAAAAGAGAGACCAACGCCTTAGAATTCAGCCACTTCCAGGGGGACACCTCCTTTACATTACATAAATGAACAATTCTTGTATGATACAAATGAAAAAACCTCCTTATATATATAGGAGTCCATGGGGTCACAATATAATCCTAGTCGACCTAACAATAATAATGTAAGGGAACAATAATAACAATATTGGGGTTAAAGGGGTACAACAATAACAATAAGGGGGTTACACTAACAACAATAAGGGACTACACTAGTGATATAGGGACCTAACATGCCCCTCTCCTTCAAAAAAGTGTTGTCCTCAATGCTTGAGTAGCTCTGGATGCTTCTGTATAAAATTTTCATCCTCCCATGTAGAATCCTCAAGCAAGTAAACTTCACTTGGCAGAGACTACTTCAATTGATCTATTTCTAGTTGTTGAGTTCTTGTTTCATGGACTGCTTCCGGTTCAACATGGCTATTTCCTTCCCCTGTCATATTTCAGAATATTAGTTAGACTGAATTTTGTCACTATAACTTTGCTTTTAATCATGGAAAACATGGAAATCACTGCATGCCTTCATGGGTAAAGTAGTACAACCATTATATATTATATACTGTCTTTTGCAACGTCTTTGTGTGGACTATGGCACTGGCGATACTTTACCTTTTCTTAGCTTGCTTGAGGGAAATTTGTTTGTATGGTTGTAGTCGTAAAAATACCCAGTCTCCTACATCAAAACTCATCTCGCTGCGATGCTGGTCTTCTTGTTGTTTCATTCGATTTTGTGCCAAATTTAGGTTATCCTTTAAGAGTTGGAGAACTTCTTGTTGATGCTCGATGTGATCTTCCACTGCTTGAACGTTAGAATTTTCTCTTAAAGATGATGTGATGGACAGTGGATGATATCCATAAAGTGCCATAAATGGGGTCATTTTTGCTACAGTATGGAAGGAAGTGTTATACCACCATTCAACGAGAGGTAACGACTTGACCCAATGTGTTTGCTTATCAGATAGAAAACAATGAAGATATCCTTCCAAAATTTTATTCACTCTTAGTTTGACCATTGGATTGAGGATGATAAGATGAGCTATGAGCTAGTTGAGTACCCAAACAAGAAAATAATTCCATCCAAAAATTTATAGTAAAAATGGGATCTTTTGTTTTAGTTGTGAATTATTACAAATATATAAGCAATCTTTTTACCATAAGGAATAATTTTTCCAAGTAAATGTATCAAATGTACTAGGATCTTGCTGTAACTTTTGAATGAGTGTCCACACTTCTTCTTACTTCTTCCATTCATCCCTTGCTTCAGCTATCCAATATAGTTGGATAATAGAAATGGCACAAAGCAATGCTTCCACCTCTTCATCCTTTCTTGAGAGTGCATCTGGAACAACATTTAACGTCCATTTTTTGTAGATGATTTCAAAGTCATAACCCAACATCTTTGTGACCCATTTTTGTTGCTCTTCTGAAGATAGTCTTTGTTCCAAAAAGTGTTTAAGTCTATCATGATAAATTTTTACCTTGAAGTGTCTTCCCATTAGGTACGATTGCCATTTATTTAGTGCATGTAGTATTGCCAAAATTTCCTTCTCATAAATAACTTTTTGTAAATAATTTCCTTTGATTGGACGACTTTCAAAAGAAATTGGTCTTCCTCTTCTTGAATTAAAACAACACCAATTCCATTTCCTCATGCATCACATTCCATAATAAAGGTTTTTGTGAAGTCTGCGTAGCTAAGACCTGTTTTAGGCACATTGCCTCTTTAAGATGTTCAAAGGCCTTAATTGCTTTAGGAGTCCATGAAAATTCATATTTCTTCAGTAATGTTGTTAGAGGTGTTTCTATTCTCCCATAATTCTTAACAAACTTGCGATAATATCCTGTTAACCCCATAACTCCTCGCAACTTCTTTATGGTTGTGGGGACTTTCCATTCCTTAATGGCTTTAATTTTGTTAGGGTCTACATTAACACCCTCGTGAGATACAGTATGACCCAAATATTCCACCTCTTGTACTCCAAAGAAACATTTGGATGTTTTGCATATATTTTTTCTCCTCCAATAGTTTGAGGACCTTGTCAACATGTTGAACATGATCCTTCCAAGACCTGCTGTAGATTAGTATATCATCAAAAAATACTAGCACAAATTTTATAAGGAAAGGTTTGAAAATGGAATTCATCAACCCTTGAAATGTAGAAGGTGCATTGGTAAGGCCAAAAGGCATGACCAAAAATTCATAATGACCCTCATGAGTTCGAAATGTTGTTTTCGGAATATCTTCAGTCTTCATTCTAATTTGATGATATCTTGAATGAAGATCCAACTTGGTAAAATAAATTGCTCCATGTAATTCATTCAATAATTCATCAATCACAAGAATGGGAAATTTATCTTTAATAGTGATATTATTGAGCTCCCTACAATCTAGACACATGTGCCATGATCCATCCTTCTTGTGCACCAATACTATTGGAGTAGAGAAATAACTTTGACTAGGTTGAATTATACCAGCCTCTAACATTTCTACAATCATACATTCAATTTCGCTCTTTTGGACATAAGGATATCTGTAAGGCCTGATTTTTGGAGGGACACTTCCTGGAATCAAATGAATATCATGATCGTGATCACGAATAGGTGGGAGTCCTTTGGTAGTTTCAAACAACTTGGAATGTCTGTCCAATACTTTTTGGATATATGGAGAAATAGATGATTTGGATGTTGGAATTTCTAGTGAGAATAAATGTGCAATTACGCCTCGTTTTTATTTCTTCAGAAGCTTTGTCATGAGATTAGAGCTTATTATATTTACTGGCTTCCCTGCGATACCTCGTAATTCAACTTCCTTTCCTTCCGAAAAAAATTTCAATAAAAGTTCTTGAAAATTAAAAGCTATTGTCGCCAAAGATTGTAGCCATTGTACTCCTAGTACAACATCAACACCTCCCATTGGAATATAAAGCATTGGAATATTCAATACATATTCCACCATGGTTAGCTTGATATTATGGCATTTTCCAGAGAAAATTATAGTTCCTCCATTTGAAACCATCACTTGACATTCTAGTGTTGGGTATAGGAAACAATTCAATTCCTTGGCTACCTTAAAATGAATAAAATTATGGGTACTACCCGAATCAATCAACACTATTAAAGTTTTCCTCTTGATATGTCCTTCTATCTTGAGAGTTTGAGGAGTGGTAATTCCTGCCAATGAATTACACAATATGGTTAGACTCATTTCTTCTTCTTCTAGGGTTGGTTCCTGGTGTCTATACTATTCTTTTGAAGCTTCTTGTTCATTTTCTTCCTCCTCTTCACAATCTATGTAAACTAATTTATTCTCAACACACTTGTGACCTTTAGTGTATTTGCTATCACAACTGTAGCAAAGCCCTTTTTCTCTTCTTTATTCCAATTGTTGTGGTGTCAACCTTTTAGGTTGTGGAAGTCTAGGAGTAGCAACAATTCCATCTTTATAGATGTGAGTGGTAGGCTTCCTTGTCACCATAGTTTTACATTCATTTTTTATTGCCAACCTGAATTCCTTCTCCAATGAATCATGTTCCCAAAAGCGAACCTCATGTTGGATGTTATCCTTTAAAGTCCCTATGAAGACATCAATCTTGTGTTCCTCTGGAATATCAATTACCCTTATATTCAATTTTTGGAAGTGCTCAATGTGCTCCACCACTGAACCCTTTTGTTTTAGATTTATCAATTGGCTAAATAAGGTGTTGCTCTTTGTATCCTCATAATGCACTATATTTTCCTCCGTAAAAATTGACCAAGTGACAATTTTTTTACGGGAGCAAAGCCATCGATACCATACAAATGTATTTTGTTCTAAATGTAAAGTTGCAATGCGTAACTTTTGTGTGTTTTGCACATTATTGAGATCAAAATATTGCTCCATCTGTAGTATCCATGTTACGGGATCCTTGCCATCAAACTTTCTCATATCCATCTTTGGAATATGGTGGTTCTTCCATCCAACATTAGAGTTTATGAAATCACGATTAACATTTATTTTATTCTCATCATGAGTTTCCTCTACTATATTTTCACCATTAGGAAACATTTCTTGTATCAACTTTGTTAAACCTTTCATGTCTGATTTTAGATCATTCTTCATGTTTTCCATGTTGTATTTCATTTTTTCATCAATATTAGCTTCTATGTCATCCATATTAGCTTCCATGCTAGCTTCCATGCCATCAATCTTAGCTTCCATGCCTTTCTTCAAACCAACCATCTTAGCTTCCACGCTTTTCTTCAAAACTTCCATTTCATTTTTTGTTGATCTTTGTGAGAGCAAAATTTTGGTGGTCTATTCTACAATAGACCACCTCACTCAGTTTCAAAGCCATCCAACAATCTAGCTCAACCAAAACATGAGAACCCCATCACACCATGGCTATCCAGAAATGGAAAGAGAAGGATGAAAAAAATTGTCACACCTGGAAAAATCCATGCCAATGAAAACAAGATAACATAGAACACACATGCATAACCATGCATTCCAAAACTAGCAAGGAAATCATACATGTAACTCGATACTTGTAAATAATCCCGTTATAGCGTCTTGATCCTTCTATTCCTTGATTGATATTTGATTCCTCTTGCCTTCTTTGCTTTTCTTGATCCAATGTTGAAGTTCTCCAAGAAAACTCGAAGTGTCCAAGAGTGAGAGAGAGAGAGAATAGAGATAGAGCTCCAAAATTGAACTGACAAAATGTACAAACTGATCCTCAAAAGCAATTTTATTAATGAGGCCTCTAATTTTCTTCATTTTCCATTATTTTTCCTTCATTTTACTCCTCACATGCAACCTGTGACCTTTCACCTTCCTTTTCTCCTAATTTCCTTTATTTTCATAAATAAATTTCCAAAAATTCCATTTTTCCTTTCTAAAGCCTTGCCATTTCCTTTGCAAATTTCCTTAGCCATAATAAACCAAATGAACACCCGCACTAGGTTTTTTTTCCCAAAATTCAACTTGGAATAAGTGTCCCATATCCGTGGTTATTATTTTTCAATTATTAACTTTTATTTACATGGAAATTTCACCAGGGCTGTTACAGTGGCCTGATCTTCGTCATTGACTCATGTGCTTCCTTCAAGATACCCTAAAGCCTTATTGATTTCCAAATCCCTGAAGAAGTTTATTGCACAAATATGAGAGCCTAATCTCCATCCCTTGACACATGTGGCCCTGATGAATATGCCTCTATGGCCACTAATGATCCAACACTTTGAGATCCCACTCTCAGAGATCTTGCATTCAGAGCTCCTACACTTTGAGAATCCAATAATCCTCCTAACCTCTGTGAACTTGTACCAATGTACCTTCATACTCGTGGGGTGGATCCCAACTACAGTGCCCGCTGATTTACCTGATCATTCTCCTATGACCTCCCCATGATCCTGTAGGATCAAACATGTATTTGTAAACTCTCTCATCAGAAACACCAATCACTTTAGCAGATTCCATTCTAGATCCCATGGGATACATCAAGAATTGTCCATCTTTGAAAAACACAAAATATCCCCTGTCCTCAATACAAGAAACCGATATTAGGTGCCTCATTAGCCCTAGTAAATAAAGGACCTCTATCACATTCAAAGGTAGTAATGACTCCCTATGAAAGGATGCAGTCCCCACTCCTACCGCTCTAACATTGGTGTCATTTCCAAGCACCACCTCCAAGTTTGAACCCTCTGTAAGACTCGTAAAGTGATCCCTCACTCTAGTAATATGGAAAGATACTCCACTGTATATAAGCCCGACACTCGTGGACTTAGGACTAGTGTCTAAGCTCACCACCAACACAAAATCTGACTCAAATCTGGAGGTGAACTCGTCCACCTCAGCTGATGCTGCCACATACTTCTTCTTCCCCTTCTTCTCAGGAAATTTAGATGCATAGTGACACATCTTACCACAAGAAAAGAATCTCACTTTTCTCATGTCCTTCTCTGAATTATCTTCCTCCTTCTCCTGCTTGGACCCACTGGTGGACCCCTTCTTATTCTTTCCCTTAGCTGTAAGGGAAACATTATTCTCCTCACCTCCTCAACCACTTTTGCTACCAGCCTTGGAAATCCTCCCGGTCTCCTCCTAGATTAAATCATCCCACATCCTCCCACTGCTGGGTGAAACCATATAGTGCAGTCCTAACCAATAATTCCTCAGGGATAAATTCTCCCATTGAAACCTAATCATATCTCATGTGAGAGATATTGGTGAGGTATGAGGTTACCGTTTCGGTCTTGGTCATATTGGTACTTCTTAACTTCTGCCTCAACACCCTCTTCTTGTTCTCATTAAATCTTTGGTGTAGTGTGACTAGGGACTTCGACATCTCGTAGGAAAACTTCTTCCTGGTCACATGAGGGAATAAGTGGTATCTGATGGCATCGAGAATAATTCTTTTCATTTTTACATTCTTCTTGTTAAACTCACTCAACTGAACAAGATTTTTAGGAGGTTTCACGACATTCTCTACAATGTCCCATACCTCCAACTCCTCAAACAAAAACATCATACTCTCCTTCTAGAGGCCAAAGTTTTATACCCATGCAAATCTATACTTCACCTTTATACTAGTGACCATGACCCTCTAAACCAACACAAAACCTAAGATATCCGAATAATGTAAACTCCTCCCTCTCAAGTAACAATCATTTGGGTTTTTGAAGGTGTTTTAGGATTCTCTTCTCACTGTTCTAGAAAAGGATGCTTGTTTGTCTGATATATTAGTTTATGGTATCCTCAGATATGAAGATTTATTTCTTATATGTAGAGATTTCCAAGCTTTGATACCATGTAGAAAAAAAATGTGTCTGCTGTAGCCCACCCAATTTCAAGTTTTTTCATGGTTTAATGACCAAAATCCATCAAAAACATATGATCGATATAACATGTAATATGCATTTAAATTGAAACAAAGAAATACTCTACTATCTATAATTTCTCACAACTGATGTAAGGAAGAGATGCAAGCACACACACATAAATCTACATATTTATTTTTGGTATAATGACCCTAGAAAAACCCATAAGGGGAAAACCAATTATAAGGGAGGATTTTATTTGCTTCTTAAGGAAAGTTGTACAACAAGAAATTTGAACTTATCTATTCCCTTAATGGATCTCCTTTGAATCCCCTTTTCATTGAGTTTTGAACTGATATTTCTCACACATATTCAACTTTCCTCAAACAAAGATTTTTGGGTTTCATATCAACTCCTTATGCATAGGAAATCAGGCCACTGGTGTTGGACATCACCCTGGGAAATTTTTTGGACCCTATAATAGGTGGGAGAACCTACCTATGGTTTTGTGCATGGTTTTTGCACATGGTTTTGGGCATGATGGTATTCTGTCCATGGTATTTTTTAGATCCAGTAAAGGGAACTACAATTATGTTATAATCCAGGGTTAATGGATTCGGGTTTATGAATGCTTCGACATGTATATATATGTATTGTAACATTGAAAGGAATATAATGAAAAATCAATCTGGTAGTCCTGGTTTTGGGATCCAGAGGAAAATATTTGTGCATATTTTTTTCATGTTTATGTTCTTGCCATTGTTTATTTTCTGTTTTTTTAAGAATTCGTTTGCAGGAAATTTCTATATAAGGTTAAAACCTACAACTGGATAGTCAATAACTCTGTCTGAAAACACAATTCTTCTTAGCTTAAAATACGTTGTCAAACACTGACAAAAACAAATTGATTACAACATTGTTAGGGACTTGAAAAATTCACTGACAAAGTAATATATTTTGGGACTTCTCTCCCATAATTTTTGGCTTGTTCCCCCTTAAAGTTTCGAATTAGATTCCTCTTGATTTTTTAGCCTAAACTCAACCTAGAAGCCACCACCAATCTCATATTTGATTCAAGCTAATAACCAACATAAAATTTGGTGTAAAATTGTCCTAAAAATATTTTTAACCTTGGCAGAATCTCTTGATGCGATTATCTATGAAATCATTCCTGTGGCTTCTGCTAGAAATTCATGCATGAAGTCTCTCTAGAAGTTCGAACCCTTCTCCTAATGCTTAGAAATATCTCCTCCCTTTAAGCTACTAGCTCTCCTCTCCTCAATAGAACACACATAATGGGAAAAACCCTTTGCATTTTCCTTTTGTATTCTCATTAAAGAGGGAAAACCTAACCCTATTGATCAAGGGTTGAGATTAAATCTCATCCCATGAAAAAATTGGATGAGATCAAGTCCCCCACTTGATGACGAGCAATATTTACTTAGATATACACTAGCATTTGCACCAAGAGGTGCAAAGTAACGCCAAGGAGTGGGGATATATGTTCCATGCGAGATTATTTTTCTTTTGTAGACATCTTTATTTTTTAATGTAATCAAATATTTTCGTTGCCTTCTAGCTTTCCCTAATTTATGAAGAATGATGACCAAAACTCTAGTGCTGATTCGTTTACACTCTGACCAAATTTTCATTGTCTTTATTTTTCTTTTCTTAACAAATCGGTTGCATCCTCCAGTGATTTTTGCCTTTTCAATTTAGCATCACGTCCAAAAGCAGTAAATTTTGCTGCAAATAGATAGATGGTTCTGTTGCTTTGGTCCTAGGGTCAATTTTTGCATCGATTATATGTCTCAGTTGCAATCAATACTGCATAATAAATAACATGGATAATTGACTGTCTGTCATAGTGATCCTTCGACATTCTTGATTTTGCCAGAAAGTCTTGCATGCTCTAGTAGAAGCTTCCCTTCTCAAAATCTCCATATTTTGAGCACTCATTACATACTGAGTTTCCCATGATCATGACTGCATCTAAGGGCATGCTAGTTTTTGCAAGGCCTGATAAGCGTTTTCTAGCCATTTGAGCTGCAACGACTAACTCATGCTTTTATCAAGCCATGTACAAAAAGTATAAACGCTGAAATACGATATCTGGAGCCAGACTGCTACCCTGACTCTGATCAATGTTTAGGGTGAGTGTAATCTGGAGCTGAATCGCAGGAATCTGAAGAAGAAGCACTGAAAGGAAGTGGTGGAAGTCGTCCATGGCCGCCCAGGAAATAACAATCAACTTATTGACTCTCTATCATAGTGATCCTTCGACATTCTTGATTTTTCTAGAAAGTCCTGCATGCTCTGATAGAAGCTTCCCTTCTCAAAATCTCCACATATTGAGCATTCATTACATACTAAGTTTCCTAAGATGATGACTGCATCCAAAGGCATGCTACTTTTTGTAGGGTTTGCTAAGCGTTTTCCAGCCATTTGAGCTGAAACGACTAATTCATGCTTGTATCCAGCCATGTACAAAAATTATAAACGCTGGAATACGATATCTGGAGCCAAACCACTACCCTGACTGTGATCGATGCTTGGGGTGAGCGTTCTTTGGAGCTGAATCACAAGAATTTGAAGCAGAAGCACTAGAAGGAAGTGGCAAAGGACGTTAATGGCCACCCCAGGAGGAATTGCACTCACTCGATGCTCGTCTATCTGCTTTGAAGGTCTCCAGAGATGGAAATGTGCAAGTGACTTTGGGAGGTAATGGCTCAATTGTTGTTGTTGAAAGGAGAAGAACATTCCACTTAAGGGGGTTGATGTCAATGGTCAAAATAGATGTTGAGTCTAGTGGTTTGCATTTGTGGGTGTTATTTTTTGTAAAATATGTTTTAGTATGTTACTTTGTAAATTTTTTTGTTTATTGGAAACTTTTATAGAGTTTATAGTGGACACATTTTTAGACTAAGATGAAATTGTAACCTGAAAGCTAGCAAGCTACATAAATAGACTACTAATAATAAAAATCTTGTAACAAACGAACTATATAAGGGTTCTTGTCCCTAATCCAACGATTGTTAATATAAATCCCTTCTTTATTTAAAAAAAACATATAAATATGTGTATTAAGTTTGAGATAATATGCATATTACTTAAATTTGAAGGGAGTTGTATTTAGTGCGAATTTTTGGAGTTTCCGGTGTCGGAATCCAGTGAAAATTTTTGAGGTAAAATCTTGATTTTTGTTATTTAAACTTGTTTTTTTACTATATATATGGATTCATCACCCTAAAAAACCCCTAAGGCACTTCGATTGTGCAAGGTTACTCATCAAATTTATGTTTTCAATGAATTCTGACTGGATTTTAGAGAAATTAGACTGGAAAAAACCACCAAAAAAACTTTCAAAAAATCGCACTAAAAACTACTCTAATTTGAAATAATTAAAAAACGGACTAATTATTCATCAAATAAATTCTAATAAGATATATACATTATATTAAATTAAAATAAATTCAATTTTATTATATAAACCTTTCATATTTAAAATTTTAAAAATATATGAAAGTTATATTACTTTTAAATAAACATTTCATATGATATTTTTTATACATATTAATATTTTGTTTTTAATTAATATATTATAATATTTTATTTATTTTAATAATAATAATTATTATATATAATGATGAATATGTAAAATAAAAATGAAAAAGAATTTAAAAATTGTCATAGTAATTATGTTTAAGATATGTACAAAAATATAACACTTAATTAATAAAAAGAAGGGTAATACTTTTTGATATAACATTTAATTAATAAAAAGAAAGGTAATACTTTTTGATATAACATTTAAGAAATAAAAAGAAGGTAATTTATTGTGCTATAATATTTAAGGTAAAGTAGGTAATACTTATAATAAGAGAAAAAATTACTGAAATGATAATACACAACATAAATTTTTATTTTAAAATTTTTGATCATTTAAATTAATTTAAAATGATTTATTTTATTTTATTTTATTGTTTTATTAAATATGAATTTTAATCAAATATAAAATTAACCTTTTCTGTAAATTTTTATTATTTTATTATTTTATATAAGATTAATTCTTTTTTCTTATTCATTCATTTATAATTTTCATCTTCTTAAATAATAAATTATTGAAACAAGAAATTCAAAACAAAAGAGAAAACTCTAATAACTATAATAACTTTGTCATCTTTTAAATTGAGTTTTTTTCCTTACATAAATTCAAACTTATTATCCAATAATATATTATTTCATTAATAAAAGTATAACTTGACACAAAACCTCCACAATTTTTGGTGAAAGAGATGCAAAACCTTCATAGCTTTAAAAAGAACGGGCTAGTGAATTTGTGAGAAAATAAAATTGAATTTAGATGCAAACCTTCATAGTTAAAAAAAAGAAAAGAAAGATGTATTAGTGAATTTGTGAGATTATTAAAATAAAATTGAATTTATCTTGTAAGAGAGAAAAATAAAAAATGTTGCATTACGATTTGGAAAAAAAAAATGTTTAAAATAAATAAATTAATATAAATTAATTTTCTTTTTAAAAATGCATGTGGTTCAGCTCATTTTTCTTCCCATGCTTACATGTTTTGGTGGAGTTGATTCCACTTGCTTCCATCAAATTTCATGCCAAAATTATCGCCTTTTAAGACTATATTTTAAGTTAACCGATAGCCTATGCCCGTGATGACCTAGGGCTAGAGGGCAAGGGTCCATGGTTTGCACGTTTAGATGTGTTATGTTGTGTGTATCATGCAACGCATGAGTTTGAACGATATTTTATACTTAGTGGAAATGCTTTATACCTGCCAGACAACGCATGAATTTGAACAATATTTTATACTTAGCGGAAATGCTTTATACCTGCCAGACAACACATGATTTTGAATGATATTTTATATTTAGTGGAAATTCTTTATACCTATCAGACAACACATGAGTTTGAACGATATTTTATACTTAGCGGAAATTCTTTATACATGCCAGACAACACATGAGTTTGAATGGTATTTTATATTTAGTGGAAATGCTTTATCCCTGTCAGACAACACATGAGTTTGAATAATATTTTATACTTAGCGGAATTGCTTTATATCTGCCAAACAAATTCGCTTTATTTATCTCATTAAAGTTAAAAGAAGATTGGCGATAGTTAGACAATGTCATAGAATCCTCGGGTGGGAAGGAGTGATGGCAGGAGCGCTCTGGTTCTAGGGTTTGTGTTCTCCAACGATGGTGCTCATTTCATGTCGGCGCTTCTGGCTCGCTTCTACTAAGATTCGGCTTCCTGATTCTTTCTGTCTGATCAACCTGAATGTCAACCTCTCTGGGAGGGGTGGGTAACTCCCCCTCTCCTCCCAACTCTACCTCCTTTGCGATGTCAGATTCGCCTGATAACGGAGCGCCAGGGATGCAGACTGTCCCTGACAAGGCGAACGCTACAGACAATATTCTAGATGCTAAAACCAATTCGGATGCCCTTGGGAACGAAAATACTGAATAGACTGCATCGGAGGCCCAACAAAAGGCCTCCTCTGCCACTTGCATTCCTAAAGCGGCAGATAGGATAAAAATCGATCTCCCCAGTCACCGTATCAATGGACACATACAGTTCATGAAGGATCACGCCCTCATCGGGAAGTTCATAGGTCTTTGGCCGACTGAGAAGGCTTTGCAGGGATGGATAATATCCAAATGGAAGCCCAAGGGTCAGGTTACCCAACAGTTAGGGCCCAAAGGATTTTTCACTGCCATTTTCCACTGCCTTGAGGACAAGAATCGCATATTTGAAGGAGGCCCCTAATTTTTCAACTCTGCAGGACTCTATCTTCGTGACTGGATAGAAATATTTCATCTTGAAAAAGAAGATTTCAGTTGGGCTCCAGTATGGATAAGAATGTATTCCCTGACCTTGGAATACTGGGACGAAGAAACGCTGAAGGACATAGTTAATGGTCTCGGAGAGTTTATAAAGGTTGCAGAGGAAACAAAACTCCAGCGCTACACCTCCTACGCCAGAATATGCGTTTATATGCATCTTGCAAAGCCCCTCACTGATTCGGTAAGTTTGTTCCATGATGACTTTGAATGGATTCAGACTATTGATTATGAGCATGTCCCTTTCCGTTGCAGGAAATGCCATGAACATGGCCACCTTTTCAGAGATTTCCCTTTGAACCAGAAACCCATCCCCCCCACTCCTCATTCTGGTAAGGATGCGGATGGTTTTACCAAAGTCTCCTCCAGGAAGAAGCATTCCAAAAAATCTCCTATCATCTCTACCACACCCAACTTGCCCAATACCAGCAACAGTTTTGAGGTTCTTGCTCCTCTTGATCCTACTGTCACGCCTCAAAATCAGCCTTCTACTTCCAGCCCCTTACCATACGCTCCTGCTTTTAATCTCAAAACCCCTCTAGCCTCTGATGCGACCAAAATCCAACTCGCCTCTTCCTCGACCGTCAACCTTCTCATGCCCACCACTCTTATTACTACGCTCATGGATCTGGACTGTGTCAAAGCTTCAGCTCCCCCTTCGGGGTCGGAAGACACTGAACTGAACATCCCCACTCACATGGAGGATGATACTGTCAATATCGACATAGGGGAGCTTGATATTCTGGCTCTGGAGGAAGCATGCCATCAGAAGGAGTACAACACCATTAAGCCCCATCAGATAGATAAGTTGGAGATTGTACTCACTCATGCACAGCAACGAAACTCCCTAGGAATTCAAGCAGGAGGACCATGGGACGACAGGAAAATCATGAAGGAGTCAAAAAACGAGGACGGAAGACTACACTGCAGAGAACTATCATCGCAGGAGAAATACTGGTGGAATCCGGCAGATTCCCCCAGTTGACAAAGTTCTACAAGACTCTCCCGAGTAGTTCCCCATGAAGCTCATATAGTGGAATGTGAGAGGGCTCAATAGCCCCTAAAAGCACATAATGATCAAAAATATGATTCAAAAATACAACCCCTCAATGATCTTCCTTCAGGAGACGAAATGCAACAACAAAATGCTTGAGCTCATTATGGCCAAAGCATGGGCTAACAGTCGCTCTGTATCAGTGGATGCTTCAGGTGCTTCTGGAGGATTGGCCATTATTTGGGATCCCCATATCCTCTCTCTGTATGAATTTCATGCTTCACATCACTGTATTCAAACAACTTTCCATCTGTTAGGTACCAACATCCATGGTCACTTAACTAATGTTTACTTCCCGCAAGAAACCCACAAAAAGTTAGATCTTCTCAATACCATAACAGATCTAAACTCTTTGAGGTGCTTTCCGCTTTGGTTCTGTGGGGGGGATTTCAATATGACAACCACTCTAGAAGAAATATCAGGAGGAAAGCACAGGCTAGAAGGAGACTGCTTAGGCTTCAAAGATTTTATTTCAACAAATCAGCTGGTGGATTTGCATACCTCCAATGGCACATTCACTTGGACCAACATGCGCAGGGGGCCACAACACATTTCTTCCCGGCTGGATCGATTTCTCATGACAGAAAATGCTATACATCTTGGCGGGGATTTTCACTCGTCCATTCTTCCCCTAGCTGGATCGGACCACTGGCCCATCCTCCTGCAATGGTCACGTCCGGGAGTGCATTGCAACAGACCATTTAGATTTGAGTCCTTCTGGTTCTCCCACGTAGGTTTCCATGACTTTGTTACTAATGCCTAGAGATCCTGGGTTCCTGTGGCAGGCTCAAAAATGTTTCAATTCCAACAGAAGCTCAAATATCTCAAGCACAATCTCAAACATTGGAATAAATCTCAATTTGGAAACATTTTCGATAACAAGAAGGAGCTAGAGCTTCAAATGAACATGCTTCAGCATAAAATCATCATCGAAGGTAGAACAGAGGACTATGAAAAACAAGAAACAACTCTCCTCATAAAAATTGACAAAAGCAGGCAACAGGAAGAGACACTCTGGCGACAGAAATCATAAATCAGATGGCTTCAAGACGGAGAAAAAAACACAAAGTTTTTTCATAGATCCACTATCCAAAGAAGGATGCATAATCATATTACCTTTCTCAACAGCAATCAGGGAACTCGTTTAGAAACACACGAGGACATTGAAAAAGAGCTTAGAGGGAATTTCAAAAACATTCTGCAGGAACCAGAAGGCAATCGGGAGCAAGCTATTCACTCGGTAACTCAACATATTCCTAAAATCATAACAGAAGATCAAAATGCAATGCTTCTCCAACCGGTTACGCTCCAAGAAGTTGAACAAGCCATCACTCAACTCAAGGACGGAAAGGCGCCTGGCCCGGATGGATTCATAGCCAAATTTTTTCATGCTTTTTGGGAGCTCATTAAGATGGAAGTTTGGGCTTTAGTGGAGGAATCTTGATCCATGCACTGGATCATTCCCTCACTAAATTCAACTTTCCTTGCACTCATTCCCAAGGAGGAGAATTCAAGTACCCCATATAAGTACAGGCCCATAGCACTTTGCAATGTTATTTATAAGCTTATTTCCAAAGTCATTGCGAACAGGCTCAAACCTCTCCTCCCTCTCCTTATATCGCCAGAGAAAACGTGATATGTGGAGGGTCGTCAAATCTTGGACGGCATAATCTTATCGCATGAGGTAATTCATTCTCTTAAAATCCTTAAGAAACTAGTTATGCTTCTCAAACTTGATTTATCAAAATCTTTTGACAAATTAAGCTGGACTTACATCAAACACATCCTTTTGGCTTTTGGTTTCAATGATACTTGGACTAGGTGGGTTATGAGCCTTCTCTCGTCTCCCAGTTTTTCTATCCTAGTCAATGGCTCTCCCTATCTGCCGTTCCGATCTTCTAGAGGAATTCGTCAAGGGGACCCCTTATCTCCCTTTCTTTTTGTGCTCATGGCTAAAGGCCTTAGTAGACTCTTTCATCAGGCTGCTTCCTCCGGTTCTATTAAAGGCATCTCTCTCCACAATAGCTCCCCCATCACTCATAAAAAATTTGTGGACGATAACTTGCTCTTTGGCCATCCTTCTATACAAGAAGCTCGATCCCTCAAATCTCTGCTTGAAACCTTCTTAGAGGCTTCGGGTACTACCATCAACGCTGCTAAATCCCACATCTTTTTTTTCAATACCCCTCCCATCTCTCAACAAAATATTTCAAGAATTTTAGGATTCATGATTGATGTTCTTCCTTCCAAATATCTTGGGGCTCCCCTGGTTTGCTCTGCTATTAAGCATGCCTCTTGGATATCACTCTTGGATAAAATGGAAGCTCGCCTCTCTTCCTGGACCTATAGATCTCTCAATTTTCCTAGCAGAGTTATCCTAATTAAATCTGTTCTTCAGGCTATGCCACTTTATCTATTCTCCATTTTGGCTGCTCCCAAATGGGGTTTGAAGAAAATTCACAACCTTCAGAGGAATTTCCTTTGGGGTTCCTCGAGCCTCAACAGAAAATGGGCTTTAGTCAAGTGGACAGAAGTTTGTACTCCTAAAAGCACAGGGGGTTTAGGCTTGCGGGATCCACTTCATAGCAATCAAATTATGGGGGCTCGTATCTGGTGGAGTTGGATCTCTCAACCTCACATCCCCTGGGCACGTCTTTGGCAGGTCAAGTATGCTCCAGGAAGCTCCCAGGTTGATCTCATCCGTTTCAGCTCTGACGCTCCTGGCTCATTGATATGGAATGCAGCATAAATTCATGGCGCCTTCATTCAAGCACATAGCTTCTGGGAAATTCATTCAGGAAACAGAGCTAGATTTTGGGATGATTCTTGGCAACAGATGCCGAAACTCTCCTTTCTCTTCCAAAAACCTCTATGGCAAAACAATCTTCAGCAGGCCGACCCCAAACATGTTAGTAATTTTTGGCAACCTAATCCCTCCCATGATCATCAGGTTTGGAAACCAGCTCTCATCTGGCAAGAAGATTGGCAGGGGGAAACCTTTGGCGACATTTAGCAGGAACTAAGTCTCAGAAGGATTAAGGTCTCGAATCAAGATGACAAGTTAAGATGGGGATACTCACCTAGGGGTAATTTCTCTACTCAAGAAGCCTACAAATTACTCTTCTGCTTGCAGCAGGCACAACAAGATCGCATTTGGGCTCAAATCTGGCAACCTAATACCTGGCCAAAAATATCCACCTACCTTTGGCTCCTCAGCAAAGGCAAAATTCTTACATGGGACAACCTCTTAAAAAGAGGTTTCATTGGGCCCTCTAGATGCCCCAATTGTAAGACTCAAGAAGAAACTATACAACACCTCCTGGACTCCTGCTCACTTGTTACTTTTCTTTGGGAACAATTCACCTTTTGCTTTGGTCAGACTGGGCGTCAAATTGGGGACATCAATAATACAATCAGAGGATGGCCCTCACATCCATTTCAATGTCTCGTGCTCAATTCCCTTTGGAACCTATTTCCGGGATTCATCTACTGGGCCACATGGAAGGAGCGTAATCATAGAACTTTCAAAGATGCTGTCACTCCGAATGTTATTATCTAGTCCAATCTCAAGCGAAATTTGCAAGATACTTTATCTCTTATCCCTTGGTAAGATTCGGATATGTCGTCCTCACCTTCAGAATGTCTCATCTAGAAGAGATGGAACCTTGAGCTCCACCACACTAGGCAGCAATCCCAGAATACCTTGAAGCATTTGGATTCGCCTCTCTCTTGGTCGCCTCCCATGCCGCGGACTTTCAAGATGAATTTTGATGGCGTGGCTAAAGGAAATCCGAGTCTTGCTGGATTTGGAGGCATTTTTAGGAATCATGAAGGCACCACATCTCATATTTATTTCGGATCTCTTGGTCGTGACTCCAACAATGCTGTCGAACTTGAAGGCTTATGGCGAGGTCTATGTATAGCGGAGAAAGAGAACTTCTTCCCTCTAGAAGTTGAAGGGGATTCTCAGATTCTTATTGAAGCGACAATCCGTCTCCACTCTGGCTCCTCAGCTTCCAGCATTGCTTCCAGCTGGAGACTTCAAAGCAGATTGGAACTTATTGAAAATTGGCTCAAGACACCTAAAGCTATATCCTTCAAGCATATCAGACGCACAGCAAACACAGTTGCTGATCGTTTGGCTAATCAAGGTGCTCTTCAGATTACTCCATTCTACGAAGGTCTGCTACAACATTCCAATGATGCTCAGCTCATTCAGGATTGCACAGCCTTGGTGCAACAGGACCTCCAAATCCCGGATGCGGGTGGTATTCATGCATAACAGGTGGCAAGCTTGGGCGGGCGCGTGGGGTTCTACCACTGCCACCCTCCGTTGCATCCTTTACGCCATTAACTGCATTAAAATAGCTTCGTCCGGGGCATTAATGTGGCACACTCATCCAGAACTGCACTCAATCGTCAGAGATATGGCTTCTCCGGGACGCTTCATACCTGAATTTTTTCCTTTTAACTCCTGATGTGCTTCTGTATGCTCGGAGCCAAGCATTCAGACCATCACTGGGTGCAGGCGTTGGCTTTCTTGTTGTGTTAATCTTGCACCTAGTGTGCACTCTTCGCAAAGCTTCCTTTGCGCTCAGAGCTCTGGCTTTCGCCTTGTCTCTCTCCTTGAGGAGACTGATTCTCTTTTGACCTGTTGCCTCAGTCTGAGCACTCCCCGCTCTTTCATTTTTTGCATTCATAATCAGAATTCCATGCCGAGACTGAGACATAGGATGCGTAGCAGGCGGGGCTCGAGCCGGGGTGCTCCTTCTTGTCGCCCTCCTCCCTCCTCGCCTAGCTCTTCCTCTCCGCCTTCTGATTCAAGGAGGGGTCGTTATCTTGAGACCCGTAGTGGTAGGAGCTCTCTGCTGGGGCGGGGGAGTGCATTGCAGACTATAAACCTTTCCAGACTTCTACCGGGTCAACAGCACAAAGCGCTCTTCCGCTTCCCTTGCCTGCTCAATATGCCTACTGTCACTGCTACCATTACCATTGAATTCAAAGAAGAGCCACCAAATTCTACTACTAAGCTCTCCGACTCTCCTCCGGTGCAATTTTTGCCCGTTCAGCCCGGTTCTCCACATAAATCTGGTCAGAAGAGGAAGATTGTTGAGGATGGCACCTCGCAGGACCCCTTCGTGGCTGCTGGAGCGAGTGTTTTCAATGAGGATGCTTCTTCTGTTCAGGATGTCAAGGATAAAGCGGACACTGCAAATCAGGTTATTCCGGATGTCAAGGATGCTGCGCAGGAAGAGGGTGACCACGACGCTCATGCATGCCCCGTGGTCGAGTCGCCTCCTTCTTCTCAAGGTATTTAATGGAATTCCTGCATACAGGCTTGTTTTTGGCTGCTCTCTGTGCCTTGCACAGTTCTAGTGTTCGTATGCTGACACAGCTTAGATGGCTCTACTTCTACTGTCTTTTTGAGGGCCGGTTTCCCATTCGTGGGTGGCCAATTACTATGTATAAGCTTGTTCTTGTTTACATTTCTGATGCCATGCTGTTGTTATACTGTTTAGTTGCACGAGCCAGTTTCTACTATGAGGGAGGCTTTTTTGTGGTTAGATGCCTATCTGTGAATCAATATTGTAACCTCTTCTCGGCTCTGTGTGTTGATATTCTGACTAGAAATCATAACTGTACCAGAATGCCCACATATTAGGCCAGAATCTCTGAGGCCACGGCCTCCATGTAATCTCTTTTTTGTACACTAATAGATTAAACTTACTGAGAAAAGAAAAAAAAAGTTAAAAGAAAAGCACAAAGAAACATAAAACTCTAATTTAATAAATAAATATTAAATGCGTTGTCATAAATCATTAAATTATTATAAATCATGTATTAAAAATGTATAAACAACATGCCATATAAATTCATCTACTTATATCTAATCATATCTATATCACAATTCATCTATTTAAATATAATCCTATATATATGATTGTCAAAGAAAACAAGAGATGTGACTAAAATATACAAAAGTATTTATGTATATTAAAGAAATGCCCAAAAACTTTATACAAGGTTTTCTTAAAAAAAATATGAATATATATGTTATGTGTTGTATTAATGAGGAGGCACATATTGTTAAGTACATCTCTATACAGGGTTTTACTTAGAAAAAATATGAATATATATGTTATGTGCTACATTAATTAGGAGGCACATATTGTTAATGTCTCTAAAAAATTATTTGATGGTTAGAACAACCACAAAGCTAATAAGGGATTTTAGGTCGAAACATGTCAAAACATGATAGTTTAGGAATGTTAAAACATAATAAAAAACAAGTATTAGTGTGTATTAAACGAAGAAACTATGAACTAATCAAATTTCTGGGAAAGAAGAAAGACACAGATTCTGTGTCAAACCAAGAGGGTTTTTCAAAGGAGTAGCCACTAGTGATCAAATTTGAAGGGATGTTCTTAATTTCAATTAAAAGGGTATATATTTATACGACCCTTCTATACTGAAAATCTTTTAAAAAATTACATTTAAAGTGCCAATAATATATTATCTCTAGATTTCATTTTCAATCAAATTTA
Source organism: Pinus albicaulis (assembly GCA_034641835.2). Taxonomy (NCBI): domain Eukaryota; kingdom Viridiplantae; phylum Streptophyta; class Pinopsida; order Pinales; family Pinaceae; genus Pinus; species Pinus albicaulis. The sequence goes on along the minus strand of CM076576.1, from coordinate 864,588,246 downwards.
TTCCTACCATTATCCTTAAATTATCTATCATCAAACTATATTATGTAATAAGTGTGTTCAAGGAACTTAAATGACCACTCAAATGTTGTTCTTCTCTATCAAAATTAACATTTTTCATTTCTACTTTTTGTTTTTCATGTTCTTTTGAGACTTACGACTTTTTCTGGAAAAATTAGAATTTAACTTCCAATTTAATCATAAATTTAGTTGAGAACATTTTTTTTTTTTAAATATATAACTATACAATTATATTAATAAATTGGACAATACAAACATCTCATAACTTACAATTATATTAATAAATTGGACAATACAAACATCTCATCACTTATTATTATTATTATTATTAAAATTTATCAAAATTATATCAACATCTTTAATGTATAATGATAAAATAAAAATGTAAATTTAAAAACAAACATTAGGTTTTTAAATTATATTAATATAAACATCTCATCACTCTTTATTATTATTATTAAAATTTATCAGAAATATATCAACATCTTTCATGTATAATGATAAAATAAAAATGTAAATTTAAAAACAAAAATTCGTTTTTTTATTGATTTAATGGTGAAATCTAGTTGTTGATATTGGGTGGTTTTGGATGCCCTACATTTTTTACTTCTTTGTCTTGATCTGTGGCATACATTTAAAGTACTTTTCTGGTGATTTGGGTTAGATTCGAATTCTTTGTCTTGACCCGTGGTATACATTTAAACCGATTTTATGGTGATTTGAGTTAGATTTGGTTAGTTGAAATAGATCAATGCTGCATACCAAAAAATGCATATTATATATATATATATATATATATATATATATATATATATATATATATATATATATATATATATATATATATATATATATATATATATATATATAACACAATTAAGTTATTGTTGTAAATTAAAAGAGAGACTACATTTACGCTCTTGTTGTACATGATATAGAGTTTACTAACACATTAAAAAAAATGACATAGTGTGAGTGATTGAAGGTCCCACCTGGTTAATCATATCTCTGACTGTTGATGTGTTATTATTAACAAGAAACACGCGAAGAGATGGAGCCTATGTTATTATTGACGAGCAATGGGCGAAGACTCTGGTCTGGAGAGTTTGTCTGTGGAGTTTCATGTTGCCCTGGAGGCCCCACACAAGATTTATATACAATCATGAATTCCATGTGATGGGAGCGGCCACCTTGTTGTATCCATACACAAACATTCTCATTCCTCTCTCGATCTTCTTTTCTTCTTTTCTTTACCTCACTGATGTTTTCTTCTCCTGCTCTCAACAATGGCATAATTTTTTTAAATAAATTAATCTTTGATCTCTTCCACAGATTCTCCTGCATGTCTGAGGTCCACCATGTCTGAGATACAAAATGGCAGATTGTCACGAAGGAGCTGCATGATGAGTGTGTTGTCCTTGTAATAATATTCAAGGTATCTAACTCCGAAATTCCTTTTTTGAGAGATTACATGCTATGTTTAGCGAATTCAAAATATCATTATATAGAGAAGTTAAGAACCAACCCTAATAGGATGCGTTGGAGCCAATTCTACCGCAACAATATCCACAAGGTATTGATGATAATCACCCTTTAACTTGAGATATAAGACCTTGGACTCTGCGGTGGTGGAAGAAGGGATGAGATGGGAATCCAGGAGGCAGTGAATTCCCTCGCAGATGTTGGAAAGCCCCACTTCCACCTTGGCCCTATACTTCTTGATGGTGACCACATGCTCATCATTGCCCCGACTATCCTCCTCAGCCTCCCTCGACTTTCTCTATGGAGGAGATGATCCTTCAGGAGGCCCCATGGGCACCGATCATATTCTTGTAGGCGACAGATAGTAGGTTGGGCTCCTCCAGTGTGAGATCCTCCACTCTCCACGCCTTTGGTCACTTTCTCCATGAACTCCACCATCTCCTCATAGCGCTCCGCGGACAGCCAGCTTAGCCGTGTAAAAATTATCCTCCAACGATGACTCCACCATCGCTGCCTTTAGTCACTTTCTCCACGAAATCCACCATCTCATAACGCTCCTCCTGTTCAGCCAACTTAGCCATATACATTCCCCTTCTACGATGACTTCAACATCATTGTTGCCTCCATTTCTGCACAGATCTTTAAAACCTAAGTTCATCTCTGGATCTTCAAGAAATGGCCACTCCATTGAGGAAACACAATACAGGAGAAGCGATGGCATTATTGTAATTTTGTAAGTAGCTGGAGAGTTACTGCAATTAATTACAAAATCGTATGACTGTCAAGGCATTGCCGTATGACTTGAAAGTTTGAAACAATGGTTGAATGACTTTAACGTGTACTCGAATTAATTGTCAGAACTGAAGGTTGAAACAATGTATGTGTACAATTTTAGAAAGGAGAGCAACGCAAATGCAACTAGGGGTCCAACATCCATAGATTCCAGCAATTTATTCGGCATGGACAACCCTTCTACCGGCATTTCCTGATATTATTTAAATTTAAAAAAAAACCAATAAAAATAAAAACTAACATTTTTTTTACGGTTAATTTTAACTTCGCCATTCTGAGACATGCTAGACCCCTCCAGACGGGCTGTGACGTGTTCAATTTTGAACACTAGTCGTGATTCCCATTGAAAATTAGTTAACAATTGCATGCTACTGACTACTTTTTCAATTATTTAACAATTGCATGCAATACGTACTACTGAATGTTTGTGACAAAAAGTCTTGAAACTCCATTGCACGCTAAGTCCCAGTGGTACTAGTGAAACCTGAGACGTACTGAACTCCGGTGGAAGGTAACCATGAATCTATTTCAATGAATTTTGTGATTGTAATTTGATTGGCCTCACTTGAGCTATTAATCACTTGAGTTGATGTCCTTATTCCAGTTCTTGCCCAGTGCTATCGGCACCCTAATTTCTTGGAAAACTAAACTGATTCCCTTTCTGGCAATGCTTCCTCAAATGGAAAAGAATCTTCGGCCTCTAGAAGCTCAAGGGTGATGAGTTGGTTGTTGAACATAGATGATAAGGTCGAAATCTCTCATTTTGGAGCTTTGATCTTATCCATGGGGGATCATCCCTCAATAAGTTGGCCTTCCTCCTCCTTTCATGGGATCCCAACCTCCTTCTCTTTGCTATAAATTCATATCCCTCATTCCCCCAAGTTTAGAGCTTGGTTGATCATTGTCAGACTCGTCTGAACTCTCATCCCTTTGCATGCTTGCATCGTGATTAAGCCTAAGCGCACAGGAGAAGGAATGCTTTTGAGCTAGGTGAAGGACTCTGATTTTCACCTAAGGACGTCTCCAACATCAAGGCATGGTTGTAATCTCTCCTTTTGTTATTTATTAATAATAACATCTGATGTTTTCTTTCTATATTTGTCTACATGATTATGCAAATATTTTGGTACTCCTTGATCTGCTATATAGCTAGTGTTTATGTTTATTATATATTGTATCACATTTTTTGTTGTCTCTCAATCATCCACAAGTATTCGCACGCCATCAATAGCAGAAAATGAGCCTACAAGGATCGTGGATCAAGGTCACCATCAATGGATCCAAGGATAGCGATTTGGAAAAGGTATTTATGTCTCTTTCATCTTTGCATTGTAAACATTAGTTAAGAAATCTTATGTTAGAAAGAATCTTGTGTTGCTAGACCAACTCTAGGGCTAGAAATATCGCCTCTGTCCGCAAAGGGGATTTATCTTGACAACAACTTCCTAAACACTGTTGTTTACAGTGGATTCATACTCCTCCGCCATTGCATCAACCTATACAGGTTTTTGTACTACTTCCTTGAAAGAGGATGGCTCAGTCTCTACAAGCTCAGTCATCAGAGCCATGTAGCCACTATATCAATAAGGTGATCTTCTCTTCTTGTGATGATTTGAAGGAGAACCCACATTCTCCCTCGCATCCTGCACAAGTCTCTCAACTTCCTTGGTCATTTTCCTGCGTTCTCAGATGGTTCTACTTGAGTGGTTTTCTCCACTCTCTGCTCCTCAATTTGTGGCTTCTCCACAAATTCCTGAGGTTCCTCCTTTGGAGCTAAAAGCTCCTCTTCTGATCTGAAACTCCCTCTCAAGAGAGCACCACATCGCTTTCTCCTCATCAAATTTTACATCCCTTCGCACAAATTTCATTATTAGGGATGGCAAGTACACAAGGTAGTTGTGTGGACTTTCTCTGTAACACAAAAATACCCCCAACTCTGTTTTTAGCTCTATCTTCTTCCCTGCATCTTTGGAGACATGGAAGTACACAGAGGCTCCAAAAATAATGAAGTGTGAGACATCCAGATTTATCCTCGAGAAATCCCCCTCTGGTGTAATCATGCCCATAATCTAATGAGGGCTTCAATTTTGCAAATATACTGTAGTGTTGCATGCTTCAGACCACAAGTGCAGAGGTAGGCCTTGGTCATTCCACATCACCCTTGATGCTCCCACAATGGTATGGTTCTTTCTCTCAGCCACCCCATTTTGCTGTAGGTTTTGGGCTGTTGTCAACTTTCGTCAAATGCCTTCTTTTGCACATAAATTTGTAAACTCATTTGACATGTACTCACCTCCATTATCTCTCCCGAGAACCTTCACCTTCTTGTTGGTTTCTTTCTCAACCAATGCCTTGAATTCTATGAACTTGGAGAACATCTCATCTTTCTTCCACATGAAGAAGATCCAACACTTCTGTGAGAAGTCGTTAATAAAAATGACAAAATATTTTTGTTTGGAAGTGGAGGATATCGAGAAATTTTCATAGACATCATAGTGGATCATTTCTAGGACTGCATTTTCTTTGTTGTCCTGATCATGGAAAGTGGATTTTGTGACTTTCCTAAAGTACATCCTTTGCATACATCTTGTTGCTCATGTGATCCTTTGGGAAGGTCTGTGGTTATCTGTTGCGTGATATTCAAAGCACCATGATGCAAATGGCCAAGTATTCTATGCCAAAGTTCATCGACATTATGACTTTACATCTTCTCCGCCTTTGTGCTTAATGCAACACAATCCTCCACATCTAGCTTGTACAAGTTCTTCACACGAACCCTGATATGCTTCACTTGTCCTGTGGCTACATGCATCTCATAATTTCCTTTCCTTTGTTGAAGACCACATCATAACCATGGTCTTCCAAAACTGTAACAGATACAATATTTTTCTTTAGGCCTGGAACGAACATGTCATCCTTGAACCTAAGGGGGGAGCAAAACTCCCTATGAAATGTGACTGTACCAATCCTCATCGTGTTGTACCTTCATTTGTCCCCCATCTCAATGTGCGCATGCTAGTATTTCTCCTCCAAGTCACTGAAAAAATATCTATTCCTCGTCATGTGGAACGATGCACCCGAGTCCAAGTATCACACACTTCCCATCATTGTGCTAACCATGTATGCAATGAGGGTAAAGTCAAACTCAAATTGTGAAGCCAAGTGTTCATATGCTCCTCCTCCTGAGGTATTCTTGCTTGTCTTCTTGTGTATAAAATTCGTGGCATGGTGCCTTAATTCATGACAATGGAAGAATTTAATTTTTGACAAATATTTCTTCTTGCCCCCGTGACTGGATTTTGGTTTGGATTGGGATTTATTCCCTTTTCTCTTATTTTCCTTTCCATCCAATGTAAATTTTTTGTCATCCTCGCCCTTTGATGAAGTCCCATCTCTGGTATTATTCCTTATTTCCTCCTGTACCAAATAAGACCATAAGCACTACCAATTTGGTAGTTACTCCCTCCCATTCACCGAATCTTGATAGTTGTGCTAGCTTTTGGGAAGGTCTAGAAGGGCTAGGTTTACCAAGTCTTCTTCAAGGAAATTAACACTGACCCCGCCAATTTCACATGAAACTATGTGAACCTACCCAGATACTATGGAATTGTGTCATTCTTATGTATCTTGATACTTCGAAGTTTATCCTTGAGTGCCAACTTCCTATGGTCACTATTATTCTCGAACAATTGCGTCAGTTTTTTCCACATTGCGTACATAGTTTCCTTTTCATGGATATTTGAAATAATGTGATTATGTACTCCCTCCAATATGATTCTCCTCGCTTTGGCTACAACTTTCTTCCACTGAGCATAGTTCTGGGCATCAGATTTTAGTGGTTGTGTAACATTTTTCTTGATGTATTTTAGTAGTCCATTGTCATCCAATACCGCCTCCATGTGATCCTTCCATGCAAAAAAATTAGAGGCGCCTTCCAAGGAATACTTTATCCTTAGTCCATTGAAATCCATATTCTCAACTTTGAAGAAATCCTGCCGCATTGATCTCCAAATTCGAACTTCCTTAGAAACAACTTCGAAGTTCCTTCTCTAATGTGAATCCAAATTTGATACCATATAGAAATTATGTTGTATATTTTCAATTTTTCATGAAATTTTAATGAATATCACAAGACATAAACCTACTCTACTTCTCTACGGACATCAATTCACATTCTAGAACAAAATTTTCATACATGCAATAAGAAATAACACACATGAAACAAGTATTTTTATCTAGGGAAAGAAGTTTTCTAACCTATCTCAACTGAGCTCACCCTGCAAGTGCATAACCTATCTCTCTGCTCACTAAAGTCCTCTAACACAAACTTAGTCAATTTATGCCTTGGATTGAGCTCCTATTTCCTTGCACTATTCCTTGAGGAATTAGGTCCCTATTATTTAGGAAATTCCTCAAATTGAATTTTTCAATTCCTTAGGTTGATCATCTGACTGCATGCAACACCTGTACACTCAAGACTAGTCTAAAATTGATGTTACACTGCCTTGGAATCTACACCAAGCTTGGGGAACTCAAATTCTCTGCATGCAATATTTATTTTGGGTTGATTGATCAGTTATCTGGATGATCACTGAGTTTGAATGAAGTCCCACTACATAACTTGACCCTCCACTAGTTCCTTCAAAAGTTGGAACTAGTTTAACTGAAAACAACCTTAGACAACTGACCTTGATTGCTACAAATTAGCAAGATCACATGCTTAACTGAACTCTAAATCCTGCAACTCAAATTTACTGAGTAAACTAGGTGACACAAGCCATGTCACACAAGTTAACATCATCGAAGTCGTCTGTTGATGTGGAAATTCAATTTTTCTTAATTTAATCAAGGAAAAAATCAAATTGAAATTTTTTTGCTGCATTTTTCAACATCAAGACAGGTCTTGGATACAGTCCAAATGGTGAAACATAAAAAAATATGAAATCTTCTGAAATAGGCACAAGAAGCTACGTCAATGCAGTAAAAGGAAGTAGTCATCGGATTTGTATTTCTCAACAAAAGAATGAAGGATAAATAATTCTCATGCAAAACAACCTTACCATAATCAAAAGGAAAGTTACTCAAGACAATATTATACTCCCAGGTATTCCTACTTCAATGATCAATGCTTCACTTGTAACAATTCTGGTCACAATGTTGTTCATTGCTTTGCTTATAAAACTATTATGACTAGAAGTAAGAAAACAAAAGAATGATATCGAGGCAAATAAATATTCTTATAATTTTTTCTCACCACTTCAAGATGAAATTGAATTTTCTCTTTGCAATAACTTTGGTCATAAAGAAACTGAATGCAGAAGCAGAATGGGACCATATTACCAGCATGAACAAAAGACAATACCACCCAAGGTATGGAAAAAGAAAATTACAGGCACTGAAAATTGTGGTCTAGATTTGTATGCAAGAGATCAAGAAAATCTATGGTAAATTGATAACAGATGTTCAAAGCATATGACATGTGACATAGATAAGTTTGTTTATTTTAATGAAATAAAGAAAGAAAAGAATTTAACTTTTTGTAACAACTCACCTGTTTTTATCAATGGAAAAGGAACTGTGTTGTTGAAGAAAAGGGTCAAGGCTGGAAATGTATTATTTGCTGATGGAATAAGACATAACTTGTTAAGTGATAGTCAAATGTGTGACAAAACACATGAATTTATTTTTAAATCAAATAATTGCATGGTAACAAATATGGATACATGTAAGATCATAATAAAGGGAACAAGAACCCCTATGTCTTATAAGGCATCCAAGAGCATTGTTATTTAATAAAAGCTGAACAAAGATGGATTTGGAGCAAAATATTGGGACACCTTAGCTTTTCTCAGTTGTACAAATCAAGCAGAATGGGAGCAGTTCGTAACTTTCCCAATTTCTATCCACCAGAGAATAACATCTGCAAATCTTGTCAATTTGGTAAGAAAAATTGAGTTCAATTTAAAGCTACAAAAGGTACTTCAAGTAAGCCACTTGAACTTATTCATATTGATTTATGTGGTCCTATGATAAAGAAGTCTCCTCGTGGTGAATAATACTTCATATTATTCATTGATGATTTTACATGAATGTTTTGGATTGGTTTTACTAAAACATAAATATGAGGAATTTGATAAATTAAAGTATTTAAGGATGTGGTAGAAAATGAGTTAGATCTTAAAATCAAATGTCTTAGATCCGATAGAGGGGGAAAATATATATTAGATGAGTTTTTCAATTTTTGTGAACAACACAACATCAAAAGATAGTTTTTCATAGCTAAGACTCCTTAATAAAATGGACTAGCAAAAAGAATGAATAGAACAATCCAACACATGGCATGTAATATGCTTGATGAGTCAGGAACACCTCTCACCTTCTAGGGAGAAGCAACACATACAACCATGAATATTCTTAACAAAAATCATGTTTGAGTAAACAATTATATAAATCCACATGAACTATGGTTTAGTAAGCTTGCAACTGTCAATGAATCCACCTCAGATATTATTCTAGAGGCAAAGGATATAAATGTTATACTAAAAGGATTCAAAAGGTTTCTGAATGCATATATGTTGTGATTGATGAAGCATACATATGTTCCAAAATCGAAGCACCAGAAGATGATGAACATTTCCCTACTACAAGGAAAAAAGTTGAAGGAGAAGGAAGCAGAGAAGCATCAGAAGAAGGAACTGAAAATACAAATACATTAGAAAATACTCCATCAAGGTATGTTCAGAAAAACCAACCTAAATCTCAAATTATAGGAGAAAAGGAATTAGGAATGCAAACTAGAAGAAATCGTGTTGGAACTTCTAGCCACTTAGTCTTAATATCCACAACTAAACCTAAAAATGTGAACCAAGCAAGAAAATATGAATGTTGGGTTAAGGAAATGCATGAAGAACTTGATCAAATAGAAAATAACCATACATGGGAATTAGTACCAATATCTCATGATAAAAAATGTAATTGGGATGAAATGGGTATTCAAGAACAAACTGAATGAAAATGGGGAAGTAATTCAAAACAAAGCAAGACTTTGTATGTAAAGCCTATGCTCAACAAGAAGGGATAGACTTTGAAGAAACATTTTAACTTGTAGCTAGACATGAAGGCATAAGAATGTTTCTTTCATTTTCAGGATTTCATAAATTTAAGGTATATCAAATGGATGTTGAATCTGCATTCTTAAATGGAGATCTAAAAAAAGAAGGGTTAATTCTTGGAAATGATAAAAAACTTGTGTGCAAACTTAAGAAGTCATTGTATGGATTAAAAAAAGCTCCTCATGAATGGTATTATCATCTTGACAGGTATCTTCAATAATAAGGCTTCAAAATGGGGCCTGCATATAGTAACATATATATCAAATTTGATGAAGACAAACTTTTGTTAGTTGTTGTTTATGTAGATGACATCATATTTGGAAGCAATGTAGAATCTACGAGTCAAGGATTTGCTTCAGTTATGGAGCAAGAATTTGAAATATCTCTACTTGGTGAATTAACATATTTTCTTGGCCTTTAAGTTCAACAAACTAAGAATGGTATCTTTCTCTCTCAAACCAATTGACTCAAACAAATTTTGAAGGAATATGGAATGGAAGAATATAAGCATGTATGCACACCAATGGTAACAAGATGTAACCTTAGTCAAAATGATGATTCTCCTTCATTCAATCAACCAGAATACAAATCTATGATTGGTAGCTTGCTCTATCTTAAAGGTACAAGACCAGACATTATGCATGCAGTTGGCATTGTTGGATGATTTAAAGAAAATCCTAAGGAAAATCATTTCCTAGCAGTCAAGAGAATCTTCAAGTATCTGCAAGGAACTCAATATTTTGGTCTATGGTACCCCAAAAAACCAGACTTTTCACTTCATGCTTACACAAATTCAAATTAGGCAGGTAAGTTGATGATCGCAAGAGTACTAGTGGAGGTGCATTTTATTTGGGACCTCGCTTGGTTTCATGATTCAACAAGAAACAAATTTCTATTGATTTATCTACTGCTAAGGAAGAATATGTAATTTTTTCATCTTGTTGTATTGAAATTTTATGGATGACCCAAACACTGCAATATATTCAAGTCACTTTTCCTCAACTTGTACCCTTTCTCTGTGACAATACTAGTGCTATAAGTATAACTAAGAATTTTGTCATGCACTCAAAGACCAAGCACATTCCAATCAAATATCATTTTCCGAGAGAACAGGTGCTTGAACAAAAGGTCAAATTGGAGTATGTTCCTAGAAAGTAACAAGTTGTAGATATATTTACAAAGGCACTTCCACGTGATTCTTTGAATATCTCAGACAAAAATTAGGAATGATTCCTTCCTCATCACTCTGCTGATTTTTCTAATAGGTATATCATGTTTAAGGGGAGATGTGACTATAAATTACTATAGTTTAATTTCTATACGCAGATGGTGTGAAGGACAATCGTGTATATACGTGGTTTATGAGTTCGACATATGTGTATACATCTTAGTGTTTAAAAAAGAGTGGCACAGACTTAGGGGGATATTCCTATATATCTTCATCATTTCATGTTTGGTATTTTAGTGATGACAGTGGTTTGTTGCAGTCTGTTGTTTCAGGGGGAGAAATAATTATTCCCCATTAGTTCCTTGTTGGAGTTATGGTTTCCCGAGCATGTCTTGTTACATATTCTTGCTGATGTTTGGATATTTTTACTGTTACGACTGAAGATTTATATGCTGTTGATTTTGTCACTACTTATCAATGATGCATGGATTCAAAATGATGAATTTATGGTCAATATTAATGATTGGTTGTTGGTGATGCTTTGAAATTGAAACTATATTTCCCTATCTTACTTCCACATTGCTAGGTTCCTATATGGTGTATGGTGGTTGTTGATTATTATCATGATCTTACTACCTCATTGAGGTCCTGGTTTTGATTATAAATTTCATATATATCTCTTGTTGTAAAGGTCATGTAAAGACCCATGTTGTAAATATTTGTACAATTTAGTCATATATGGAATATTAGGGTCAAGTCATTTATGCATGTGATGTTGAGTCAAATATGTAACCCCGCTACGTTGGGTGATTGATGTAATCACGGTTCATTAGTCATAGGAAAGGTCATTTGGTTCAGTCATCAATTTTTGTACTCTATTGAATGCCTTTAGAAAGTTCAACATATGCTCAAGGGGAGCATGATCAGTATGCAATGCTCATATTCAACAGATCACACCTACAATGATCCTCTCTACAAAGGGAGAGAAGAATTCATTCAACATTGGTTAGCCCTTTTCCCTTGATGTCAAAGAGGGAGAGAAACTTGGTGTTGGAAGAAGAATGCTTGGAGAGAAGCTTGTGGTGTGTTTACATATGCATTTGCAGATATTTACAGGTGGTGACCAAACACCCAAGTGGTTTCCATCAATTCCAAAGGGGGATATTGTTGGCATTATGGCTAATGCGTTGTTCTTGATATAAACCTACTTTATAAAGATGTAAACATAGTATGATTGATACAAAGGCTATAGATGGTATGGACAAAGGAATGACAATTCAGAGACAAATGGATGATAAAGGTGAAGTTTGAGAAAGTATAGGCGGGTCTTGTGTAGAAGGGCCACATACATACACAGTTCTTGTGAAGAAAATTCATGTACATAATCTGAACCATGGTAATCTAGATACCAGGGGTCATTACCATGGTATTGGCCAATAGTAATCGAAGCGACAAAAAATATTTGATACCGTAAAAGAATACTAAACACACTACCAAGGTATTTACCTAAGGTATTGGATAAGGAAAATACTATATAAATAGATCGAGATCAAGGCATTGGGTATACAAATATTGGGTGGTCTATGAATGATTTGATTTGAAATAGGTGCACACCAAGGAGCAAGGAGAAGAATCATATCTGAAAGATTTGAAGTATGTTGACATATATTCTTGATTTATTTATTCATTACGAATGTCTAAGTGACTAACAATGATATATTTGTGCTTATAATGATGTTCTTTTTATAAGCTATAGTTTTGACAATAAATTTTATGGAAATTGAAGTTGTGTTTTGAAATGGAACTTTTCAGATATATACACAGGTTTGTCTTTGGATAGATGCTACATATGTGGATCTATTTATGGGTAGTCACGTATAATTTCTACGAATATTTTCAGTATGTTGAGATCTGTACGCGGATGTTCTAAATGGTAGTCACGTACATACATTGATATGTTTCATGGATGTCACGTATATGCTTTACAGTTTTGCAGTGTGGCTTAATGATGACATTTTCTAATTATTGATGTTTGTTGATGATTTCTTTATCTTGATGATCTCTATCTGACAATATTTATTGGGTTAGTTGTTCATGATTGAAATATTGGCTCATTATGATACTAAATTTTGGTGATTTGTGATTGGTTCAGTAGTCTATGAATGATTCAATAAATGATCCAGTGATTGATTCAGTGTTACATTTATTCAGGGTTCATTTTGCAGTAGTTTAAGATATGTACACAAGATTTATATGGAGGAGGCACGTACATACGCATATTATTCAGTGCAATCACGTAAAAAGTTTGATGTTTTTTGTTTCTGGTTGGTTTCTACACTTAGTGATTTGATGCTTCAACTGATCTGCAATGTTACAATGTCTTATATTCAGTGCTTCAGTTTGACATGTTTGTTTGGGTTTATTTCTGACATGGATGCTTTTTGAAAATTTGATGAAAGGTGGCTTACAGGTTATGTGATGATTGTTTGACGGGTGGATCTAGTTTGAAACATTATGAAAAGTGGTCCACAAGGAGCTAAGTGTTGCAACCTTCAGAAAGGGGGTATGAGCTCCCTTTCTGTAGGAGCCGGTAAACAAGTTCAGGGGGTTGTAGCTCCCTTCCAATGGGTGGTAGAGAATGAGAAAAGGTTGTAGCCTTTTGTAGGTGGGTATCTACGTACTAGTAATAATCTGCGGCAGTAAAATATTGTAAGAGGATTTTCTTTATATAATAAGAAAGAAGACAAAGACGACAATGGCACTGGTTTTCTCCCACATTGGGTTTCCACCTAAAAATCCTGGTGTTCTAATTTGTTGTTGTGTTTCTTATGTGTGATGGTTTATTCTACTCTTTACTACATACTATGTGTCTGATAAAACTAATAATTATTGGTTAAAGATAAAGATATGATGGAACTTATGAAGAATTTGTTAACTGGATATACGTTGTTTTCTTTCACTGAAGTTTCGTACATACACTAGTTTCATAATGAATAGTAGCGTATATAATAATATTAAGAAAATGAAAATTTAAAGTGAGTTTAAAATACTGATTCACCCCCCCTATCAGTATTTTTCCCAACATGAAAAACCAGAATGACAAATCTATCGAAGATGGAGTTCCAAATACTAACTGCTGAGACTTGGGAATTCCTTTAATGATGCAAACTTCCTAGGATAAACCATATATAATTGAAAATCAAAATATGGTATGAGCCAACCTGAGGCCATTTATCTGACATCAAAGTGAAAATCTCACCAGGACAGAAGAGAAGTGACTGAAATGTCACACAAGATAGAGGAATTAACCCCATTCTCATACTTTCCAAGGAGGACGCTGCAGCCGAGAGGGATAGGGAGAAATAAATAGAAATTACAGTAGAGAGTGAGCATAAGAAAGAGCGAGAGCCATCTATTTGCTAGGAAAAAATCACATATGAAAAATCATGCAAGGGAAATACCGGAAATGGACCCGACGATGCAATGCAATACAAAGGTGGGAGCCTTTTGAGGATCTGAGCATGTTCAAAACCCGAGGAGTGTAGATTAAGTATCTCTCCCCAATTACCATTAGAATGTAATCATTTAAACCCCATTAAGGAACTGGAGATGGAAATAAATTTTCATTGACATCTATTATCTCTTGACTCACATTGGCCCCTCTTTTTGCTAGATCATCAACATTGGAGTTTATATCTCTATAGATGTGGTAGAATCTCACCTGTTCATTTTTTTTTAAAGAAGCATGGATCCCGAGGGTCAAGGGAGAAGATAGGGAATTAATAGTTTTCTTCACTGAGAGAATTGACTAGTAGAGAATCCCCAAAGACTGTAAGTTGCTTAATTCCTAGTGTTGAAGTAAACTTCAAGCCTTTCCAGAGAGCAAGAAACTCTGCCTGGTTGCTTGTGACTTTTTCAAGACCCCACACATATTGCAACATCAATTTTCCTTCAGGGTCAAATATGACCCCTCCCCCTCCCTCCCCAACTATTAGGAGAATTTTGAAGTAAAAAATGTACTAAAGAAATTAAAGTTAAAAGAACCAATAAGATTCAAGATGATGATATCATATCCAAAGGAGATAATTTGTAAGGAAAATTAGAACATGGTTTTCATGTATTTTCAAATTTTTTTAATGTGGGTCTACTCAAAAGTATGCATAGTGGGTACTTGTTGGATGTTGAAATTAATTTTGCATCCAACAGGTGTCTACACTTGAGTAAACCTACATGGAGATAAGCCAAAAACACTTTAAAAAAAGTAGTTTCCTTTATTTTATTTTATTTTAAATTATAATTATTATTTTTTATTTTTTATTTCCTTAAGAGACCAATTTTATACTTCAAAATTCGCATAATGTATAACCCATTTTTTTTTCAAATGCCACATATCAATTCTATATTAAGAATTGAATGGATTACGCTTCATTACCGATGCATATTTTTAAAAGCCCACATGTTAATTGAACACATAATATATTACACATCTCATTCATAATAACAATAATAAAAATAAAAATAATCATGTTTTAAGGTCACAACCAAACGAGACACCAAATTGGTGTATGAGACCCCCTTGTTAGTGGGACAAAATACCCACTTCCAAGAAAAGATTTGGGTGCCGAAGTCTTCGAAGACATACATACTCTACTAATGTCTTTGTATGTATACATACTCTATCCCTCTAGATTTGAACCTGTGACCTGTAATATAATTACTATTTTTAAATGCAACATGTCAACTAAATGTGTATTGAAGAAATTACACATTTGCTTCATACTCAAAAGCAAAAAGTAATTATATATAATTTTTTTTTTTTCCAATCACTTTATCTCTATATAAAGTTGATTTTTTTAGAGTGAAAGTTAAAGCATTGTTTTTGATACCTAAATATTTTTTGTTATTATTATTTAAAAATTTGTAATTGTAAATATTATTTTATAATTTTTAAATGTAACTTTACAATACAAAATATCTCTATACATTTCCCCCATATTGTGTTGTAGAATGTCTCTTGGCTCAAAAATATTGTTATTTTATTATCTATTAATAATAACAATAGTAATAAAGATTTTACCTTTAATTAAGAGGTAATCATGAAAATAGAAAAAAAAATCTTCTTAATAAGAAAAGTAGTGATAAAATATTTATTATCATGAGTTATTAATGAAATTAGAAAAACATTGTTTTTAATATGTGGACAATGAACAAAACCTATTAGATTCTAATCATAATTGATTGCTGAGCAAGGTGCTCTAAAATATTAGATTCTACTTATAGTTGATTGCAGGAGAGGTTCCCTTAAAAAAATAACAACGTATAAAATATTAAAAAAAAGAACTAGCCTAAATATATCTTAAACCTAAATACTATTTCTTAAGGATTATTTTTTAATTAATTTCTTATGTATCCCTCTTTCGACACTTAATAATTCAGGTTTAAATAATTAATGAAATTATATGCTAGCCTAGATCCATCTTAACTCTGGATCTATCAAGCACCGAGAGGGATCGAATCTCAAGTCTCTTGAGGTGCACACCTCTTTTTTGAGTGCAAAAGTTGAGGAAAGGTTTTCACCTTGAGAGATCTGATCCCTCTTGGCGTTTGATAGATCCAAAGTTAAGATGGATCTAGGTTGGTTTCATTCGTGTGCGGCCAAGGAAAATATATCAAAGATATGATTTTTTTTATCAATAATATGTAAACATATCTAATATTAATATAATCATTAAATATGCTAAATATGTCTAATATTAATCTCGTCATTTTAATTTTAAATTTTCTTAGTTACCTCAATTTGTTGAGATGATAAATATTGTTAATAACTTTAATGAGGAAAAAAGATGAAATACAAATTTTGAATGCAAAGTGACAATAATAGTGTTGAATAATAGGAAATGTGAATAATAATAATGTTGTCAATTACAAATAGTCTTCATTGTGATCAATCTCAAACTATTTTCTCCTACTATTCTTATTGTGGGTTCCAAGGATTGACAGTCTAGTTTATGGTTCCTCTAATCTTTTGGATCAGTCTCTTAGAGATTATATACAATATGGTAGCGAGTAGCTAGATACAACACCCCACATCCTCCAAAGGAGGGTAGATACCACCAAGGGAGGGTTGTTTTGTTTATCTGGTAATGTTTTAGCTGGGAATGTTTATTTTGGGAATATTTTGCAAAAAGGTGAGGCAGGGTGCGAGCTGAAGGTGAGGCAGGGAATGTTTATTCCGGGAATGTTTTGAAAAAAGGTGAGGTAGGGTGCGAGCCGAAGGTGAGGCATGGAATGTTTATTCCGGGAATGTTTTGCAAAAAGGTGAGGTAGGGTGCGAGCCGAAGGTGAGGCAGGGAATGTTTATTCCCTTGTTAAAATTTTCATCTTTTCATATTGTAAACCATTTAAATTTTTAGCTCGAGTTGTTGTAGTAAACATCATACCTGGTCTCTCTTGCTCTCCAATATCAATAGGTTGAATTACTATAACACAAAATCAATGTACATTGTCAATAATTTTTTGTGCTTACACTGAAATCAATGCACATTGTTAATCCAATCACTTTAAATTAATGTACCATCTACACTGAAATCAATGCATCTAATGAAAGCAATCAAATAAGATTAGAAAACAACTTTCATACTAAAATCAATGAATCTAATGCAAGCAATTAAATAGGATTAGAAATCAACATTTACGCTCAATGCAATGCATCTAGTTCAAGTAAGCAAATAAGATTATAAATCAACATCTACATTGAAATCAATGCATTTAGTGCAAGCAATAAAATAGTATTATAAATCACCATCTACATTGAATTCAATGCATTTAGTGCAAGCAATCAAATAGAATTAGACATTATCTACACTGAAATCAATGCATCTAATGCAAGCAATCTGAATTATAATTAGAAATGAACATCTACATTGAAATCAATGCAGCTAGTGAAAGCAATCAAATAGGATTATAAATTACCATCTACACTGAAATCAATGCATTTAGGGCAAACAATCAAATAGGACTAGAAATTATCTACATTGAAATCAATGCATCTAGTGCAAGCAATCAAATATCATTAGAAATTAATATCTACACTAAAAGCAATGCATCTAGTGCAAACAATCAAATAGGATTAGAAATCACCATCTACACTGAAATCAATGCATTTAGTGCAAGCAATCAAATAGGATTAGAGATCAATATCTACAATGAAATAAATGCATCTAGTGCAAGCAATCAAATAGGATTAGAAATCACCATCTACACTAAAATCAGTGCATCTAGTGCAAGAAATGTTCTTCCCTCTCTCCCCCCTCCATCTATATCTATATCTCCCTCCATCTCTCCTTGTTTGTTTCTTTATCTCAACCTCTCACCCCCCACCCCCAAACACACACACTCTCCCACACCATATCTATCAATCTCTATGTCCCTCCCTCCCTCTCTCTCTTCTTCCCTCTCTTCACCTTCCATTTCTATCTCGATCTTCCCCTTCTCTCCCTCTCCCCCGCTTCTATCTATCTTTCTTCATGTTGTCCTCTCTTCCTCTCTCTCCATCTTCCTTATCACTCACTCTCTCTCTTTATGTATTTCTTCTTACCTCCCTCTCTCTCCCCCTCCAACTCCATATCTCTTTCCCTCCCTCTCTCCACTGTCTCACATCCTCTCTCTTCCTTCTTCTCCCACATCTCTCTCTCTCTCTTCAACCTCCAACTATATTACTATATCCCTCCCTCTTGCCTTCTTTCCCCCCTTCTCTCCATTTCTCCTTCTTTGTTTCTTTATATCACCCCAAACATACACACTCTCTCCCCATCTCTCCCTTGTCTCTTCCCCTCTCCCTTCAATTCTCACTCTCTATGTCTTTCTTCTTTCCTCCCTCTGTCCCCCTTCAAATTCATCTCTCTATCCATCCCTTTCTCATCCTCTCTCCCTCCCTCTCTCCTCCTATCTCTCAATTCCTCTCTCTCATCCTCCCTCTTTCTCCCTTTCTCTCCTACCCCCTCTTTCTCCCCCCATCTCGCTCTCTCTCTCTCTCTTTATGTTAATATATCCCTCCCTCTCTCCTCCTCTCTTCTCTTCTCTCCATCTCTCCTCCTTTGTCTCTTTATCTCACCCCTAAACATACGCACTCTCTCTCCATCTCTCCCTTTTCGCTCCCTCTTTCTCTCCACTTCTCACTCACTATGTATTTCTTCTTCCCTCCCTCTTTCCCCCTCCAACTCCATCTCTCTATCCCTCCCTCTCTCCTCCTCTCTCTTTATTCCTCTCTCTCGTCCTTCCTCTCTCACCCTTTCTCTCCTACCCCCCTCTCTCTCTCTCTGCCCTCCAATCCTCTCATTATCTTCCTCCCTCTCTCCTTCTCTCTCTCCCCCATCCATATTTGTGTCTCCCTCTCCCTCTCTTACCCTTCTCTACCTCTCTCTCTCTCTTCATTTCTCCTCTCCCCTCTTTTAGTTGATCTTTATCTCTCCCTAGTCACTCCACATCTCTAGACCTGTATCACTCTATGTCTTTGTTCTTCCCTCCCTTATATATTTAGAGTTAATATATATCATGATATATAAATATATATTACAATATAACAAATTTAATATTGTATTAATCCAAATTTATTAAATTTAATAATATTAATATTATAATATATTAATATGGATATTATATTTAATAATAATAATCTTTTGATATTAATATTAGGGTTATTAATGTTTTTTTTGCATGGTATTAATAATAATTTGGCCCATAGGCTCCACCTAAATAAAGCTTATTTTCTGAGTGTTCATAAATATAAAGAGGAGTATGGAGTAAATATAAAAAGAGGTTTTATTATTTACAATACCTTTGGTTTCTTTATATTTATATTTATTTGCCATACCTCTTTTATTTACCATGGTATTTGGCCCATAGGCTTGGTATATACTTAGATGTTGATTTGTAATCATATTTGATATATTTTTATGTATTTACCATACCTCTTTATACCTCTTTTATAAAATTTACAGTATTTGGCCCATAGTATTTAGCCCATGGTATTAATAATAATTTGTCCCTTGGTATTTGGCGCATAGGCTTCACCTAAATAAAACCTCCTTTTTGAGTTTTCTTTAATATAAAGTGGTTTATGGAGTAAATATAAAAAGAGGTTTTATTTATTTACCATACCTCTATTCTATTTATATTTTTATTTATTTACCATGCCTCTGGAGTAAGTATAAAAAGAGGTTTTATTTATTTATGAACTGTCTTGGGTTAATAGACTTGTAATTTTTTATTTATACAATTATTAAATTACAATTTAATGGAAGATTAAATATGATTAACAAAAGCCATGGTCTAACTACTATACGTTTTTGAAGTTTTTTCAACATATATTGCAGTCTAATTTGGTTAGAATATGAGATTTATTGGAATCACAAGTTTGAGCTATGAACTCTCCACAATCTGAGTGCTCCAATGGTTTTTCATGGTGTTGAATTCATATATGCACTCAAAAACCTATTTTAAACAACAAAGATAAATATTTGACCTAAAAAAAATTTGGGAGATTTTGACCAAAAACTACAAAACTTAAAATGTTTAGACAATGCCTTAACAAAAATCAAATCTTCCTTAAAAATATAGATAATATTAAAAAATAATAAAAATTATTTAAAATGATTTTGATTTTTTTTAAAAGCCAATGAGAATTTTGTATTTATATGAAAGTTTGTGCCTGGATCCCAGCCAATCCGTTAGGTAGTACATAGCTATATTTTTAAAAAGGAAAAAAAATCTTGAGCCCTCTTATCTTGCAAAACTACAAAATTTTCTAGAGGGATTCCAAAATAGACAACTTTCATAAATGTACAATGCCAATCCATTTAGCTCTAAGGAATAGGAGAGGGCCTAATTTGACCATTTATTTTTAAATCTCTCAATCTTAATTTACACCCTTCATTAGAACATAAGCCTGCAACTTTATTGAGATCACTAAGAAAATTGAAATATGCTATTGAAAAGAAGTCATACATTGCTTTCCTAACTATTTTCATAATACTTTCTAATGTTTTGTCCCTTGAAGAGGAGCCCTTCACCAAATGTTTTCTCTACCATAAGCTTCCTCTTGGCTATTTTCCATACATCCTAAGCCCCATGAATAATATGCAATTTTGGGCCTATAAAGCACCGCTCCCCCTCCTGCCACCCTTGGATTCCTCTATGAGGCCCTGTCAAAATTGAGGATCAATCCTTATTGCTACTGCTTCCAAGGTCGTAATTTTGCCTTTGTTAATATTAACTTCCAAACTCCCTAAGAACTTTTGTTAGTCCATTGCACAATTGGAGGTGGTTTTTCCAAATTACCAAATTTTGAACACCATTTCCCTTTCAAGTGTGTATAATCCTTGTTGATATGAATCATTAATAATTCTTAAAGCCTCAAACTTAGAGCACAAAACAATAGCTTTCAGGGTTGTAGAGCTTAAAAAAATTTTCTAAATTATTGAAGGCTGCATTGTTTTCCCCTATGCACACCTTCCATTAAATGGATTGGGAAAGTGTTTCCCAATAAATTTTAAAAGATTTTTGAGAGACACTCTAAACATAATTTTTTTTACCATGATGTAAAATACTCGTTTGCCATCTAAAATGTTTAAAAGTGAGGCAAACACATCCAACCAGCTAGCATTTGTATATAAACACCCTAAAGAAATATATTGGATAGATTTATCTGGTTACTTGCAAAACCCACACATCACAAATTCTTCAATTTTCTTCTTTTTCAAATTTTTAGTAACCATATTTTTTTTAAAGTACAAAGAGGTAGATGAAAAAATATTTTAAAAATAAATTAAATGCAAAATAAAATTTATTTAAAGTAATTTGAAAATTTTCAATTTTAAAAATAAATTAAATAAAAAATACAAATTTTACTAAATTCAACAAATTTGTTTGAAAAGAATAGATTTTTAAGGTAGTAAAGACCATTAAAAAAAACCTTTGGTTATACTCTACATACCATTAGAAAAACCTTCTCTACCATCTAGGAAATATGAGTGCTGAATTTCGTTGCTTTTGATTATTAAATGGTTGAGAGTTTGAGAACTTGTTAAGTTTATTTTATAAAGAAGTTCTTGATATAATTTGTTTAAGCAAAAATAAAATAGAATGTTTATGTAAATTAAATGATTGGTAAATGTCAACAAATATTAATTTATAATAAATATCAAAACACTTATTTTTTTATACATTTTCAAAATTAATTTTTTTATAAAAATTATAAATTTATTATTATTAATTATTACAGGAATTAATTATTTTAATAATGTAAAATGCATTACTTATTTTGATACTCATTTATATTTATTAGTTATTTAATTTATATAATTATAATATATGAGTTAATCATATATATACATTTAAAAAATATGTAATAAGAATTTTAATCATGGAGGTTCATCTCAATTTACCATAGAGATTTTTAATCTATAAGTAGGTATGACTGTGGTACAATACCATAGCTTGTTAATAGAACACAAAAAACCATAACTCTTTTTGTATAATACATGTTTGACATTTTTTTTAATTAAAAGAAAATAAAAAGACAAATATTTTTGAAAGAAATCTCAACATTTTATTCATGAATGACTGCCATTAAAAATATTTTAAAATATTTCATAGATATTAATTCACTACCCTCCACTTAATAATTATTAATAATTAAATTAAATTCTAAAATTATATATACACACTTATGAAAATAACAACTCAACTATTCTTCCAAGATAGTAGGAGAGGGCAAAGATTATTTATTTCGCTATAGGCCATTTAATGCGACTGCCCACCCTTAGATTTAAAGTCATTTAAATCTAAAGGTGGGCAATATACTGCCCACAGAGCCAGGAAAATAAGGCTGGACGTAGCAGAGGATAATAGCAGTCAGAGATGGTTGTTTTCATTGCTGATTTGACAATAGAGATAGTTATTCTCAGGGCTGGTTTGACAACTAATTTAACAGATTTTCCTACTATATAAAAGACAACCCAACTATTCCAAAAAAACAGTTTGACAATTTCAAAATTTTATTGTGCACGTGATTCATATCCGAAAGAGATTCCAAAAAACAGTTTGACAATTTCAGACTTTTAATGTGAACATGATTCATATCCGAAAGACTTCACTGTGTTTGTCTTTGGTTGTCCCCTTCTCAATTTCAATTTACAAATTTACAGTCATAATTTCCTGACTTTGCTTTGGGTTATCGAATTGGTGATAGCTGGGACTCAGTTCTGGGATTAAAGTCAAGTCTTTTGGTCTAGATTTTTAGGTGCAAGTCTTTTGGTATAGGTCATCATGTGCAAGTCTTGGTGAGGATAATCAACATTAGATAAAGACAGTTTGACAATAAAAAAAAAAAAGGCACTACTTTATGTATTTTCAGATCTGAACCCTCTGTAATCTCTCTTCCCTCCTCCAAGCTCAATCATCTGTTATCCCTCTTTCGGTCAAGCTTAATTCTTACTGTGGAGGGCATCAGAAGTGAGGGATAATATGGCGGAGTCAAGTGGTTTGCAGGGTTTGAACAAGTTTCTCAGGGCACAACTGAAACAAGGCTTTGAACTAGCGAGAGAGCTGGAAATCCAACTCAATTTTGCCCAAGGCCCCGATTGCACAAACTTTATCTGCAATTACTTGGACAAGATCGTGATCACCTTTAGTAGCGCTAGGGGATTGATCTCTCTAAATTCCAGTGCATCCAATTTCGAAGGGACTGAAAATCCTATAGAAAACCATTTTGGAGGCATTGAAGCGGGGCATTCTCAGAAATATGTTAAAGATAACAGAAACTCTTGTGCTCGGTCTCCAAGTAGATCCCCTTGTCCTCGGTCGCGAAGTCCATCCCCTACGGGTTATAATTCGCCTAGCAACTTGTCTGAACTGTCTGTTTCCAGAAATCGGCTTGGTACAGGCAAACAGAAATGTCACGAATTCGCAGAGTCTTGGGAGAATGAATGCTGCTTTAGCAAGGATAGGGAGACAGCGATCTCCAGAAAAAGGTATAGTTTTGAATGATTCAAATTACAGATAACAGATGTTTATCATTTTTTGTTGGAGTTAATAGAATAGAATAGAATATTATCTAAGTTTAGGCTGATTTTGCCTGCTCTGCTGTATGGTTATGCTCTGATCTGTGTATATTCAAATCTTCATATGTTTTGATTTGTGGGTATACTTATAATATATTGGACTTTGCAATATCACATATGCATTATTTTCAATTCTTTTTTGGCTTTGTTTTTTGTTTGTCAAATTGTTTGTGATTTTTTAGGTTATCTGTGGCTTGAGAAACAGTCATTTAGGGCATTTAATCATTCAAAGTCACCAGTCCAGTCTGAGCCACACCAGTCCTAAAATGACTGGATTTTTTAGCATGTCTTCTCCCTAGCAGAGAGCACAACCACCCCTATGAGATTTGATTCTATATAACCTTGCTAAAGAAACTCATCCTCAACTAATTGTGCTAGTGAGACTTGACAATCCTCACCCAACTCTGTTATTTGTATTTTTAC
Organism: Pinus albicaulis; assembly: GCA_034641835.2. NCBI lineage: Eukaryota > Viridiplantae > Streptophyta > Pinopsida > Pinales > Pinaceae > Pinus > Pinus albicaulis. Next base: position 864,564,130 of record CM076576.1, on the reverse strand, counting down.
ATCTCTATTTTACTATATTCACAAATTATATGTTTTTAATACAGATAAATTTTCTTTCACAGGCATCGTCATCACCCTTAGTCTGTTATTATTGAATTTGTGTTATATCCATACCCTTTCAATTTTATGGCCTTGATATTGTCAGAGTTTCTTCATTGCCTTATTTTATACAAGTCTCATTAGGCTGTTCAGGTCCTGCAAGGGAAGAGAAAATGTTTTGTAGTGTTATTCATTTTTAAGTTTTTCTTACTTCTGAACTAATCTGGGATTAGGATTAAAAATACTTGGCCTTATTGTTAATTCTCAAACCTTGTCAATTCATAGAGGTATCGATTTTCTAGTTTCATTCTTACTTCCCATATCTGTAGATATATGGTTTTGAATTATACTCTTAATTTCCAATATTTTTATTTTGTAATTTTTCCTCACACAGATATGGGAAAGTAATTTTTTTTCAATGCCACTTCTATTGGTCTGTCTTACCCAAGTAAGTGGAAAAATTCATTTGTGCATGTTTTCTTTGTTCACAAAGCAAGCCTTCAAACCGTAAGCATGGTTTGTATCAATCATTACCAATTCTCTCTTGTTCTTGGGATTCCGTTTCCATAGATTTTTTGAGTGGCCTTCCTACTACTCTACTTTTCACAAACATGATGCTATCTGGATAGTGGTATGTCGTTTCTCCAAGATGGTTATATTTCTTCCTTGTCATAAGACTACCTCTGCTGCGTAGACCGCGGATCTCTTCTTCCAGCGTGTGTGGCCACACTTTGGTTTTCCAAGTAGCATTATTTCTGACCGTGACTCTCGTTTTCTCAGCACATTTTGGCATACTCTTTGGTTTTTGTTGGATTACCAACTTCGTTTCTCCACTGCCATCCACCCACAAACCAATGGACACACCGAAGTTGTCAATCGTACTTTGGTTCACTCACTTCGCAGCTATTTTTCTGAAAACAAACAGTGGGATACATATTTCACATCATTCAACATAGTTACAATCGGGCAACACACTCCTCAACTAGTTTCTCACCTTTTGAGGTTTGCTTTGGGTTTCAACCAAGTGCACTCTCTGAGATGCCACTGACGATCACCCCTTTTGGGTCTGCACATTAACAACAAGAACAAAAATCAGCTCATCATTTTATACACTCCATTTCTCAACGGCAAGCTCAAGTAACTGTTGCTTTGCAAGCAACCCAAGATCGTGCCAAATAGAGGCATGACAAACAACGAACGCCCTTGTATTTTCAACTTGGAGATCGTGTGTGGCTCTTGTTGGACAAACAATGCTTCAAGGGCCAGCATCATAAGCTGCACCCTCTGCGATATGGCCCATACTCTGTTCTGGAACGCATTGGAGAAAATGCATATCGCTTGGACTTGCCTTCCCAGCGTGGCATCCACGATGTGCTTAATGTTAATAATCTCAAACCATTTGAACCACCTCTCCTTGAGGAATCTGTTACAATTCGTCATCCAGTCGATAATATTCTAGATTTTCAGCCTCCTCTGCTCAAAGATACAATTCTGGACTCCAAGAAACGAAATACACACCAGCAGCCATACTTCTCATATCTGGTTGGTCGGAAGGGACACACACTAGCAGGCAAAATGGATGACTGCAAAAACATTGCAATGCACTTTCCCTCATTTGGTGGAAGAAGGATCTAAACAAGGAGGAATTGGGCAACCAAGAAGGACACAAAAATCAGCAACCTCTCACTGATTGAGCAACCAAGAAAAACGCATTGTTTCCTTGGAAACATCTAAGAATAGAAAAGAGGGAAACATCTGAAAATCTAGAAAAAAAAGAAACATCTTTATGTATTTGTTTTATTTAATAATACATTTGATTTTATCTTTTGTAATTACAAAATAAAAAATAAGGAAAATGATCGCATTATTTATAAAATGCTCCATCTCTCCCTCATAGTGAAGAGGGAATGTGGTATTCACTGAATGTGGTATTGTGGTATTGTTTCCAAAGGTGTGTTATTCCTTTTTCCTTGTCTCTATTCAGTTATGTGATTATCTGCCTTAGTTTTTCAGATCTGCAAGATACACACCCACATCGACTACAATTGTGCCTGCGAATAGTTCCGAACCAGGAAACGATATACCACCAGAGGACGGCTACACATGGCACAAATATGGCCAGAAAGAGATTCTCGGAGATAAACATCCTCGGTATCAATCTTTTCAAGTTTACACCGTCTTCAGAAAGCTTCTCTATTTCTTTGAACGGCAGTTAAACTAATGGTCTGCAGATTTTAATGAACTTTCAGGATGTATTACAAATGTACCTACCGGGATGACCGAGGTTGCAAGGCGAAAAAGATAGTGCAAAGACCAAATGACAATCCTTCGGTTTTTCAAGTAAAATACAGTGAGCTCCACAGCTGCCAACGCGATGCCCAGTTTTTTAAGAGCCCCTTCCCAGGCTCTCCGATTAAGACCCCCTTCCCAATCTCTGCGTTTCAAGGTACAAATGCTAATCCCAATTCAATAACTCCAACCGCTCGTGTCTTTGGAACCGATTCCAATCTTATATCCAGTAATTCTTCTATAGGCAATGTTGCAATACAACCTCCTACCGACTTTCTTTCAAGCTCATCTACGCCTTGTTTGCAGCATATAATGGTGGTGTGACTTTGGATAGCTTTGTAAGGAGCCCATCCAATTTACCCAATGTCGATTCATCAGCACAAAGGGAAATGCCATTCACTAGCCATTCTGCAGCATATCAAATGCATAGATTGCAAAGCAGTGAGAAAGAGGCTTCCACTGATTTGAGGCTTCAACACAATGAATGGCTATCGCTATTACTCGGGGAAGAACTTGAATTCCCATGCTTTGATTCCACTTCTGAGGCTAATTACGTGCCTCCAACTAATCCACCGATGCAAACCAGGGATACTTGGGAACTAAGATCTCAGGCTTCAGAATCCGACATCGCAGAGGTCGTTTCAACTACCAATTCGGCAGTCAGCTCTCCTATGCTAGACCTGCATGATTTAGATGATTATGATTATGCCTCGGTCCAATTCAGATTTAGATGATTATACCGTAGTCTAAAGAGCCCGCGTTTTGACCCAAAATCTGGGAACGATTTTCAGAAAATCTGGCAAAGATTTGCCCAGAAACTTGTTTATAGTTGTTAAACATTAGTATTTTGAGTGCCCCAGGGGTTTTTGATAGTGCTGAATCCATTTCCACTATCAAAAATGGATTCCAAGCACTGCAACTACCTGATTTTTGCAAATTTAGTTGACCGGATTCCGGCGGATTTCTGCCGTCCAGGCCAAAACACGGGCTCGGTAGACACGTCCGATGATTATGCTTTTCATAATGATTAGCGTTGTCAAGAACTTACCACAGGTGTTGTCCAAAAAGGACAAGGAAGCTCAAATGGATAAATGATGTGTGATTTGTTATTGCTCATCAACAAGAGAACCTTTGACTACAAGAGATACTACAATGTCGACGTTGGCACCACTTGGGCATGGACAGTTACAACCTTCTAAAATTGTAAAACCAATTCTTGGGGATCATATGGCCATTTGGAGGAATGAGATAAATAGGTTACCAATGAACTTTAAAGGGTTAGTTCAATTGGTTTTGTTTTTTAAAAAATTGGTAGGTTGTCTCTATTGTTAAAAAATTTATAACATGTAAGGTAAGGGTAGTGCCAACTGGTTCAAGTGTTTAAAATGTTTAAAATTAATGAGAAAGATAGATTTTAAGAGATTCACGTAGATTGGTCATGGAGAATTTTAAGACAAAGTAAAGGGGCTACTCATCTCTATGGGTGAGGTGTAGAATCTTTACATGATCCTTTATAATATGTAATAATATGTAATTGTATTAATAGAGTTAAGCGAACCATTTCAAGCTATTTAAGTTTCTCCATAACAAATCTTTGTTTTGAATCTTTGTGAATTTTACATTAAATTTTTAATATAATATCTTAATTATATGTAGAATCATAATTAAACATGAGTCTAAACTACTTAAGTAATATGGGACCTGTTATCCTTGATAACAAATAAGTTTGTCTAGGTTTGTTTTAGTTAAGTTTATTAGGATGAAATAAGGTTATGAAGTTTATTAAATTTCAAATTTTTGTACATAGTTTAAGGGGGTAAATGGTAATTGGTCATGTAATAAAGACCTTGTCGAAGTAAATTTCAAAAAATCTGATTGCATGAGTTAAAAAGATCATTTTTTAACACTTGGGAACTTTTTCTGGAGTCTCCTACATTTTCTTTGTAAAACAGTCTGTTCTCGCTACAGAAGTCCCTGACATTTCCGTAGCGAATTTGCCCCTCCAAAACTGAAAACGCTACGAACTGTGTCTTTTTTGCTTACGATGGGATAAGCGTATTTTGTCATAATTCCAATGGTTAGAACACACTTGGTCATCATAGTAATTTTTAGTTATGTGTCATCATGTGCCAGGTGCATGCGTGGTAATCATTATGCCTTCCATCATTCCATTTTTCCCACTCATTCATCTTTCCTAATTTAGCCCAATCCCAATTCCAAAAGCAGCACCTTGACTTTCATCCTTGTAAGTTGTTTGAACCTTTTTCCAGCAGTCTCGAGTCTTAGTTTTTTGTCTAATCGCTGTCTTAGGCTAGGAGTTACCTGTGTCAAGGAAGGTGCTTACTGTCTTAAACAATTTTGTAGGTGTCAATATTTGAACCTAATCAATGTTGTATTTGAAGGTATGGCTTCACATAAAAATCCAAACAAGGGTGGCACTATGGTTAGATAGGAGCCCATGGATATGAGGTTGATTGCAGAAGACCCTAGCTTCTCACAAGCCTTTACAAATGTAGGTTGTATAAGGTTTTGCCATAAATTGCAAAGATATCATGCACATGTGTCCAAATGTTTCATTGTAAAATTCATTGGTACAAGTTTGAAGGTGTGCAACCTTAATTTTATTATTTCTCCTCAGACCATTGCACGTGCAACCGAGATTCCAAGGTCTGGAGAGGAGTGGTTCAAGGCAACAAATTTTAAGCTTCAAAATTGTGATGGTTTTCTAAAGGAGGAGCACATAGGCATTGACATGAGCTCAGACATCTTCAGGAATTGCCTCAAGGACAACTATTCAAAATTGTTGATGGTGATTCAGAAATATTTTACTTGTGAAGGTAGATTACACATGATCTACCAATACCACTTCAGACTATTGCTTCATTTCACACGTAAACAACCTATGGATCTACCATTCTTTCTGTTTAGGAGTTTAGGAAAAATGTCTAACAAGGTGCAAGCTAAACCTAAAAGCTGTGATACTTCTATTTTTCATCATGGTTTACTTAAATTGTTAGTTATGGAGGAGTTGAAGAAGTTGAACAAGGATTGATCCACTTTTATCTTTTTGAGTGGGTATGAGGTGGATGTCCTCACTCCTAGAAAGACACCTAAGTCAAAGACAAATACTCCTAGGAAAGACAAAGAATCAAGGGCTGAAACAGAGGTTGAAAATGAGGTGGAGGTGCAGGTAGAGGTGCAACCCATGGTGGAGCCAATGGAGGTATAAGTTGATCAGTTGCAGGAGATAGTGATGCCTCAACAAACCCCTACCATCAGTAAAGTAAAAACTGATATAAGAACTCATAGAAGGATCACTAGAAGTCAGACATAGGGGAAAGGTAAGCTTGAAGATATCTTGCAGGCAATATATATTGAGGAAACCCCTGTTGTGAAGCCTGTAGAAGTTAAAGGAGAAAAAACCAAGAAAAAGGGTCTTAAAGCTAAGGAGCTATATTTTTCCAATGAAGATTCAGGATTTGTTTTTAAACCTAGGAAGCCACTCACTGGGTCACAACTATCAAATGAAGAAAAATCTGTGAAGCTGCATAAGGAACCAAAAAAGAAAATAGCCAGCAAGGGAAGAAATCATAGAGCTATCTCCAACAAAGGTAGAGGTGATCAAGGCAAGGAAAGACAAAGAAAAAGTTCATGAAAAGTCTGAATTGAAGCTTCTAAGAGAACAACTTAAGGAAGCTAGAGAAGAAATTTTAGAAGCTAAGCTGGAGTTAGCAGACTTTAAACAAGAAAGACATGAGCTCACAAACTTCAAAAATAAGTGAGCAAACAGATTGATTTTTATGATGAGGTTGCAGAGAGGTCAAGGAAGATGTTGAAAAGATGTTAGGTCCCTATATTACTAGTGTAGTCCCTTATTGTTGTTAGTGTAGCCTCCTTATCGTTATTTTTGTACCCTGTAACCCCAATATTGTTATTATTGTGCCCTTACATTATTATTGTTAGGTCGACTAGGATTATATTGTGACCCCATTGACTCCTATATATAGAAGGAGGTTTTGTCATTTGTATCATCCAAGAATTTTTCATTTATGTAATGTAAAGGAGGTTTCCCCATCGAAGTGGCTTATTTCTAAGGCGTCAATCTCTCTTTTCTTCTATTTTTGGAGCTGGTTTCATAACATTTGGTATCAAAGGTTTGGATTCTAGGGTTTCGCTACTCCAAACAGGTCATCGTGGAATTTTTGTTATAACTTTTTTTCTACGAAAGTTTAAAAGATGAAATTTTTATAGAGTGAAGCCGAAATCCTGAGGAACATCGTGTAAAAATTTAAGATCTTGATTCACATCATTTTCGGAGATATGATCTGTGGAATTTAAGGTTTTTTCAGACTCCCAAATTTCACCTAAACAGGCCATCGTGGCATTATCGCTATAAAAAATTTTCTAGGAAGGTTCAGAAGCTAAAATTTTACAGAGCGAAGCCAAAATCCTTAGGAACGTCGTGTAAAAATTTCAGATCTTGGTTCGCAATATTTTTCGGAGATATAATCTTTGGAAGTTAGGGCTTTTTCAGGTTCCCGAATTTCTTCTTAAAGAGGTGACCGTGGGAAAATCGTCATAACTCTCTCTCTAAGCATCGAATTGGAATTCTGTAAAAATTGGTTGCAAGTACACGGACTGTAGTTTCCTGTATATCCATTTCAGAGCCAAAGGAGGAAATAGTGACACGTGGCACACTGTAAAAGTTCGCTCTATTGAATGAGTCCATAGTTAGGTCATTGTGGGAGATTGGGCATAACTTTTCCTTGAAGAATCCAAATCAGGTTAGACCTATGAAATTTGAAAGAAGATTCAGAGGGCTACTATAGGACTGAATTTCAGATATTGAAGATTCGAAATCACAGAGATAATTTAGTTTCAATATCGAGCTCCTCAAAAGCAAGAAAAAGGTGTGTTATTTTTTTTTTCGAATTGCATAAGCCTTGTTTGAAGAATCAGTTTGAATTGATTTCAAGGGCATATTGTAGATTATATATCAGTATTGTGTTCTAAAATTCCCCCTAAAAAGAATTCAACACCCATTAAGCCTTTAGAAGGCTCTACTATAACTTGTGAAGATGAAGAAGTGCAACATGACATATCAAAATTACACGAGCAAGTGCACCAAATTTCGCTCTCGCAAAGAGCAACAAAAAATGAAATGGAAGTTTTGAAGAAAGGCATGGAAGCTAAGATGGAGGGTTTGAAGAAAGGCGTGGAAGCTAAGATGGATGGTTTAAAGAATGACATGGAAGCTAATATGGATGACATGGAAGCTAAGATCGATGAAAAAATGGAAAACATGAAGAATGATCAGACATGATAGGTCTAACAAAGTTGATACAAGAAATGTTTCTTAATGGCGAAAAGATAGTAGAGGAAACTCATGATGAGAACAAAATAAATGTTAATCGTAATTTCATAAACTCTAATGTTGGATGGAAGACCCACCATATTCCAAAGATCGATATGAGGAAGTTTGATGGCAAGGATCCCGTAACATGTGTGTTAGTGTGCTTGGTGCACGCATGTACGAAATCACACCAACTTAAGGGGTGTGGTTTACCCTCTTAAGTTATTGGTCACGGGCAGAAAAATAAGTGGAGTCAAGAAAGTTAGTGGAACAAGCTAGAATCATAAACACACTAGATAGAGAAATAGCATGCATATATAAACTAAAACTAAACTAAAACTAAAAAAAATAAACAAAATCTCTGAATAGATTCAAACAACTGCAATAATCGAAATGGTGGCTCTTCGGCCCCTCTTATTGAGTGCTGGTAGGAAATGAGGATGAAACTTTAACCCTCTTGCCAAAGGGCCCTTAGAACATGGGTTCTAAGTCCTGATGCAAGGATGTTTTTACTTCCAAGATTGCTTCGGTGCAAAGTCTCCCTCTCTCTACTGTGGTGGACTGAACTTGTTGGATGGCCAATAATTGAGTCCCCTCTATCTTCAGCTCTGGATCACACACTGTTGGTAATTCTTGGGAAATTCTAGCCAGCATAACAATGTGATCTCTAGTTCTTCATCTCATGGTGGCCTTATATAGGAGAATTAAAATCCTCCTTCCCTCTCTTGGTACATTGTGGATGGTGACCTAAGAGAGGGGGATGATTCCTTTGTGTGCCACAAATATTCCATTGTGTGATCCCTTGATGTCTAAAGTGGCTTTGGTGGTTGTCCTTAGGCGGCTTCAAGTGTGAAATCACTGTCCTGGAGTGTGCTTTTGTGGTCCCGGAAAGTGACTTTCGCCACTCCCAGGATTGCGCGCATTTTGGGTCAAAAGGTGCGCAAAGGCACTCTTCACAAAGGATTATGTGCGCAAAAGCATTTATGACTTGCTCAAATTTGATTTTTCCTCAGACCTTAGAGATTTTTAAATGCTTTCTAGATTTTCTATTGTCTTTCAGCCCTGTAAATCCTTCTGCTTGACATTAGATAATGTCGTCTTCTGCTTGTACGATTTTCTAGTGTTAACAATTTCCCCCTAATGTGTGAGGTCTAGGAAGAACTGTATAGCCGAAATAGATTATAGTTTATTTTCTGTATATTGTGCGTAGAGAGAGAGAGAGACCTGCGTGAAGCTCGAAATTGGAAACACCCTGCACCGGTTCGAAGAATGACCATGTCCTATGGGACCCCTGTAAGCAAATGTAATACAATATAGATACAAATTTTCTACGAGGTGGGCATGTCCCATGCTTGTGATGTTGTGGCTAGTTAAACAAATCTATTTGATAGATACATGTTCTATCTGCATCACTAATATGGTAGTGATTTGGTGGTTGCTGACAACGACTGCTAACGCCCTCCAAGGCATTTTTTCTGTGACAATAGGTGGAATGTGGTACCCATATGCATAAACTTGGTATGGAATATAGCTACACATTGTATGCATAGGTGTTGGCTGGGAGCTTCCCATGTAAGCATTGCTGGAAGAGACGTTTATGAAGGCATGGGTCTTCGACGAATTTTATCAAAGTGCAATGGTTGTAAGGTACGATACCATCTTTTCATGAAAGCTTTTGTTGTAGTCGAATGTCAGGAGGATCGATGACATCTGTGGGAAATGATGTCTCCCACAATGCCACCCGAGGATGCCCCTTCTATGGAGAGGGGTGATCCAAGGTACCGCTTCCTTTTTGGAAAATAGGTGTTGAAGTCAACAAAAATGAAGCCTCAACCGAATGAGGGGTCGCTGATATGAAGGATCAGGGACCTGGGTGTGATGGGTTTAACATAGGCATGTTGGCGAGGGGTGAATGAAAACTGATGATGGGGATTCAGTGGCCCAAGGTTGGAATATACTAAGCAGCTTGGCGGCAGCCATAGTTATTTCTGATGAGTAAATCCATGGAGTCGGTAGGACTTCCAGGGTGGGTATAAACTGGCTATGAATGTCATGGTGGCTTGTGCGTGGGGGTATAATATTTCGACCAAGGGTGTTCAGAGACTGCTTCCATGGTAGAAAAGATGGATGAGAGGGTGGGGGAAGTAGTGCATTGTTTGCGGTCTCTGTACACTTACCAAAAGAATAAAAGAATGGGGCTTGGTTTGTACAAAACATAGAGACGGGTGCCCCAAAACATGAAAGTGTTCGCTCACTGATGTTGTGAGGAAAGTGTTTTGCTGAGGGTGGGGGCCCCATTGGTTCATCTCATGTGTGAGGTTGATGAAGCGGATGAAAAAGTATCACATATGGGATTATGTTGGTGGAGGTATAGTGGTCCAAATGCGAGGTGCGGTAGTGCGCTTTTGATCTTCTTGTACAACCTAGTCGTTCACGAAGGGGGTTTTATTTTGTATGGTTAAACTTGACCTTTATGCATGGTGGATGGATGGGCATGAGGTGCTTCCCAGACTAAAGTGGTATGGCCATGGCGTCACTTTTGATGTGATATATGGTCTACTATGGGTGAAGAGCACCATGGAGGGGAGGCTCTACCAACCAACGAGGATGTTTATCATGTGCAGGGTGAGGTGATGATAAACACGGTCGGATATGTGGAACCTTTGGTTGATTTTTGATGGAGAAATGATGTCAGGATATGTAAAGTTTTCTGGGACTGTATCATGATGGGGGTAGAATGATACCTGCTCTGGAACTTTCCATGGATGGAGTTGTGGATGGTTTGCTAGTTTTCTTGCAAAAACAACTAACTCAAGTGAAAGCATCTTCTTTATCAAGTATTATTTAAAGTCATGAGATTTAAAAAAGAAGATGAGAGAGGGCATACTTGTCGGTGCTGGAAATTTATTTTTTCGGGAGTGTGAATGTGTGGTATCGCCTATGTTCGTTATGGAGTGCTGATCACGGTGCAACTTACGGTTAAGTGATCAGATACTCTTAGCTCCAATTTTCCCTTGGGAGTTGTTACTTGGCTCCTAGTTTTGATTTCGGTTGGGGTTGTCCCCAAACTGAGATCACAGGGGGCGTTGTTGGTTACTGCCCCCTGTATAGGATCTCTCTTTTGTTTTTTCCTCGACTTCTTTTGCAACATTTGGAGGATTGTCATAATTCTCTTGTTTGTATGGTTGTTGATGAGCCTAAGAAGGGTTGCACTAGATTGACTGGCACATTACGTTGTTCTAGTGGTCGATTCTGTGCGGGGAATGGGGGATATCGTGGGTTCCATTTTCCCTGGTTGGTATATGAATGCTGGGGTGATTTTCATGATAGCTAAGTTGTGATACGTTCTGAGTAGCATCGTATGAGTATCTAGGGTATTGATTACTAATGCCTAGGTGTCCTTGGGCCAAAGATCTGATCAAACCATCTGGAGAATCGGTGCGCATGGTACTACTGCTACCTAGGTGATTTTGGGAACAAGACCTGATCAAACTGTCTACAGGATCGATGCGCATGGTACTACTGCTACCTAGGTGATCTTGGGTCAAAGACCTGATCAAGCCGTCTGCAGAATCTACCTACCTGGTAACTCTTTGAGTATCATGGGTGTTACTGTTGCCTAGGTGATCTTGGGTCAAAGACCCGTATCAAACCGTTTGCAGAATATACCTACCTGGTAACCCTCTAAGTATCATGGGTGTTACTGCTGCCTAGGTGATCTTGGTTCAAAGACCCGTATCACACCATCTGCAAAATCAATGTGCATGGTCACTCCCTGAATACAGATTACTGCTGCCTAGGTGCCCTTGGGTCAAAGACTCGATCAATCTGTCTGTAGTAATCGATGCACCTGATGACTAAGGAGGTTGAGGAAACTAGGTTTCCCTATACCTGGTTGGTGTATGGTGGCTTGGGGGGAGGAGGGACAAATGGCTGTCTTTCTGGTGATAGTCGTTCCTCCTATAGGTACATGATGGTACGAGGTTCATCTCCAGATGACAGCTGGGTGGAGGGATCCTCTTGATAGGATCGTTCGATGGCGTGTATGGCGTCTCTATATCACAGGATCTCTGGGCAATGATGGGTATAATGCCCATAGTTGCTGCAGATAGTGCATGCATGATTGGTACGCAATGCTTTTCCTTTACCTTTGGTGGCAGGTTCCTTTTTACAGGAACGTGGCGTCGCGGTGTCTGTCTCAGAACCAAGGAGTGGTTTTAATTCATCCAACTTTGGGCAGATATGGTTAGGGTGTCCTATTACGTCCCATATGGAGCAGACTGGTGATTCCCGTTGTATGGCGGGAGTCTCCATATTCTTTCCTCTCTTCTCGGTTTTCTTAGCCGTAATCACTGGTTTTGCAATGGAATTTTCCTTTGTAGGGGTGGTTTCGACCATTTCTTGGACGGGTGGGGCCTCCTCGGGACTGAGGGGCTTCAACTCTGTGGCAGTGATGTGTGTGGCTCTTGTTCCTGTAGGGGGGATGAGGTACCAAATTGGTATTGCCAATGATATGTTTGGTAATACCAGTGTTGCCAAAAATTGTTGGGAGATGAAACTAACTGGGGGGTAGAGGAAAGGGGTTTAGGAAGCGGCGTAGGCTAGAGAGGTTGTCATGGCCGATGACTCGGTGTCATTACTACTCGTGTCTGTGTCCTGACTAGCTTTGGCACTTGATGTGGACATCATGCACACCGAAGCCCCTATAACATCAGGTGATGACTCAGGGATAATGGGAGGATCTCTTAGGAATGATCCTATAATAGACGACGGTTTGAACTGGCCAGGGCCATATTCTTGGTACTGTGAAAGCGCATCTGAGGATGTATCTACATAGGGTAAAATTACATCAGTGTTTGTTAGGGGTAGTTTCTCGCTATCATTAATTGGTCGACAGTAATGATGCGATCCTCATGGGGGAACATCATAATGTGGAAGACGGAGGAGGTTATGGCTAACATGGTGTATATATAACTCCGGCCAAGGAGTATGTTATAGTCCAAGTGAGCGTCCAAGACTTCAATGTCTATGTGGACCGTCTTTCTGGCTAAGCAGACTGGGACGTTTTGGTAGAGGCCGATGGGGGTCGAAGGACGACCGTGGTATTCTCTAAGCGTGATGACTGAAGGTTTTAGTTTGGGAGACCCTAACTTCTGCCAAACATTTTTTGACATGATGCACATGGATGCACCCTCTTCAATGACACATTGGTGAATGGTGATATTCTGGACCGACAATGGTATCTGAAAGGCAACCATTGAAGGAAGCCTAGGGGTGGCTTTGTCTAAGTCAAAAGCCATTAGGCGTGTATCGGTAGGGTCGATAGCGCCTAACGCGGAAAGTAGGGCTTTCCATTGTTTTGGGCATGACTGCAATACTTCCAAAGCTGACATAGCAGAGGGAGATTGGGCTAAATCGTCCACGTTGTTACAATTATGGGTTGCTTTGGAGTAGTTTCCTGCTCACCTATTGGGTCCCTTCGCCATGTTTGGCAATGGTTTGACAAGCATCTTTGAAATGGTCAAAGGTGTAGTCGGTGCAATGGTACTTTCCCCTGATGCATTGGTGTCTGGTGGGGTGTCGTAGTTGCGATTTCGTGTTTGGAAAAAAATCTCTTTGTTGGTCATGTAGATTTCGTGGCTGTTTTTCCCTGAGTCGTCTAGGTTTTTTTGTTGAGTGCTTACCGTCCCTTGATGGGCGAAAGGTTCTTGCATCACAGTTGTTTACTGGGAAGATCCTCCTTGTCCTCGGTTGCTCTGTAGCTTCTTCAGCTCAGGGAGATCAGGACAGTGGTGAGTATAATGGACGTACTCACCACATATCGAACAAGAATGGTTTGTTCGAAGAGGTGGCCTTTTGCTTTGCCATTGGGCATTGCTTGGCTCCTGGTTCTGATTCCGGTTGGAGTTGCCTCCAACCTGGGATCACAGCGGGCGCTGCTGGTTGTTTCCCCCTGTCCAGGATTCCCTTTGGGCTTGTTTTTTCTATTTTTCCTCACCATGTTAGGAGGGTAGTTCTCCTAGTTATATTGGTGTGGTTGGTTTTGGGAAGGTTGAACAAAGCTCACCTGTGCATTAGTCTGCATAGGCGGGTCTTGTGTTAGGGACTGAGAATAACGCGGTCCCTGGTTTGCACCTGGCTGTTGGAGGGGAGTTCTTCAGTCAGTGTTTCTCTATGTGTACTTGGTCCCCTGAGCTAGAGGATAGGGTCCTCCATTGTGATACGCTGGCACCCTATTGTTCAAATGTTGCTAAGGCATATGATGACTTTGTAAACCAGGTTGTGGTGCATTCTGGGTAGAACCATACATACAACCAAGGTTTTGACTGCTGCTGCCTAGGTAACTTTGGGTCAATGACCCAATGAGACAGTCTGTAGAGTTCGACGCGCCTGGCAATTCTTGATAAGTTTGCAGGCGCAGGGCATTCGGCAAGATATTGTAAATGTATCCAGACTGTGTTAAATTAGCTCAAGCTGTTGGGATTTTCTGATGGCGTTCTCTTCAGATATGGGCCTTTGTTGCGCCACATCCTTTGAAATATCTACAGTGAAAGTTTTCGGGAAAAAATCTAAAAGACCTCGGTCGTCGAGTTTTTCTTTACATAAACTATGACGTCGCCTCCATTCATGGAGATGGTCCGAGATATGGATGGCGGGGGGTTTGTCTAAAATTTGTTAGTAATTCCATTCCGGAATCATGGTGAATGGGTAACTGAAAATATGTTTGGAACGCGGTGGCGAGGGCACAAAGGGTTCCATGTGAAGCAGAGGATTGCTCCACGTACCATTTAGTTGCTAATCTTGTCATAGTGCATTGAAATATTCTCAATTGAATAGTGTCGTCAATGATACTATTTGATGAGCACCACAAATGGAAGGTCATGACATGATTACCTAGGTCTTCTGCTTGCTTTCCTTTGAAATTTGGAATATACGAAGGGAGCTTCGTGGGAATGGGAGGCCATGTAGGGTTGTGTGCGATGGGGTCATTCCTTAGCTTGGTTAAATCTGGTAGATTCAACGAAGCTAAGAAAGGTGACTGGGAGGTTGACGCCATTGCAACTTGCGAAAACACAAAGTTTTGGTTAGGAAGATGGTTAGTCTGTGACATACCCTGCTGTGTATTCGATTGGCTTCCCGAATGAGTCGCACTCTTCTTCCCTCTAAGGGTCGTGGGAGGAGTGGTATGTGGTGTGGATTTGGGAGACCGACCAAGGTTCCAAACTATAGATGCCCCAATAAAGGATGAACCAATAATGGTGGTAGCGTTCCGTCTTTGACACCTAAATGGCGAAAGACCCGGAACCCCTCCCGGTAATGGGGGGAGGTCCAAAAGATACCTAGATCGATGAGGTCCTGTTGGGTCCGTTCTGGTGTCGACTATTTGGTTTTGGAAAAATTTGAGAGGATAGAGTCTATGATCAAAGAAAAATTCTGATCGCCTACATAAAACAAAGCGAAAATAAAATAAATTCTCCCTTTAAATTAACTCTATGTGATCAAGCAATAAAAAAAGTGGTTTTTTTTGTTTGCGTAAGACCTATTTGTCCTCACACACTCAAATGTAACTGGGCCATGAGAAGATATCTTTTGAGTGATGGCACAATGTCCTGTAAGAGCTGGCGACGCCCCCAGTCAGCCGAAGAAAATCCACCAAGGAAAGGGTAGAGGATATAGTTCTTGCCTGCACCGTCACCTATAAGGAAATGATGCCCTAGATTTGGCCACTAATTACCACCATCCCACGTGAGCATTCGAGTCTTGGGCTTCTTGGTAAGTCAGCTAACAGTACCGAGTATCAGTCAGGTCAGGTAGCCCCAATTGATACCGCACGCACTGCACCTAAGCCTAACCCCCTCTGAAACGAGTCTCTGCTGCACTCAAGTTTTCTTTTCCGTGGGCTGATAGGTGGATTTAAAGCTCCCTAAATAGTCAACTTCTATGTTTCAAGATGAAGAATGATCAAGGCGGTTTATTGGATGCCTACCCCCTTGATCCTAACTTAAACTATAAATTCTTTTGTGGCCCCTGTGGGGAGAATTTAGTGAGTTTGGTTAAGTTAGTTATAGGTGTCTTTGCTTTGCTTAGTGGGTGGATGTGTGTGAGAAAAAAATGGACAAGAACATAGTTTGAACATGTGGATATGCGATGATCATTTTCAAAATCCCCTATTTAAAGTATGTTGTATTGTACCATGCTCAAAAGAAAAACATGTGTGGATATGGGCCGCTTTCTATTTTTCCTAGTTAATCTATTTGATCAACTAAAGGGAGATGGTGAGTTGTGAATAGAGAGTGTTCATATGCTTGCCTTGGATCACCGAAGGGTGCAAAGGCAGCAGATATGACTTGCTCTTCTGTCGACAATTCAATCCTAGTCCCAAAATCCTAGTGCAAAATTGAACTAAACTAATGAATTTTATACTAAGAGAAACTAGCTAAGCATGCGTGGACTTGGGCCACTTACTTTGGCTAATTTATCTAGGTGTGTTGGTACCTAAATTTGAAAAACATAATTTTTTTCAGAATGCAAGTTATTTCCCCCCCCTACTTAATCTATGTGTGAACTTTGCAAAAATAAACTTGAAATAAAACTAACACTAAGCCTACAAAAAACATCTAAGAGTGAGCTGTAGAAAGTTGCAGGGTACCTCAACCAGTGCTGGAAGATGTATTATGGGCTGCCAAGCACTTTACAAGCAGGAAAAGACAGAAATGTGGGAGAAATTTCTCTTTCTTTCTTTTGCGTGAAAAAGGCTGCAACAGACGCGATCTCTGCGCACGGGTCAGCTCTGAACGTGCGCCCTGGGCGCGTATGTGGGAGGGGAAAGCACGCAAATTCTTGCAAAAGTAATTTTTGGAGTTGTTCTACTTCAGTCTTTCACTTGGGATGAACTAGGGATTCCAAGAGAAAAGGGGGGAAATTCAGCTCCACTCCACATCACAGACAGGGGTCTCTGCAAAAAGGCACAACCAAATAAACTTGGAAATAAACGTTAGTGGATTCGCCAATCCCGTGTTAGTGTTTTTGGTGCACGCATGTATGAAATCACACCAACTTAAGGGGTGTGGTTTACCCTTTTAAGTTATTGGTCACAGGCATAAAAAGAAGTGGATTCAAGCAAGTTAGTGGAACAAGCTAGAATCATAAACATAATAGATAGAGAAATAACATGCATATATAAAATAAAACTAAAAAAAATAAACAAAAGCTCTGAATAGAGTAAAACAACTGCAATAATCCAAACGGTGGCTCTTCACCCCCTCTTATTGAGTGCTGGTAGGAAATGAGGATGAAACTTTAACCCTCTTGCCAAAGGGCCCTTAGAACATGGGTTCTAAGTCCCGATGCAAGGATGTTTTTACTTCCAAGCTTGCTTCAGTGCAAAGTATCCCTCTCTCTACTGTGGTGGACTGAACTTGTTGGATGGCCAATAATTGAGTCCCCTCTATCTTCAGCTCTGGATCACACACTACTGGTATTTCTTGGCAAATTATGGCCAACATAACAATGTGCTCTCCACTTCTTCATCTCATGGTGGCCTTATATAGGAGAATTCAAATCCTCCTTCCCTCTCTTGGTACATTTTGGATGGTGACAAAAGAGAGGGGGATGATTCCTTTGTGTGCCACAAATATTCCATCGCGTGCTCCCTTGATGTCTAAGGAGGCTTTGGTGGCTGTCCTTAGGCGACTTCAGGTGTGAAATCATTTTCCTAGAGTGTGATTTTTGTGGTCCCGGAAAGTGACTTTCACCACTCGCAAGATTGCGTGCATTTCAGGTCAAAAGGCACGCAAAGGCACTGTTCATGAAGGATTAGGCATGCAAAAGCATTTATGACTTGCTCAAATTTGATTTTTCCTCAAACCTTAGATATTTTTAAATACTTTCTAGATTCTCTAATGTCTCTCAACCCTGTAAATCCTTCTTCTTGACATTAGATAATGTTGCCTTCTGCTTGTACGATTTTCCAGTGTTAACAACATGGATACTACAAATGGAGGAATATTTTGATCTCAATAATGTGCAAAACACACAAAAGGTACACATTGAAACTTTATATTTAGAACAAAATACATTTGTATGGTATCGATGACTTTTCTCTCGTAAAAGAATTGTCACTTGGTCAATTTTTACGGAGGAAATGATAACAAATTATGAGGATACAAAGAGCAACACATTTTTTAGAAAATTGATAAATCTCAAACAAAAGGGTTCAGTGGTGGATCACATTGAAGACTTCCAAAAATTGAATATAAGGGTAACTGATATTCCAGAGGAACGCAAGATTGATGTCTTCCTAGGGAATTTAAAGGATAACATCCAACATGAGGTTCACGTTTGGGAACCTGATTCATTGGAGAAGGCATTTAGGTTGGCAAGAAATATTGAATGTAAAATTATGGCGACAAGAAATCCTACCACTCACATCTATAAATATGGAAGTGTTGCTACGCCTAGAATTCCACTACCTACAAGGTTGACACCACAACAATTGGAAGAAAAAAGAGCAAAAGGGCTTTTCTACAGTTGTGATAACAGATACACTAAAGGTCATAAGTGTGTTGAGAAGAAATAATTTTACGTAGATTGTGAAGAGGAGGAAGAAAATGAACAAGAAAATTCAAAAGAAGAGGATATACACCAGGAACCAACCTTAGAAGAAGAATAAATGAGTTCAACCATATCATGTAATGCATTGGCAGTAATTACCACTCCTCAAACTCTCAAGATAGAAGGACATATCAAGAAGAAAAAGGTAATATTGTTGATTGATTCGGGTAGTACCCATAATTTTATTCATTGTAAGGTAGCCAAGGAATTGAATTGTTTCCTATACCCAACACCAGAATGTCAAGTGATTGTTGCAAATGGAGGAACTATAAATTGCTCTAGAAAATGTCATAATATCAAGCTAACAATGGGGGAATATGTATTTAATAGTCCAATGCTTTCCATTCCAATGGGAGTTGCTAATAAGCCATGCTTTTGATTCACTCTGCGCGCTCGACCTAGCCGCGCTGCTCTGAGCTCGTGGCTGCAGGCCTTCCATGGCCCCTCCGGTCGATTCCACGGAGGGGGCCGATGCCCAAACTGCGTTCTCAGCTTTGGTGAAGTCTTTCCCGATTCAACGCCCTCGCCCATCCCTTTCGAAGTTCGTCAAGAAGCTGGACGGTCTGCAAGAGGTTATTCTGCCTCCTGCTTTGCCAAGAATGGTTGCTCTCTCACTTGCTGAACGGGGGCTTATTGGGCAATTCACCGGCTTATGGCCATCCCCCAAATCTGTTCAACGTTGGATCGAGAAGAACTGGGCGGACAAAGTTAGTGGCAAAATCTCTATTCGCTTATGTGGGAAAGGATATTACACATTCCATTTCGAAGCAAGAGCAGACAAAGACTTAATCTTCAGAAACGGCCCTTATTTTATGGACTCCAGAGGGCTGTACTTGAAAAAATGGACTCCAGACTTCGATCCTGAGTTGGATGTTCCCAGTGTTGTCCCAGTCTGGGTCTATCTTCTGCATCTCCCGCTCCATTGCTGGGGTGATGACTCGGTTCGCGCCATTGGCAATGCTGTTGGGAAGTACATCGATTGGAGCGATCCCAAGGACAATATGCAAGCTTGTGCGCGTATATGCGTTGAAGTTGATCTCAGCAAGGGTCTCCCAGAGGCAATCAAGCTAAAGGTGGACGACTGGACACACATTCAGCAATTGGACTATGAACAAATTCCATTCAAATGCAAGGTATGTCACGAGTACGGTCATTTCGCCAATCGCTGTTATAAAATTGTTAATGATGAAAATGCTCAACCTGAGAAACAATGGGAAACCGTCAAGAGGAAAAATACTGTTGTTGCATCGTCAGCTGAAGCTCCTCCCAAATCAACTCCCTTCAAACCCAACCCTTCCTCCTCGTCGACTCCTCTGCCCTCCCCTCCCAAGAAATCCTTAGAGTCTGCCAATCCCTTCTCCTTCATTTCCCTTGAAGATGATCCCCCCATTCCAACTCAGGAGGGCTCTCTTGTTCCTTCCCCCCCTTCAAACCCAACTCCATCATTCTCTCATGATCCTCCTACATCAAGATCAACCAGAAGCTCTTCTAAAGAACACAATGCCAATCTGGATACTAACAGGAAAAAAGGACCAGGCAGGAGATCCACCAAACAACAGAGGGAAGAAAATGCACAAAAAGATATTGCTATGGGCACTCAAAACCCTATATAAACTTACATTTTGGGGCAAAATAGCAAGGAAGCAGCACATAAAGATCAGGGAGGGCGAGCAACTCTCCGTACCCCTCTCACCCAATGATGAAAGCCCTATCCTGGAACAGCAGGGGATTAGGGCACCCCTCCAAAATCAAAGCTCTAAATGATCTGATAGCTCAGGAAAAACCAGGTATACTTATGCTACAAGAAACAAAGCAAGGTTACCAAGAAATGAGAGGGATTATTGACCGCCTTAAGCATTATGAAGGAAGTATCTGCGAATCAAGGGGAGCTTCAGGGGGAATCGCCACCCTCTGGAACCACACTGCTTGGAAGCACAAAACTGATACAGTCAACCAATTCTGGATCAAAGTTGTACTAGAGAGCCTCATGAACAACCAAACAATTGTCATCTATAATGTATATGCTCCAAATCACTACAGGGACAAAGCGCAGTGCTGGAATTCACTTCAAACTGACATTGATGATGAAGAAAGCAGCAATGTTATTCTTGGAGGAGATCTTAATCTCATACTCCACGCCAACAAAAAGAAGGGGGGCTATTTTACACACGATCCCTGCAGAACGCAGTTGGAGATTATTATGCAGGACCACGATCTTATTGACGTTGCTCCCAAAAATTGAAAGTTCACATGGAATAATCACAGATTGGGCAAAGCTAACATTATGGAGCGGCAGACAGGTTCCTGGTGAATGTCTTCCTCTTCTCCTCCTTCTCAACGGCAAACTCTGTTGTTCTCCCCTTCGCAGCTTCAGATCACTACCCCACAACGCTAACACTTGAAACTCACTGCTCTCTAGGCCCCATTCCGTTTAAGTACAGCCCGCTGTGGAGCAATTTGCCCATTTTTGAATATATTGTGAAACATACATGGTGCCAACACATTGAAGGATCGCTGGGTTTTATTTGGGAAATCAAACTAAAAAGGACCAAAAGCGCCTTAAAAGACTGGGCACGTAATCACTATAAGGAGCTGGAGAAAGTGAAAGCTGAAATCAAAAACAATTTGGAACAGATTCACAGCACTATAGAGGAACAAGGTCTATCCCATGAATCCAAAGCCAGAGAAAGTGACCTTTATTTCCAGCTTTATCGTGCCAATCGTATGGAGGAGCAGAAATGGAGAATCAAAATTCGTCAGTTGTGGCTGCAAGGAGGGGACAAAAACTCCACTTTTTTCCATAAGCATGCTACAGTCCGAAAAATTAGAAACAATATCACATCTATCATTGATGATGAAGGCCAACTTCAAATCTCCCAAGATGCTATTAAAAAGGTTGCCTCAAAACATTATAGCGTGCTCTTAACTGAAACCAAAGAAGCTGAAGACTACTCTAATCTGCTTCAATATCTTCCCATAGAAATCAGTGCAGAAATTAATGCAGAACTCACCAAGGATATAGAAGAAGAAGAAATTCAAAGAGCCATTTGGGCTCTTCAGCCAGACAAGGCCCCTGGCCCCGATGGCTTCCCCATCAGTTTTTATAGATCTCATTGGGGGACTATAAAAAAAGATCTTACCAAGATGATAAAATGGATCCAACACAAGAATAAAATTGGAGGCTTCACCAATGCCACTCACCTCGCCCTTCTCCCTAAAGAAAATCGACCCTCAACCTTCTCTCGTTTTCGGCCCATTTCCCTTTCCAACTCCTCATATAAAATCTTGTCAAAAATAATAGCCACCCACCTCAAACCTATCCTTCCCTCTCTCATCTCTGAGAACCAAGGAGGCTTCTTAGCCAACAGACAAATTTCCGACTCCATTCTGCTTGTGCAAGAGGCTATACATTCCATCCATGTTAGAAAAGAAAAAGGTTTCATTCTAAAACTGGACTTAGCCAACGCCTTCGATCGAGTAAGACACTCTTTCCTTCTTGTTGTTCTTAAGAAAATGGGATTTGCCTCACCCTTCATTGACCTAGTCCAAGCATGCATCTCTGGCCCTTGGATCTCCCCCCTTATCAATGGTAGGCCAGGGCCTTCCTTCCAATCTTCTCGAGGATTACGTCAAGGCTGCCCCCTTTCTCCCTTCCTCTTTATCTTGATGGCTGAATCCTTCAGCAGGGCTCTTGACCACAAACGCCGCATCGGTCTTATCACCAGCATTAAATTTGGGAATGGAGTAAAAAACATAAACCATTCTCAGTTTGTTGATGACACCTTGTTAATGGGAGGAGCCTCCAACATTATAGCTCGTCGGTTCAAAACACTCTTAGACAGATTTATGAGTTACTCCGGAGGCATGATCAATCACCTTAAGAGCTGCATTTATGGTTGGAACGCAACTGCTCAAACTCTTTAGAGCATTGCCAGCATCTTCGGGGTTCCCTATAAATTAGATTGGGGTCACTTCTCTTATCTGGGCATGCCAGTGAGTGTGGGTTCTCTGAAAGCTATGGTTTGGGACACTATTATTGACAAAATGAAAAGAAAAGTGCAGCAATGGGGCTCCCTCTGGCTTAACCCAGCAGGACGCCTAATCCTCTTGAAATCTGGCCTTTCTTCACTGCCCTTGTATCAATTCATGCTACTGCAAGCTCCATCTAGTTTTCACCACAAAGTGGAAGCCATCCTCCGTCACTTTCTCTGGCAAGGGGGAAAAAATGAAAGAAAGAAATACAACCTCATAAATTGGAAACAGGTTATTCAACCATATGAATATGGAGGGCTGAGGATTAGATCTCCATAGCTACTAAACCTGGTCTTCGGTGGCAAGATTGTCTGGAGACTCATCAATGGAGACTCTGCTTGGTGGAAGAACGTGTTGGAAGTCAAATATCTAAACTCTCCGAGGCAGCTTCTATTAGATCATGATATACCTCTCAGAGCCTGCACCAAAATCTGGGGGCTGTGTAAAAAATTAATACCCATTCTCGCTTCAAACATCTCTAAGTTTCCCAAGGGGGGGCAGCAGCACTAGATTAGGAACCGATAAAATAATGGGCCATCAACCCATCAGCAATAGGCTCGGAACCCAGCAGATACTCTCTTACCTTGCCAACAAAGGGATCCACAATTTGAATCAGATATCCAAATGGGATATTCACACTCATCTCTGGACAGGTTGGTAATTCCCCAATATTCCTGAAGAGCTTCGTTCTAGCCTGGATAATCTGCAGGCTCATCTCCATGGCATCGCACCCACCAAACAAAATGATGTGGATTACTTCTACTGGGACCCTACAGGCACTAGCTATACAGTCAAAGTCGCCTACCAACAAATCTGTAACAGAGATCATTCGATGCCCAAATGGTCATAATGGAAAACTGTTTGGAAATCAGAGACCCTTCCCAAAGTTAAATTCTTCATTTGGGTTCTCTTAAAGGGGAAAGTGCTTACTTCTGACAACCTGAAAAAACGCGGTGTTTTTGGTCCTTCCCGCTGCCCAAACTGTCATGCAGCCAAGGAGACTATACAACATCTTTTCATAAACTGCTCCTATGCCACAGCCTGTTGGAAAGAGGCCTTCCAGCAGGATCATCTCCCCTGGGGTTCACAGAGCACCATTGCTGAACTCTTACACTCATGGAAGAAGAATTACCCTTGGAAGCGCAGGAAGAAAAATGTGGCACGAAGAGTCTGGAACGCTCTTCCTTACACCATGCTGTGGCGCATTTGGCTAACACGCAATCAAATTATCTTCAAAGACAAGAAAATCGACATCAGAAAGCTATATAACAAGGCACGAGGACTCGCTCTGGAAACTATAGCTGTAAACTGCCAACGAAACATTGACACGGCCGGTCTCTTTGTGGAAGAACGGGACTACATAGGAAGCATGCTTGATCAGAGCAACAAGGAAATCTGCAATGGACAACACAGAAACGACACTAGCAGCAGTCAAACTTCTAGTAGCAGTTGGAAAATTAGAATGAAGGATAAGGAGTTTGCATTTTGGTTAAAAAGCTGCAACACTCACTATCTTTTTTTTGATGGAGCCTCCAAGTTAAATCCTGGTAAGGCTGGGGCGGGCGGAATCATTTGTAACGCCAATGGAGACATTATCCTTGCATATGAATGGGGATTAGGTTCCCTCTCCAATAATAAATATGAAGCTCTCGCTCTGTACCAAGGTCTTATTCAGCTCCAAATCCTTGGCATTCGCACAGCAACAGTGATTGGAGGTTCGGCAATCATCATCAGCTTAATGGTATACAAGCGAACAGCCACCAATCTACCACTCCAGCAAATTATAAATCGATGTCATGATCTCACCCAGAAAATGCAGGAAGCTCGATTTATCCATGTCCTTCGTTCCCTCAACAAGGAGGCCGATGCTTGTGCAAACAGAGCTTGCTCCAAACCTTTGGGCACTCTCAATAGAAACACCTTCGATTCCTTTTGTTTTCTGCCATGATTTGGAAAAATCAGCTTAGTTTGTCTGCAGAGGCAGCAGTAGTAACCATGTCCAAGAATGCGATGGAAACCAGAAATTCACTATGGGCAGCAATGATTCCAGTCTATTCTCCGCAAATTCAGGATCTATAGGCCTTGAAGGCGACCTATTACAGGATTCACAGGTTCTGAAGACAACACCACATTAGCATGTTTTACAAATTTAGTGTTCTACTGTCTCAATTTGTTCGAATTTACACTAGATCAGCCTTCTCAATAGTCAAGTACAATCGGAGTGCTCAGGAACTTGGTCTCGCTGATGTTCCCCTCTTTCTCTTCTTTCAGTCTTATAGCCCTGTAACAATGGAGCTTAGACTCCCAGTTTCTTCTTTTTGAATACAAACAACACCCGATTATGTCAAAAAAAAAAAAATGGGAGGTGCTGATGTTGTACTAGGAGTACAATGGTTACAATCTTTGGGGACGGTAGATTTTAATTTTCAATAACTTTGCTTGAATTTTTTTTCGGAAGGATCATGTTCAACATGTTGACAGGGTGCTCAAACTATTGGAGGAGAAACAATTATATGAAAAAACATCCAAATGTTTCTTTGGAGTACAAGAGGTGGAATATCTGGGTTATATTATATCTCACGAGGGTGTTAAGGTATACCCTAACAAAATTAATTCCATTAAGGAATGAAAAGTCCCCACAACCATAAAGTAGTTACGAGGATTTTTTGGGTTAACAGGGTATTATCGCAAGTTTATTAATAATTATGGGAGAATAGTAACACCTCTAACAACATTATTAAAGAAAGATGCATTTTCATGGACTCTTGAAGAAACTAAGGCCTTTGAACATCTTAAAGAGGCAATGTGCCTAGCACCAGTCTTAGCTACGCCATACTTCACAAAAACCTTTATTGTGGAATGTGATGCCTCGGGAAATGGAATTGGTGTTGTTTTAATGCAAGAAGGAAGACCCGTTGATTTTGAAAGTTGCCCAATCAAAGGAAAGTATTTACAGAAAGCTATTTATGAGAAGGAAATGTTAGCAATACTACATGCACTAATGAAATGGCGACCTTACCTAATGGGAAGACACTTCAAGGTAAAAACTGATCATGATAGCCTTAAACACTTTTTGGAACAAATATTATCTTCAGAAGAGCATTGAAAATGGGTCACAAAGATGTTGGGTTATGACTTTGAAATCATCTACAAAAAAGGGAAGCTAAATGTTGTTGCAAATGCACTCTCAAGAAAGAATGAAGAGGTGGAAGCATTGCTTTGTTCCATTTCTATTATTCATCCAGATTGGATAACCGAAGCAAGGGATGAATGGAGGAAGGGTGAAGAAGTGTGGACACTCATTCAAAAGTTGCAGCAAGATACTAGTACATCTAATACATTTAGTTGGAAAAATGATTCCTTATGGTACAAAGATAGCTTATATCTTTGTAATAATTCTCAAATAAAACAAAATATTATTTTGGAATTGCACACTTCTCCTTTAGGAGGAGACTCAGGGTTTTTAAAAACTTACCAGAGGTTGAAGAGAGATTTTTTTTGGGATGGAATTAAATCTGATATTCAAAAGTTTGTGGTGGAATTTTTGGTTTGCCAGCCAAATAATGTTGAGACAATTAAGACCTCGGGTCTTCTACAACCTTTATCCATTCCAAGTCAACGTTGGGAGGAGATTTAAATGGATTTTATCATAGGTTTGCCTAAGTCCGAAGGAAAGAGTGTCATCATGGTGGTAGTTGATAGACTTACCAAGTATGCACACTTTTGTGCATTATCTCATCCATTTAAAGCAAGTACAGTTGCTACTAGATTTATGGAAATAATTCAAAAGCTACATGGAAACCCAAATATTATTGTAAGCGACAGAGATCCCATTTTTATTGGAAATTTTTGGACGAAATTATTTTCTTGTTTGGGTACTCAACTAGCTCATAGCTCATCTTATCATCCTCAATCCAATGGTCAAACTGAGATAGTGAATAAATGTTTGGAAAGATATCTTCGTTGTTTTGTATCTGATAA
This sequence comes from Pinus albicaulis, assembly GCA_034641835.2. Taxonomy (NCBI): domain Eukaryota; kingdom Viridiplantae; phylum Streptophyta; class Pinopsida; order Pinales; family Pinaceae; genus Pinus; species Pinus albicaulis. The sequence continues at coordinate 864,537,822 of CM076576.1, read as the reverse complement.
ACAAACACAATGGGTCAAGTGGTTACCTCTCGTTGAATGGTGGTATAACACTTCCTTCCATACTACAACAAAAATGACCCCGTTTATGGCACTTTATGGATATCATCCACCACCCATCACATCATCCTTAAGATAAAATTCTAAGGTTAAAGCAATGGAAGATCATATCGAGCATCAAATAGAAGTTCTCCAACTCTTAAAGGATAACCTAAATTTGGCACAAAATCGAATGAAACAATAGGCATATCAACATCGCAGCGAGAGAATTTTTGATGTAGGAGACTGAATATTTTTACAGCTATAACCATACAAACAAATTTCCCTCACGCAAGCTAAGAAGGATAATAAATTATCACCAAATTACTATGGTCCTTACAAGGTGTTGCAAAATATTGGTACTATGGCATACAAATTGGAGCTTCCTGCTTCGTCATGAGTACATCCAATTTTCCATGTTTCATGTTTAAAGAATGCTATAGGTGAAAAACTTCCAGTTCAAACAATATTGCCAGAACTTGATGAGGAAGGAAAAATCATATTGGAACCTGAAGCAGTCACGGAAACAAGAACTCGACAACTACAAAATCGATCAATTTCAGAGTATCTCATCAAGTGGAAGAACTTACCCACTGAAGATTCTGTTGGGGTTCCCATGTTTTGGCCAGATTGGCAAGACCAGAAGATGAGACAACATCAGAACCACTTTCATACCTCAGGATCTAACCCTCCTGGGTCCAGAGAGGGATCTCTCCAGCTCGAGCAAAGGTTTATATCTATGAAGCTCAGAGTTTAAGATGTTAGGCTAGTTATAAAGCTCGGGGTTTGTTTGTTTGTTTTTTTGTTTTGGTTGTTGGTTATCAGGAATGAAGGATTCAATGTAAGACCAGGATGAGCAAAGAGGGATAAGGCAGAGGTGAAATATTCCAGGAAATATTCAAAACCATTGGGCAATGGAGTCAGGAAAGGATTTGCTTGCTACTCAATAGGCAGGCTCTCAATTGGGCTAGTCATCTGAAACATAGGATCTTTCAAGATGATTATGTGATATGGAAAATAGGAGGGAGGAGATAACACAGATTTCATAGCACAAAGTTACAGACCAGCAGGTCGTACAAGGATCCTAGTGGACAGGGCTAACACTAATCCCCAGTGTTCCCAAATCTTCCAACTAAATCTATAACAAGAAGCATCTAAGAATTGAATTCATTTAATTCATACATCAGAGAGCAGGAAATAACATCCACTACACTGGTTAAACCAACTGAAAACATTCCTTAGATAATACATTCAGAAGAGAAACATAAATGGCAAGGAGAGCAGAAACATAGGGTACCTAACAAGGGTAAATCCTATGTCAATATTCTGATGCAAGCCAGTAGAAACGAAATGAAATGAATGTAAACACAGAGATAGGAAAACATCACCGCTGCTTCAGATCAGGATCCAAAGAAATGCGCTTGTCATATTAAATAACAATACCAATCAAGTACAAAATTGCCAATAGCTGAATACTCAGTCTGAAAACATATCCTTCAACCTATCTTACAATCTTTACACAGAGACTGTGTCTCAAAAGAAACTACTTGTAGTTCTCTGATAACTGATCGACAACCTTTACAATGTTTTTCTCATTAGTTTTATAGCTTCGGAGGAGCGGGGGAGGTAGGTGGAGAACCAAATGTAGTATTAAACTTCTGAAAAGAAAAGAGGGCCGAAGCCCATTATGTATAAATCTTGTACATTAATCTCTGGCATTCTTAGGTGAACGAATGATCTCTTTCAGACTGGGGGTTACTCTGATATGACTCTGATGTGTTCTGACTATAGTACTGTGTGGTACATTTGGTGAAATAACAAAGGAAAAATAAGAAACAGTGAGGTCTACCCTACTTGTGCAACAAATGCTTCTGATCATGTAGGACTGCTGTTGGGGTAGGAAACTTCAGGAACACGATGTATAATAAAAATTGCATGGGCACTTTGTCCTCTGATGAAGAAAAACATTCTGCTGCTATAGAAAACCCTGGTGGTACGGTTTCCCGTGCATTAAACTTCTGATTGATCTTCGGGGTTTTCAATCTGGTACCTTGCCTCTGAAAAACTGGATTAATCCTTTGAAATCTCCAGTTTAATGCTTTAACTCTTTGATTTCCTCGCTGAAAACATCTCTGACTGTGAACTCTGTGTTTTTTAATGGCTCCGAAGAATATTGACAGAGTTTTAACCCTGTCCTTTGATTTTAGTCACGTCAAACACTTCCCTGGGCCTTTCCTTCATTAAATGTATCTCTGTACATGACCTGTTCTGCAATTTCCACCACTGTGACAGAGATAGCGAGCCTTAGTGGTTCTTCCTGCTTGAAACCCTGCAAAACAACAAACTTGTCAAGAAATACATGGGCTGGAATGATGGAGGCAGTGTGGATGGAGGAAATGGCCGTGCAGATGATGAAATGGAGGAGAAATCGCAGAGAAATGGCGAAAAATGCACAGGTGGAGGTTGGCGGTTTGCGGAGAAAAATACGAATAAAAAACCTTAAAAACACGAAATTTTCACAAATATATGCGATGCATGGGATGACGTACGACAGGTGCACGTGGCGGGGTGATGTGGCAAGACGGGCCCGGGGAAAGGTGAAAAGTCAACAGCGGGGAAAACAAATCCGGGCCGTCGATCTCAAAGGAAATCAACGACTAACAACGCAGCGAGGGGTGACGACGGTGGGCCAGGCATACGGAAATCAGGAGTTAAACTACGCGTGGCTTCGAGGAGCGACAGCCGTTGGATGAGCTGCTCCAGATCCAACGGTTCACAACAATATCACTGGGCGTCCTGAGTCGAAAGTTAATGCGCGATGGACAAGCGGTTTTGAAACCGTACAGGAGCCATACGTCCATCGCTGTATGGAATCGCTGGGCAATGAGGAAATACCGCCAACCGCCCGAAGGCAGTGCGATAGAAACCGCCGAGTTTTGACATAGTGCACTACGGGGACCACCGGCGGGTAAAATCCAGACCGTTGATCTAGCGGTGAATGAACGACGATGGCACAGTCAGTAGTTAACGGGGAAAATACAGGCATTGTGGAATTAACGATCGCCGTCCGATCTACAAGATCAATGGTCAGGGGTGCTCCCGATACTCTTTGGATATTAGCGCCCTTCGGGCCAGTGCTCGGTCATGACGCAGGGTTACATGGAGAGAAAGTTTGCGGGGCTAGCGGAGAAGGGGCTGAGGCCTGTTACATGGTTCGAAAGTTAGTTTTTAACCCTTTTCAATGCATTTTGAGGCCTGAGGAGGGTAACGATAGAGAGACAGAGGGGAATTTTGAGGAAACCAAGGGCAAGGGTAGGATTTAAAGGGGAATTTGGGAGGAAAACAGGATAGAAAGGGGACTTTGCAAAGGGGAAGAGAGGGGCAACATGGAGAGTTCTGCAGAGGGAAATTTATCAAAGGCAAAGGCATAGGAGACCTCAAGGATGATGTGTCTTCGGGGAGATGCATTCCTTGAGGGCTCAAAAAACAATTTTAGCCCCCTACTTTGCTCCGTCAAAAATTTATAAGGGGCTAACAGATTCTACATGGGAGGATGAGAATTTTATACAGAAGCACCCAAAGCTACTCAACCGTTGAGGACAACACGTTTTTGAAGGAGGGGGGCATGTTAGGTCCCTATATCACTAGTGTAGTCCCTTATTATTGTTAGTGTAGCCCCCTTATTGTTATTGTTGTACCCCTGTAACCCGAATATTGTTATTATAGTGTCATTACATTATTATTGTTAGGTCAGCTAGGATTATATTGTGACCCCATGGACTTCTATATATAAGAATTGTTCATTTATGTAATGTAAAGGAAGTTTCTCTCTTGAAGTGGCTTATTTCTAAGGTTTTGATCTCTCTTTTCTTCTATTTTTTGGCATTGGTTTCATCTAAATTGGAGCTTCTAAGAGAACAACTTAAGGAAGCTAGAGAAGAAATTTTAGAAGCTAAGCTGGAGTTATCAGACTTTAAACAAGAGAGACATGAACTCACAAACTTCAAAAAATACGTGAGAAAACATATTGATTTTTATGATGAGGTTGCAAAGAGGTCAAGGAATATGTTGAAAAGAACATTACCTCTACACAGAATGATGAAACATATCTTCAGGAGGAACTTGTGGTTGCAGTCAAAAAGGAGGAAGCTACAAGGCCATGTCAAAGAATTAGAAATACAAATGGAGATGGTGCAAGTAGAATTGAAGAAAAAGGATTTAAAGATGATTGTAATGGATGACCTTGCTGCCCCTTGAAAGATGGTAAGACACACCTTTTTTGTCCATTTTTAGTCTTAAGGTACCATATCAATTTAGTTACAGAGTTGCAAGCAATTTTTTGGAGCTAAAGAGAAAAAATTGCAAAATCTGGTTAACTTAGGGAATTTCATAGCGAGCTCCAGGCTTGAAGCTGAGTTTTCGCTACGAACTCATTGTGGAATGTTTTGAAGCAAAAATTCCAAAAAATATCATTTCAGGGGTGAATGAAAGCATGTGTTTACCTTATTTCACCTAATGAAGACCCTCCAACAGGCAGATAAGTCATAAAAATTGCAGAAGGTGGTGTAGTGAAAATGATACAAAAACTACGCTACAAACTTGCCTAAAATACTATGTTTTTCCAGCGAGCTAGAGTTTTGGTATTTTTGAATAATTTAATGTATTTCAAGGAGCAGATGAGTCATTAAAAGAGATTTTGGAGTATCATTGGGACACCTGTTGATGAATACCACTCAACAAAAGGATGACATGGTTGTCAGCACACCATTTTTTCGACCTCACCAAATACATAGCTCATCCTCAAATTCGGAATATCAGGGCCTAAAATCTAGCATGACAGTTTTCCACTTGCTCATAGTTGTTGCCACCTAAACAAGTTTGTTTGTTTCAATAGCCATCATTAACATGGGTTATTTAAAGTTTTTGTGATGTGGTTAATAGTGATAGAGTCCTTTTAGGTTAAAAACACTTTCCAACAGAATTATCTCTATTTTATCTCAATGTAATGAATTCCTTTTTGGATTATACCTCTAGATTAGTTTCGAGAGTCTATTCTAGGTGTCAGACCTATGTAAAATGGATTTCACTCTATAAATAGAGGAGTTTTAGAGTTAGAGGTTTGATGGATGTAGTGACCAAATGTTATGAAACCAGCTCCAAAAATATAAGAAAAGAGAGATCAACACCTTATAAATAAGCCACTTCTAGGGGGAAACCTCCTTTACATTACATAAATGAACAATTCTTGGATGATTCAAATGAAAAAACATCCTTTCTATATATAGGAGTCCATGGGGTCTCAATATAATCCTAGCTGACCTAACAATAATAATGTAAGGGTACAACAATAACAATAGTGGGGTTTTATGGGGCACAATAATAACAATGTGGGGACTATAAAGGTATAAAAATAACAATAAGTGGGCTACACTAACACAATAAGGGACTACACTATTAATATAGGGACCTAACATGCCCCTCTCCTTCAAAAAAGTGTTGTCCTCAATGCTTGATTATTTCTTGATGCTTCTGTATAAAATTCTCATCCTCCCATGTGGAATCTTCAACGGGTAAGTTCTTCCACTTGCTAAGATACTTTGAAATTGATCGATTTTGTAGTTGTCAAGTTCTTGTTTCTGTGACTACTTTAGAACTTCTTTCGTTGCGATGTTGATCTACCCGTTGTTTCATTCGATTCTGCATGAAAGTTAGGTTATCCTTTGAGAGTTGGAGAATTTGTTGTTGATGCTCGATGTGATCTTCCACTAATTTACCATCCATATTAGCTTTCATTTGATCCTTCAAACCATCCAACTTTGCCTCCATTTTTTCTTTTAAACCATCTATGTCATCTTTGATTTCTCTTTGCAAGATCGAAATTTGTTGCACTTGGTACCGTAATTTTGATATCTCATACTACAATTCTTCCTCTTCATGCATCATAGTAGATATTTATGAGGGATTAACGGGTGTGGAATTATTTTTATGGGCATTTTAGAACCCAATACTAATATCTATGCTTCAATATACTTTTGGAATCACTTCAAACTGTTTTTTCAAACAAGACTTATGTAATTTGAAAAAAAAACACACCTTTTTTCTTGCTTTTGAGGAGATCGATATTGAAACTGAATTATCTCTGTTATTTCAGATCTTCAATATCTGAAATTTGGTCCTCTAGTAGCCCTCTGAATATTCTTTCAAATGCCACAGTTCTGATCCAATTTGGATGCTTCAGGTTAAACTTATGCCCATTCTCCCACAATGACTAAATTATGGATTGGTTCAGTAGAGCGGACTTGTATGATGTGCCACGTGTCACTGTTTCCTCCTTCGAATATGAAATTGATACACAGGAAACTATAGTCCGTCTAATTTTGGCCACTTTTCACATCATTCCAATCCGATGCTCAGAGAGAGTTATGACGATTTTCCAAGGTCACCTCTTTTAGATTAAATTTGAGAGCCTGCAAAAACCCTAACTTCCACAGATTATATCTCCGAAAATATTTTGAACCAAGATCTGAAATTTTTACACGAAGTTCCTCATGATTTCGGCTTCTCGTGGTAAAAATTTCAGCTTCTGAACCTTCATATAAATAAATTTATATCGAAAATTCCATGATGACCTGTTTGGAGCAACGAAACCCTAGAATCCAAAGCTCTGATGCTAAATATTATGAAACCAGCTCCAAAAATAGAAGAAAAGAGAGATCAACGCCTTAGAAATAAGCCACTTTGAGGGGGAAACCTCCTTTACATTACATAAATGAAGAATTCTTGGATGATTCAAGTGACAAAACCTCCTTTCTATATATAGGAGTCCATGGGGTCACAATATAATCCTAGCCGACCTAACAATAATAATGTAAGGGCACAAAAATAACAATAATGGGGTTTTATGGGGCACAATAATAAAAATATGGGGACTATAGGGGTATAACAATAACAATAAGTGGGCTACACTAACACAATAAGGGACTACACTAGTAATATAGGGATCTAACACCAAAGCTACTATTGTAATATTTTTTCTACACAGTTAATATACAGTTGCAGAAGTCTTTTGTTCAGATTTGAGATTCTAATTGAGCTGTATGTGTTTGTCTCCTTTATCTTTTCAATGTTAATTCAATTTACTCATACATAATTACTTGGAATTCATAAATCTTATGCTCCAACTTCCTTTATGTATTGTGTTTGTTGTTAGAATTATTTTTATAAGAGCTCATGTGTCTCAGCTTCCATGAATGATACTTGTTTGTAATTGAGTTTTCATGCTGACTCCATGCCCAATGGTATCCCTCACTCATCTTCCACCAACAAAAATCATCTAAAATACATTTAATATTTAGTAATCTTTGTTATAATCTTGTTTATTGAATATCATACCTTTTCTTGGGAGATCCCTCTTTGGTTAGAAGGGCTAAATTCCAACGCTAAGTGGTTTGAAATAGTTACATCAAATTGACTGTTGAATAACCCAATTAGTCCCAGTTTGGTGATAACAAGACCCATTTTGGTGATAAGCCAATAAATCACTAATTCATATTTCTTTGTGCACATATCATTCACTATTTTATTTATTTATTTTTATGTTTCCACAACCATAATCTAATTAATTCGTTTTTTTTAAATCTCCTTCAAATTGCATCTTAGAATTAGATTAGGAGGCATCAATATGTGACTACAAAAATATTGAGGGATTTATATTAGGTTGAATTCAACTACAACCATATTTAGTTTTCAATTAGTTACACAACTTAAGATATAGTGTAGGCATATTTTATAACATGTTAAGTGTAAATAAATTTATGATTTAAGACAGCATTTCTTTTCCATTTGACCATTGAGAGAAGATGACAAAGTTTTATAATTGTTATATAATGATGTCTAGCCTAGATCCATCTTAACCCAATATTGATATACACATATGGAAAAAGTAGTAGGCGTGACTGCAAGAAAAACATGAGAAGAGAGAATGAGATCAATCACAATGTAAATTATTTACTAGTTGACTATATTCTTATTGTTGCAATGGAAATCACAAGGAGTTGTTGCTTTGTGATCTAGTATTTGATAAATCACCAGAAAGACACAAGCACAATCATAAAGATACAAAGGATACCATTCCCATATGATCAACAGAAAACATGCAATCGTATTACACTACGAGGAAGAAGAGGATACCTTGCCTCTTCGCAGTTTGGGAATGAATATTGAGTTCGTACTAAACCCCTTGCGCTCCACACGAGTGATCTATCCAATCCGCTTCCGATCTCAATACCTGCACACAATCACAAACATACAAAGATGACAAGAGATCTTCCTCGGAATATCGTTAGATAAACGATCTCATAAATCAATCACAAGATCTGAAACACAATCATGTAAAGGAGAGAACATAGATATTCATTAATATAAAAAACATGATACACCACTTCTATACCTTTGTTCAAGCATCTCCTCTCTGCAATCCGATAGAGTTTCCCCACTAGATGTGATGGATGAGTATGAAGAGCACTCAAATAGAAACTAAGACCTCATAAGCTCTCAATGTGATAGCAAGATAGCAGCAAGTGATCAAGATATAAACACATCAGAAGTATGGCTCTTCAAAAGTAGCTCGACCCTCTCAAATGATCCAGTATAAATAGGTAGATGATAGGTCTCGGGAGGATGAATGTGGATGCTCAGGGTGATGAGAAGTTAGAGAAGCTTCTAATGGATGAGTCCTTGCCAACTCGAATTAGTGAGTAATCGAGGTGATCTCCTAGGGACCAAGTGATTTTAAAAGTTCCCTTGGCCGCATGCATAAAATAGAAGGATGAGGGCCTTAGCCACGGGCACAAGAGGCCTAGGTAGCGGCTAAAGGCCCTTGGCCGTGGGCACAAAACTACCAGTTTGCGGCTAAGGGTCAAACTGGAAAAAATGGGCACCCCAAGTTAGGAAAAAAGAATCCAATTGTGAGGGCTAGGGGTCAGTGATGTATGCGTAGAAAAATAGGTTGATAACAAATTTTCCCTAATGTATGAGGTTATAATGAGAAATTGATGGTCAAAATACATTATGATCAAAATCAGAGGTTGAGGCGGTAGTGAGGAAACAAAGCTAAGAACATGGAGCGAAAAACAATGAAGTTGAAGTATCTACTGTGCTGATAACATCCCCGAGGTGGGCATACCCATTCTCGGTGATAAGAAAATATTGAACATGGCCGCCAAACATACACTGCAGATCCATGATATAAAATAATAAGACATGGCCACGACATACATACACAATGGATCCATGTGACTAAATGAGAAGAGTATAGCCACTAAAGAACAATCATGGATATATGTCACATTTTACATCAGTAGGACTTATGGGCACATGAAATACAAAGAAGTGTCCCAGATAACCGTCAAATTACATAAATGATACATAACTCCAACGCAGCCTGAGAAGGGTGGCATATAAGAGTGAGATGTCCCTAAACCAGGGTCTTCGACATAATCCTAATGGTATGAATCTACACATGCAAATAGATGAGTTGAAGTCGAGAAATGGTAGAAACCCCCTGATTACCAACCAATACGGTAAACAAGTAACATACGCGAGGGAATCCACCAATGAGAAAAATGGAACCCAAGGTACCTACTACAATCCACTAAGTGTGAATGAATGAGCTGATGTTGAACACCAATGAACTCAACCAATCAGGAGCCAATGATTTAAACCCACTGTCAATTGCAAGGAAGCCTAACACTGAGGTTCACAAGCTCCAAGGTACTATCGGTTCATAGATCAAGCTCCTGGATGATGAGATGAATTCGACAGGAGAAGATTCATCGAAGGAGGAAATTATTGTATCCCCCATCAACCGACATGGAATATACCAGGATGATGTGATGTATGAATGATGTCATGAAATGAGGAAGTACAACTGACACAAGGATGTTTGACTAAAAAAAGGTCAACAAGCTACTGCTGTTGTATGATATAGGCTGAGACTTCCCTTGAAAAAATAGTGACATGACACAAGAGTGGCTTGGCAGCATGACTAATGAACACCATGTGATATCATGCGACGATGCAGGAGACATCGTGGAACACTCCATATGACTGGAAGAGTAACCAACCGGAGGATTAAAAAGACTCATATGGATGGTACGACTCTTAGGCAAGATAAAATCAAACAGTAAGATAATGAGACAAACAATTGTAGTGTTCAAGGGCGACACAACTGATGCTGCCAATGGATGTAAAATGAATATAGATGTTCCCTCCCTTATCTTTTTATAAGTTTCTTTTTGGTAAGGTTGTCCCCCAAGCCCGAAAAAGAGATAAAAGTATACAAAAGAGAACCTCCTAGCCACAATAGACTAGGGTATTCCTTTTTCGTAATTATTCTATCCCAGTCCTGAAAAGGGTTAAAATTGTATTCGGTAAACGAAATTGTAGGTACTTTTATGAGCGTGAAGTAGACAAGTTCACTCGACATACGCGAGGGAATCCACCAATGAGAAAAATGGACCCCAAGGTACCTAGTACAGTCCACTAAGTGTGAATGAATGAATTGACGTTGAACACCAGTGAACTCAACCAATCGGGAGCCAATGATGTAAACCCACTGTCAATCATGAGGAAGCCTACCACTGAGGTCGAAAAGCTCCAAGGTACTACTGGTTCCTAGATCAAGCTTCTAGATGATGAGCTAAAGTCGACAGGAGAATATCCATCGAAGGAGCGACTTAATGTATCCCCCATAAATCGACACAAAACATACCAGGATGATGTGATGTATGAATTAAGTCATGAAGCGAGGAAGTACAATTGACACAAGGATGGTCACCTAAGAAAAGGTCAACAGGCTACTACAGATGGCTGACACAGGCTGAGAATTCCCTTGAACACATAGCGACATGACACAAGAGTGACTTGGCAACATGACTAATGAGAACCATGTGATATCATGAGACGATGCAGGAGACATCAAGGAATGCTCCATATGACTGGAAGAGTAACTAGCTGGAGGAGTAAAAAGACTCATATGGATGGTACGACTCCTAGGCAAGTTAAAATCTAACAATAAGATAATGAGACAAAAAGGTGTCATTTTCAAGGGTGACACAAATGACGTTGCCAATGGATGAAAATGAAGATAGATGTTCCCTCCCTTCTCTTTTTATAAGTTCCTTTTTGGTAAGGTTTTCCCCCAAGATTGAAAAAGAGATAAAAGTATACAAGGGAGAACATCCTAGCCATGATATATTAGGGTATTCCTAATTCGTAATTAGTCTATCCTAGTCTGGAAAATGGTTAAACTTATACTAGGTAGACGACACTTCAGGTACTTTCACGATCGTGAAGTAGACAATTTCACTCGATAATATTTTCTAAGTTAAGGTGTCTGAAAAGAGTTTAAAGAAAACTCTTCATGTGGAACGAGTGATATAAAGGGTAGCAACTGATTTTGGTAATGGTGGAACTTCTTATGACATAAAGTGTACACAAGGTTAGCTAATAGGACCACTCATCACAACGGTTCCTCCAAGAAAGGGTAAAACACCATTTGAAAGTAGATGATAGGCCAAGTAGATGATGACAATGGAAGAGGTGAACCAAGGCTCAAACTGCAGAAGTAGGCTAATAAAAGTGGAAATCACAAGGGATAAAGTGTGGAATCCTCCTAAGGTATGGTTAGAAAAGAGACAAAGAAGAGGACATGAGGCTCAAATTCGAAGTCATGGTTGGTTAGAAGAAGGAATTCTGAAAGTGATGAAAAAATATTGCATGGACATTGATACATCAAGAGGGTGCTAACTAGAGCATCCATGATCAGGTAATTTATACCGCCAAGCTACGACATGCATACAGGAAGTGGCAAAAATTCACAACTTGGCGGGGTCGAACCGAAGGCATAAATAGTGATGATGGTCAAAATGAAAAATCAACGGAAATGACCTACCCCTCTATGCCAATAAAAGGATCATACTTGAGGCCCAGTGTAATAAAAGTTACATTCTCAAGATAAAATAAAAAATTGACTCCTAATTCCTCCTACAAAAGGTAGCCTAAAAAATAGATCATAAAGCTCAAAAAACCCACTTGAACCCAAACATTAAAAAAGAAATATTCTTCAAGATGCCAAAAGATTCCAAAAAGGGTTATAAGAGGAACTCATACCTCTCTATTTGTTAATTGTGAATTTTGTGAAGAAAGGAGGAGTGAGCTTCTAAGGGTTTGAGAGCAAGAGAAAGGAGTAGCAAGTGGCCATCTTCAAGCAAGTAAGTAGTGAATCCCCTCCCTCTCAGTCATTTGTGCACTTAAATGTCGAGCCACTATGTTTGAAAGTGGGGGGTTTGAAGTTTTTGAGGAAAACGTCCCCTATCCGCGAGCTTGATACGGTCAGCTGGCAGCTAGAGAGGCCCAGCTACAGGCATGTTACTGGCTACCCACGTCCAGAGCTGCAAGCTGCCTGTGTCAAGGCCGCGACCAAGGGGAAAAATGGGGAAAAATGGGGAATTTATGCATCAATTTCTTCTAAATTTGTTTTACTCTGTTTTCCCCTAATTTTACAGTGAATAATACACATAATGTGGGTGCAGGAGAAACCATGGTTCATCACGCGTAATCGTTCGGCAGAAAACCCAGCGCAAAATGCATGTGCACCGTTCAATCCCGAGCTGTCCATCCAACGGTGATCACTCCATGAAGTTGCGCGGGAGATAACCTAAGGCCTCTGTACCCCTGGCCCACTGTCCATCTCCCTCCGACGCGTTCCTAGTCGTCGATCTCCTCCTGAGATCGGACGGTCCTGATTTAAAGTCAGTCCCGCCACCACCGGGTCTTGCCACGTCAACATTCCACGTGTGTTCATATATATTTTTTTGTCGCATTTGCATTAGCCCCTTATATATTGTGTGCAAAGGTCAAAGTCTAATGTTTACATTTAAACCTTTGCCATAGTCCGCCACCTTTCGCCATGAACATTTTCCGTTGTTCGCTGCATTTTCCATCATCATCCTGCACTATTCCACTATTTCACCAGTCTGCACAGCCATTCTCGCCGTCCTCGTGCATCCACCACCTCCATTTGTGTTTTTCTTAATAGGTTTTCGTGTTGTGCGGGGTTATCAGATGGTGAAATCCGCCATGATTACACAGTGTTTATTACAGCGGCAAAAAACGCAGAAAGGACCATTTTTTCAGAGGCCGAAATCATGAAGAAAGCCTGGGAAGGAGCCATGACAGGACTTGCATTAAAAGAACAGGGTTTGAACTCTGTAAAACCTCCCCAAAGCCATTAAAAGCGCAGTTTTCACCGACAGAGACAGAATTGGAGCAGCAAAGAGTTTAAGGCACGAAAATGAAGATCTTTGAGCCTTAACTCAGTGGTTTAGAGGCAAAGTACCAGATTGAAGACATCATGAATCACACAGAGGGTACAAAGCACATAAATTAATGTATATAAGGTTTTCTACATCAGCAGAACATGTTTTCTCCAGAGGCACACCTTCCTGCAGTAGTCTCCATGCCTCCTCAAGCCCAAAAACAGTTAATTACGCTGACAAAAGCTTCTTAAAGACTATTAGGACTGTAGTTATGGAAGAATGGAGACCTAAAGACCTTTCAGTCACCTCACTTGCTTCAGAGGACAGAACAGAGGGCCTTACAGGCAAAAAGGACTCCAAAGAAACATCAAAGGTCAATCTTGGACAGAGTCTCCCAAACCATACCAAAAGTACTTACAGCGATGCAGATTGCCATTAAGCAGAGTGGGCGTGAACTCTTTCTCCACTCTGTCTTAATGAGATCCATTTAATGAATATCATCTACTCCTCTTATTCTCTTCTCCTATAAGAATTCCTGAGAACATATTGTAAAGTTTGTTGTTCGGTTGTTGCCGATTGCTATTAGAGGGATTCATTTTGACTGTTAGAACAGTCTTGGGAGGGATTAGCAGAGTAGTTGTTATGTAGTAAAGAATTTGGGAGGAAAATGCAGTATGTGTATTGGTTTCGGTGTATGTATTTGGTTTTTCATCGATTAATCAAGCAAATTTCACGGGATCCTGGTCTATTACTACGGGTGATGTTTCTCTCTTTGTATCTTTTATTGAAATTTTCATGTTGTTCATTGGTCTTACGGGCTTTCCATCGAATATTAATAAGTTTACCTTGTTAGGTACCCTATGTTTGCTCTCCTTACCTTTAATGTTTTTCTGCTTGATAGTGAATCTAAGAGTAAGTTCGGCTAATTTAACCAGTGTGGCGGTTCCATATGCTGCTGAGCCGATGTATGAATTAGGGGTTTGCTACTATGCTACTTGGATATCATATGTGCTGGTGTCAAAGCATTGAAGGTTCAAAGTCCTTCTCGATCTACGAGACCACAGCTCTGTCAAACTTATCTATGTTTTCCCTTGGAGCATGCTAAAGCTGACTTGGAGTTAAATGACCTCTGGTCCGATCTATAAGCTGCCCCTTTGTCCCTCCTTTGAGAGTTGCCTATGAGTATGTCCAAGCAGGTCTGGAGTTAAATGACCTTTGACCTGATCTATAGATAGAAATTAGGTTGTTTTCCTTCTTTCACTTTCAATCCTTAATGTTCCATTCCACCATCTATCTAAAAAGATCCTTTAGTGTAGATGACTTGCCCTCTGAAAGCATTGGCTAGTTGTTGCAAGTAATTCTCCTTTCATGACTCCATAGCCCAATGGATGGCACATTCTTAACCTATCCTTTTCTGCTGAAAAATCCTGCTTTGTTCCTTTCCTTCCATTACTTTCTCAGTCTATGATCTCATGACCAACCCAGCAACCAACCAACCAAATCATTTTAACCCCCCTTTGTGCTTCATACCTAGCCTAATATCTCAATTTGAGCTTCAAAGATATACCATTCTTTGTTTTATTGGAGAGATCCCTCTCCAGGTCTAGGAGGGCTAGATCCTAGGGCCCCAAAGTGGTTATGATTTTGTCTCATCTTTTGGTCTTGCCAATCTAGCCAAAACATGGGAACCCCAACATAATGGCGACTCCACTGGGGAACTTGAGTGCGTTTCACCTTGAACATCCTTAGGCAATCAAAAGACCCAAGATCTCTAGTTATATTGGCTTTTAATTGCTCATGGTGGACAACATCCTGCTCCAAACAGTCAAATTCATCCACCTGGTGACTCCACACTCCGTAACTCCTAGAAGACCTAATGACTCCAATGGTGGAGGACTCTGAACTGGTTGATAAGAAGCAATAGCCTTCTTTGCAAAAGCATCAATCCAGACATGGATAGGGATACAAAGTATGACGCTTTGTATGACCAACTCGATGGAATAATAGAAACGTTTGGTAAGGTGTTGGAGATGTACATGGCTAATCTGAATGCAAGTGATGATTATTTAGAATAGCTCATGCCTCTCCTAGAACAAGAACAAACTAAAGACCGAGAAGATGAGCAAGACATGTACGATGCTCAAGAATCTGTAGAAGACGAAGAGGAAAGTGATCAGGAACTGCATGATTTCTCACCTATGTCTTGTATTACGCTGACTAGAGAAAATCAGGACCTAATAGCAAAGGCTAATAGGGAATGCTGCTTCGAGGAAATAAGGGACTACATAGAAGAGGCAGAATCTGATGTGGAAGAAGAGGCTCAAGAAAACATCCAACCTCCAAATCAGCTAATACAAGAGAAAGAGGACTGTTGTTCTTCTGTCCATGATGAGAGGGAAACCCCTCTTTTGACAGAAGAGGAGATTGATCAGATATTAAATCAGCAGTCCACCTCAGAAATATTTTATAGAACACATGATCCTTCTCAGTCATCTTATGAGTTTGATGGTACAGATCCAGAAAGCTCCTCTGAGAATCAGAATGAAGAAAGACCTGCTGAGTGTCTAGAATGGTTGACTTGGTCGAGCCAACCTATCTATGACACTGATGGGGAAAGTTATGAAAGCATCAGTGATGAGTGTCATGAGAACAGAGGATAGAAGTTTTTCTTTTCAGGAGATGAGGAGGAAAGCAAAGAAGATATTATTGAGCAAGATGAAAATAACGAGCCTTCTCTTGAAAAAGAGGAAGTAATGGAACAAGCCCCTGCTCAAGAATACATAGACCTTTTCATGGAGCCCAACACATCAGAGCCGAATATATCAGAGCTCCGAGAGAACTCAGCTGCTATATACGATGAGTCCTCCAGTTCAGAAGATGAAGGAGACACTCTTTCTCAAGAGAGTTTTCTTCTCAATCCAGTGGAAGAAGAAGAGATCCTGGTTGAGGCCTGCCTGCCAGATATTCATAGCCAGGTATCTTTTCATGATCCTTATGCTCATTTCCTGCACACATTTGAGGAAGGATCAAAGGTATTTTTGAGCAGCATGTTGAAAACAGAAAGAAAATTTTTCAAAGTTGTTGTTACTGAACAAAAAGAGTGGGAGCCGCCTTGCCTATCCAGCCTGCTCAAGGAGCTGAGCAGAAAGGACCAGTCATGGGATCACTTGATGGACTGGTTACATTGGAAGACAATGTTTGTAATCTAGACTTGTAGATATTCCAGTTAGAGTAGCGTAGGTAGGAAAAGCTCAATAAAGCTCAGTCTGTGAGCATGTAGTTAGTTGTTTCTAATTTATGCAAAGTCCAGCAAGTCAGACAGTCTAATCCTGGCTTGAATGTTTTCAATTTCTGTCTTAGAATGTAGAGAAGAAGTCTGCTAGACAGTTTAATCCTAGCAGATATTAGTTTAGGTAGAGAAAATTATGAGGCCAACAGTTTAATCTGGTCTCATGGAGTAATAAGGGTAGAAGTAGAATAGGTTTATTTTCCTACTTGTAAAAAATTGGTGATGTAAAGGGTCTGCAAGTCCAAATGCACCCAGAAGAAAATGTTAGGACTATAGTCTGGGTAGGTAGTTGTTTGGGAGAATTTTTACTGCTGATATCTGATGTCTTTATGATTTGTCGCAGCTGATCCAAGAAAGAAAAGGGATGGGTCAAGCAGCAAGCATTTGGCCTACACCAAAGATTTATTTTCTGAATTCTTGATTCCTTCAAGAAGAAGCCATCCCCATGTGGAGCCACTGTTAGCCCCCTATAAATTTTTGACTAGCAAATAGGGGGCTAAAATGTTTTTTAACCTTCAAGGAATGCATTTCCTCTGAAAACACATCATCCTTGAAGCCTCCTTGTGCCTTGTGTCCTTTGATGAAATCCCCTTTGTTGAATCCCTTTATAAAGCCTCTCTGATTTCAAAAAATTTTGCTCCAAAAGGCCTACATTTATCCCTTGTATCCCTGCAAAATGTCCCTTTATCAACCCTTTTCCCCCTTTGTTAAATTCCCCCATTTTACCTCCTAAACCATCCCCAAATCCCCCTTAAATCTTCTAAGTCACTTCCTTTCCTCTCTCCAAACCTTTAAAAACCCTTATTGCCTCTACCGTCACCCTTCCCTGGCCTTGAATTTCACTAAAAATGGGCCAAAAAACCATGTTTTCCATACATGTGGGTCTAGCACCTTTCGTCCCTAGCCCCAGAACCCTTTTCCCCACGTGACCCGAGCGCCGAAACCAGGCACTAGCCTGAAAAGCGCTTAATGCGTTTGGTTATTGGGAGCGTTTCCAACTGTTGATTTCCCGACCATTCGACGGTCTTCGCAATCCCATCGTGCCTGTGGTTCCCACCCCTTTTCACCGCCCGATCGCATCACAACCGTCCATTTAACTCGCCGAATCAACGGTCCACATTCATTTGCCCCGGTGGTCCCCGCGCCAAAACACTATGCAGAAACCGGCGGTATCTATCGCACCACCTTTGGGAGGTGGGCGGTATTTTTTTTATTTCAGAGCGATTCCACTCATATGCTGCTAGCTGATGTATGAATTAGGGTTTTGCTGCTTGGATATCCTTGCTGGTGTCAAAGCATTGAAGGTTCAAAGTCCTTCTCTGATCTACAGACCCTGGCTCTGTCAAACTTATCTATGTTTTCCCTTGGAGCATGCTAAAGCTGACCTGGAGTTAAACGACCTCTGGTCCGATCTATAAGCTGCCCCTTTGTCCCTCCTTTGAGAGTTGCCTATGAGTATGTCCAAGCAGGTCTGGAGTTAAATAACCTCTGACCTGATCTATAGACATAAATTAGGTTGTTTTCCTTCTTTCACTTTCAATACTTAATGTTCCATTCCACCATCTATCTAAAAATATCCTTTAGTGTAGATGACTTGCCCTCTGAAAGCCTTGGCTAGTTGTTGCAAGTAATTCTCCTTTCATGACTCCATAGCCCAATGGATGGCACATTCTTAACCTATCCTTTTCTGCTAAAAAATCCTGCTTTGTTCCTTTCCTTCCATTACTTTCTCAGTCTATGATCTCATGACCAACCCAGCAACCAACCAACCAAATCATTTTAACCCCCCTTTGTGCTTCATACATAGCCTAATATCTCAATTTGAGCTTCAAAGATATACCATTCTTTGTTTTATTAGAGAGATCCCTCTCCGGGTCCAGGAGGGCTAGATCCTAGGGCCCCAAAGTGGTTATGATGTTGTCTCATCTTTTGGTCTTGCCAATTTGGCCAAAACATGGGAACCCCAACATAATGGCGACTCCACTGGGGAACTTGAGTGTGTTTCACCTTGAACATCCTTAGGCACTCAAAAGACCCAAGATCTCTGGTTAGATTGGCTTTTAATTGCTGATGGTGGACAACAACATGCTCCAAATAGTCAAATTCATCCACCTGGCGACTCCACACTCCATAACTCCTAGAAGACCTAATGACTCCACTGGTGGAGGACTCTGAATTGGTTGAGAAGAAGCAGTAGCCTTCTTTGCAAAAGCATCAATCCAGACATGGACAGGGATAAAAAGTATGACGCTTTGTATGACTAACTCGATGGAATAATAGAAACGTTTGGTAAGGTGTTGGAGATGTACATGGATAATCTGAATGCAAGTGATGATTATTTAGAACATCCCATGCCTCTCCTAGAACAAGAACAAACTCAAGACCGAGAAGATGAGCAAGACATGTACGATGCTCAAGAATCTATAGAAGATGAAGAGGAAAGTGTTCAGGAACTGCCTGATTGCTCACCTATGTCTTGTATTACGCTGACTAGAGAAAATTAGGACCTAATAGCAAAGGCTAATAGGGAATGCTGCTTCGAGGAAACAAGGGACTACATAGAAGAGGTAGAATCTAATGTGGAAGAAGAGGCTCAAGAAAACATCCAGCCTCCAAATCAGCTAATACAAGAGAAAGATGACTACTGTTCTTCTGTCCATGATGAGAGGGAAACCCCTCTTTTGACAGAAGAGGAGATTGATCACTGATCAGATATTAAATCAGCAGTCCACCTCAGAAATATTTTATAGAACACATGATCCTTCTCAGTCATCTTATGAGTTTGATGATACAGATCCAGAAAGCTCCTTTGAGAATCAGAACGAAGAAAGACCTGCTGAGCATCCAGAATGGTTGACTTGGTCGAGCCAACCTATCTATGACACTGATGGGGAAAGTTATGAAAGCATCAGTGATGAGTGTCATGAGAATGGAGGACAACAGTTTTTCTTTTCAGGAGATGAGGAGGAAAGAAAAGAAGAGATTCTTGAGCAAGATGAAAATAACGAGCCTTCTCTTGAAAAAGAGGAAGTAATGGAACAAGCCCCTTCTCAAGAATACATAGACCTTTTCACGGAGCTCAACACATCAGAGCCGAATATCAGAGCTCCGAGAGGACTCAGCTGCTATATACAATGAGTCCTCCAATTCAGAAGATGAAGGAGACACTCTTTCTCAAGAGAGTTTTACTCTTAATCCAGTGGAAGAAGAAGAGATCCTGGTTGAGGCCTGCCTGCCAGATATTCATAGCCAGGTATCTTTTCATGATCCTTATGCTCATTTCCTGCACACATTTGAGGAAGGATCAAAGGTCTTTTTGAGCAGCATGTTGCAAACAGAAAGAAATTTTTTCAAAGCTGCTGTTATTGAACAAAAAGAGTGGGAGCCACCCTTCCTATCCAGCCTGCTCAAGGAGCTGAGCAGAAGGGACCAGTCATGGGATCACTTGATGGACTCATTACATTGGAAGACAATGTTTGTAAGCTAGACTTGTAGATATTCTAGTTAGAGTAGGGTAGGTAGGAAAATCTCAATAAAGCTCAGTCTGTGAGCATGTAGTTAGTTGTTTCTAATTTCTGCAAAGTCCAGCAAGTCAGACAGTCTAATCATGGCTTGATTGTTTTCAATTTCTGTCTTAGAATGTAGAGAAGAAGTCTGCTAGACAGTTTAATCCTAGAAGATATTAGTTTAGGTAGAGAAAATTATGAGGCCAACAATTTAATCTGGTCTCATGGAGTAATAAGGGTAGAAGTAGAATAGGTTTATTTTCCTACTTGTAAAAAATTGATGATGTAAAGGGTCTGCAAGTCCAAATGCACCCAGAAGAAAATGTTAGGACTATAGTTTGGGTAGGTAGTTGTTTGGGAGAATGTTTACTGCTGATATATGATGTCTTCATGATTTGTGGCAGCTGATCCAAGAAAGAAAAAGGATGGGTCAAGTAGCAGGAATCTAGCCTACACCAAAGATTTATTTTCTAAATTCTTGACTCCTTCAAGAAGAAGCCATCCCCATGTGGAGCCACTGTTAGCCCCCTATAAATTTTTGACAAGAAAACATGGGGCTAAAATGTTTTTGAGCCTTCAAGGAATGCATTTCCTCTGAAAACACATCATCCTTGAAGCCTCCTTGTGCCTTGTGTCCTTTGATGAAATCCCCTCTGCTGACTCCCTTTATAAAGCCTCTCTGATTGCAAAAAATTGTGCTCCAAAAGGCCTACATTTATCCCTTGTATCCCTGCAAAATGTCCCTTTTTCAACCCTTTTTCCCCTTTGTTAAAGTCCCTCATTTTACCTCCTAAACCATCCCCAAATCCCCCTGAAACCTTATAAGTCACTTCCTTTCCTCTCTCCAAACCTTTAAAAACCCTTATTGCCTCTACCGTTACCCTTCCCTGGCCTTGAATTTCACTAAAAATGGGCCAAAAAACCATGTTTTCCATACATGTGGGTCTAGCACCTTTTGGCCCTAGCCCCAGAACCCTTTTCCCATGTGACCCGAGCGCCGACACCAGGCGCTAGCCCAAAAAGCGCTTAGCGCGTTTGGTTATCAGGAGCATTTCCAGCCGTTGATTTCCCGACCATCCGACGGTCTTCGCAATCCCATCGCGCCCATGGTTCCCACCCCTTTTCACCGCCAAATCGCATCACAACCGTCCATTTAACCTGCCGAATCAACGGTCCACATTCATCCGCCCCGATGGTCCCCGCGCCAAAACACTATGCAAAAACCGGCGGTATCTATCGCACCGCCTTTGGGAGGTGGGCGGTATTTTTTTTTATTTCGGAGAGATTCCACTCATCGCATGACGCGTGGCTCCGCGCACTGTTCATAAAACACCCTCCATCGCGCGTTATCTTTCGGCAGAAAACCCGGCGTGATATGCACGTGCATCGTCCGATCCCGAGCTGCCCATCCAACGGTGATCGCTCCATGAAGTTGCGCGGGAGATAACCTAAGGCCTCCGTACCCCTGGCCCACTATCCATCGCCCTCCAACGCGTTCCCAGTCGTCGATCTCCTCCTGAGATCGGACGGTCCTGATTTAAAGTCAGTCCCGCCACCACTGGGTCCTGCCACGTCACCATTCCACGTGTGTTCATATATATTTTTTCGTCGCATTTGCATTAGCCCCTTATATATTTTGTGCAAAGGTCAAAGTCTAATGTTTACATTTAAACCTTTGCCACAGTCCGCCACCTTTCGCCATGAAAATTTTCCGTTGTTCGCTGCATTTTCCACCGTCATCCTACACTATTCTGCCATTTCACCAGTCTGCACAGCCATTCTCACTGTCCCCGTGCATCCACCACCTCCATTCATGTTTTTCTTAACAGGTTTTCATGTTGTGCAGGGTTATCAGATGGTGAAAGTCGCCATGATTACACAGTCTTTACTACAATGGAAAAAAACTCAGAAAGGACCATTTTTTCAGAGGCCGAAATCATGAAGAAAGCCTAGGAAGGAGCCATGACAAGACTTGCATTAAAAGAACAGGGTTCGAACTCTGTAAAACCTCCCCAGAGCCATTAAAAGCGCAGTTTTCACCGACAGAGACAGAATTGGAGCAGCAGAGAGTTTAAGGCACGAAAATGAAGATCTTTGAGCCTTAACTCAGTGGTTTAGAGGCAAAGTACCAGATTGAAGACATCATGGGTCACACAGAGGGTACAGAGCACATAAATTAATGTATATCAAGTTTTCTACATCAGCAGAACACATTTTCTCCAAAGGCACACCTTCCTGCAGTAGTCTCCATGCCTCCTCGAGCCTAGAAACAGTTAATTACGTTGACGAAGCTTCTTAAAGACTGTCAGGACTGCAGTTATGGAAGAATGGGGACCTAAATACCTTTCAGTCACCTCACTTGCTTCAGAGGACAGAACAGAGGGCCTTACAGCCAGAAAGGACTCCAAAGAAACATCAGAGGTCAATCTTGGCCTGACAGAGTCTCCCAGACCATACCAAAAGTACTTACAGTGATGCAGATTTCCATTAAGCAGAGTGGGCATGAACTCTTTCTCCACTCTGTCTTAATGAGATCCATTTAATGAATATCATCTACTCCTGTTATTCTCTTCTCCTATAAGAATTCCCGATAACATATTGTAAAGGTTGTTGTTCGGTTGTTGCCGATTGCTGTTACAGGGATTCATTTTGACTGTTAGAACAGTCTTGGGAGGGATTAGTAGAGTAGTTGTTATGTAGTAGGCTGGGAGGAGAAGTCTGGACTGTAACAGCCATTGAGCTCAGTGTATGTGACTGGTTTTGCATCAATTAATCAAGCAAATTTCACAGGATCCTGGTCTATTACTACGGGTGATGTTTCTCTCTTGTATCTTTTATTTACATTTTCATGCTATTCATTGGTCTTCTGGGCTCGCATCAGAATATTGGCATAGGATTTACCCTTGTTAGGTACCCTATGTTTCTTCTCTCCTTGCCTTTAATGTTTTCTGCTGATAGTGAATCTAAGAGTAAGTTCATCTAATTTAACCAATGTAGCTGTTCCATATGCTGCTAGCTGATGTATGAATTAGGGGTTTGCTGCTTGGATATCCTTGCTGGTGTCAAAGCATTGAAGGTTCACTGTCCTTATCTGATCTATAGACCCTGGCTCTGTCAAACTTATCTATGTTTTCCCTTGGAGCATGCTAAAGCTGACCTGGAGTTAAATGACCTCTGGTCCGATCTATAAGCTGCCCCTTTGTCCCTCCTTTGAGAGTTTCCTATGAGTATGTCCAAGCAGGTCTGGAGTTAAATGACCTTTGACCTGATCTATAGACAGAAATTAGGTTGTTTTCCTTCTTTCACTTTCAATCCTTAATGTTCCATTCCACCATCTATCTAAAAAGATCCTTTAGTGTAGATGACTTGCCCTCTGAAAGCCTTGGCTAGTTGTTGCAAGTAATTCTCCTTTCATGACTCCATAGCCCAATGGATGGCACATTCTTAACCTATCCTTTTCTGCTGAAAAATCCTGCTTTGTTCCTTTCCTTCCATTACTTTCTCAGTCTATGATCTCATGACCAACCCAGCAACCAACCAACCAAATCATTTTAACCTCCCTTTGTGCTTCATACCTAGCCTAATATCTCAATTTGAGCTTCAAATATATACCATTCTTTTTTTTATTGGAGAGATCCCTCTCCGGGTCCAGGAGGGCTAGATCCTAGGGCCCCAAAGTGGTTATGATGTTGTCTCATCTTTTGGTCTTGCCAATCTGGCCGAAACATGGGAACCCCAACAACTTGCAAGCTTTTTATTTGAGAAGATTCCAGTGATGAGGCCCCAAACACTAGATTATGTAAACTCTCCACCAGCAAGACAACCCTGTATGGCTAGATGGTATACCATTTTACCATGAGATGACAGAGTGCATGGTGACAACAGTTACCCAACCGTGTATTGGAAATGGATGAGAGCAACTGAATTGCTAGTGGATGATTACCCATATGATGGGGTGGACTTCATGGGATATCCCAACATAGTCTTTCCCCCTAGTGAATGTTTAATGGGAGAGGTAAAACTTTTTGATTATTTATGTTTTGTAAATTTTTGGAATTTTTTGAAATATTTGATTTGTTGGGTTTTTTAACTAGAGTAGATAGTTACTAATGATATGTTTTCTTGACATGCAGATGTGGCACCTGCACACCCAATCAGATATTCTCCTTTGAGGAGACATGTACCAGAAGCCCCAACCCCAATGCTGGAAAAGGAGATAGAAGATGAGGATGAGGAGATACTTGAGTTCACTCGAAATTTCAAGGGACTGACCTTGGGGGTTCCTCCGAGGAGGCTTGATGAAACTCCTCGACATATTTAGATGCACACCGTAGGAGTGGCCTCATCTCGACGTCTTGGTCTAATTTTCTGCATCTTGAATGCGCTTTTATGTTATCATGAGCACCACTGAGTGGGGGTAGTAGCACAGGGTTGTGTAGTTTTGGATGTAATAGCATGTATATGGTGAAGTAGCCAAGGCCTCGGTTGCCCAATTTTGAACTATGTACTCAAAATTTTGAAATAATAAAATATTGGTTTCTATGTGTTTGTTTCTACTGTGCATGTACAATAGATTTTTAAATGTTAAGGTGAATGGTTTAAAATGTTAAACATGTGAAAAATTCCAATCTAACACATAATTAGCTAATGAATCAACCAATCTATTTTGATCTCGAGGAATATGTACATAAGTAATGTAATCAAATGAACGTTCCAGGAGACATACCGTAAAAAAATAACGAAGTAGTGTAGGATTCTGTATAGAGTAAAGACAAATGAGTTGGGACACTATGAGTTGAGAGTCAAGTTGAACAAAGATATGGTATATGTGAAGACAACTAGCCTCGGGTAAGAGCTCAATGACAACACTATACTCAACCATGTTGTTGGTGACAAGGCAAAGACAAACACCTCCAAAACTCAGAAGCTCATCAGTGGGTGAAAATATGACCCAAGCAATGGAAGCAACGTTTCGAGTGTCACGACTTGCACCATCTGCAAAGCCTCTATAAGGTAGCGAGGGTGATGACATCTATTCATCAAATATGGGACACACGAATTACACACAAAAACCGAGGTGAAGACAAGAAAAAAAATAGAACACACTCACACCTTTATACATAATATATAAGTGACCATGCAAAGAGACTAAGCATAGTAGTGTTTCAGATAGATCCCATTACGAGGCTCTGATAGTGGATTCCCTTAATAATCAACCAACTCATAAGCCCCTTTCTTGAGAACATGTTTAACAATATAGGGCCCATGCCACATAGTTTCGAGTTTACCAACCCCTAACTTATCATGGTATTGGTCGTAAACCAACACCAAATCACCCTCAGAAAAGACATGAGGTCGAACAAATTTATCATATTGGGCCTTAGCGCGTTTCTTATGAATTTAGTTATTAATCAGGGCAAGAAGGCATTGTTCATCGAGCTGGGTAAGTTGTAACAAGCGTTCTTCCTCGGCTGAGGTATCAAGGAGTAACTCGAAAACTAGTTTAAGAGAAGAGATTTTGCACTGGATAGGGAGTACTGACTCAACCCCATAAACCAACTGAAACAAATTAAAACCAATGGCATATTTTACGAAGGTTCGGTATTCCCACAAGGCAGAAAATAACATAAGGTTCCAATTAGATTTATGTTTTCCTACCACCCATCACAACATGGTTTTCAAAGTATGATAGACGACTTCTACTTGGCCATTAGATTTAGGATAGTATGGTGAGGAATGTTCATGGAGAAAACCCAACTTGGAAGATAGTTCCTGCATCATATGGTTTTGAAAGTTTTTCCATGATAAGCGATGATGTGTTAGGCACACCGAACCTGGTAATAACATGGTTGAAAAAGAACAACACGGTATTATCACCGTCATTGAGACCTGTAGGCATGGCTTGGCCCATTTGGTAAAATAGTCGTTGAGGACAATAATATAATGATGTCATTGGGAAAAGGTGGGTTACATTGCATAAAATCAATTCCCCGCTAGGAAAAAGGTTCGACACTGATGAATGGATGTAATGGGGTAGGCTGAGCACACTTATTACAAGAAAATATTTGACAGGGATGGCACTTTTGGATGGTTATGATGCAATATTTAAAAATTGAAGGCAAAAAGTAACTCACGCGCAATATTTTTTGAGAAGTGGCATGCCTAGACAAATGACCGCCACATGCCCCACCATGGCAATCATTTAAAACATGTTCAGATTCAACATGAGTAAGACATTGACGTAGGACAGTATTGACACCATGACGATAAAGAGTATCATCAATAATAAGATAGTGTCAGGACTGATGAAGTATACGTCGACGATCGTCAGGAGACAACTCGGGCCGAAAGAGTTGGGTTTGGAGATAGAGAAGGATGTATCCATACCAAGGGTAAAAAGTGCTAATAAGGAACCAAAACTCATCAGGCAAAGGATCTGAGGCCACAATTTCCTCATTAGCTGGAGGCAATTCAACAAGAAGCTCAATGAAGGCTAGGTATTTCTTAGATTTATCAATGTCAAAGTCCAAGTCTAACTTCTGAAGGATGAAAATCTATTTGGATTATTTTCCCTCTATGATTTGACAACTAAGGATGTGTTTCATGGGGTTGGAGTCAACGATAACCATAGTTTTCCGCAAAATAATATAATGCCTCAATCATTGTACAATAAACACAACTGCAAGGGCTAACTTCTCAACATGGGAATAGTGAAGCTCAAGACCGATCAAGAATTTTCTAAGGTAACAAATAGGATTTTCATTGTGCATATCATCCTCTTGAATGAGAACCATGCCTAAAGAAAATTATAAAGTGGTGAGATACATTAAAAAGTCTCGGTTGAAGTCAGGAGGACTCAGTAAAGGTGTCGACAACAAAGCCTGTTTGAGATCATGAAAAGAAAGTTGGGCTTGGTCATCCTAGGGAAAAGGGACTCCTTTCTTCAAAAAACACATAAAACCATAGGAAATGTGGGCATAGTTGGTAATGAAGCGACGTAAAAAATTGGCTTTTCTCTGAAGTCTTTAAAGTTGGCGGACTGTATGAGGAGGAGGCAGATTAATAATCACCTCAACCTTAGAAGGATCCACACAGATTCCTTCTTGATATATGATGAACCCTAGAAATCGTCTAGATCGTACGAAAAAGACACATTTATGTGGATTAAGCCAGATTTTATAAAAACAACATCAGAGAAATACTTCTCGAAGGTGGGAGGGATGGTTGCCATAGAGCGAAGAAGGCACAATAAGGTTGTCAAGATACACTTCAACAATGTTTTTTATATCATGAAACTCATAAGACATGGCTAGCTGGAACGTAGCCCCAAAATTTTTAAGACCAAAAATTAGTTTACGATAGGGAAAGGTACCCCACGGACAGATAAAAGCAGTCTTGTGCTAGTCTTCTGGTTTAATTTCAATCTGGTTATAGCTGGAGAAACCATCCACAAAGGAAAATATAGTGTTACCGAAACAGACATTAAGGATCTGGTCGATGAATGGTATAGGATAATTATCCTTAGGACATGTTAGATTTAGGTTATGGTAATCAACACAAACGCAGATAGTTCCTTCTTTTTTTTATGAATGGGAACAAGATTAGACACCCATTTCGTCAACAAGACAGGATAGATAAAACCAACATTAAGATTTTTTTGAACCTCAACTTTAATGGCTGCTGATTTACATGGGTTGATCGGCCAGAGCTTTTTATAAACATGTTTAGCTCAAGGATATGTATTAATTTCATGTTGGACAATACATGGATCGATTCCAGGAATCTCTTCGTAAGACTATGAAAAAACGTTGCGAAATTATTTGAATAGGGCGGTATAAGTGGTGATATCATAGGGAGTGTAATCGGCCCCAATCAAGATATTTTCCACAACACCTGGTTTAGTGGCAATATTGATCAGAATGGTAGAGGAAATGTTGGACAGATTCCCTTCCAAAGAAATGGAAAAAATCCATTGAAAATGCAAGGAAGGACTGACAATGCCATAGGAATCCAGGATTTGATGAGACTCACCCAAAACCTCTACATTGGGGAGAAACAATGATTGATGATGAAGGGTTCCCCAAGGACAGTCAGAGATATACATGACTTCGTGAATAACTTCATCGGATGGTAACGAGAATTTGAGAAATTCACAAGAGGAAGGACAGCCAATAGCCTAGGAAGGTGAGAAGAAATCATTAGGTGGTACTGAGATGGCATCAAAAGACTCATCAGATGAAGAAGCCAGTTGGATAGTATGATAAGCAAGATTTGTTGGACATAAAGTCATGGACACGCCATATGAATCGATCTCATATTCAGCAAGCACCACACAAGGATCGTTGAGAATATGGGGTCCAGAGGTGCGAGAAGAGATCATATAGAAACCAATGATAACAGGGGAGGAAGGAGTGTAGGGTGATGGGAGCATAGGAAAAATCCCCATAAGAGTGGAAATTTTGAAAAGTCTGACACCAACACTCTGAAATTGATAGGGATTGTCCCCCACAAGTGGATAGTAGTTCCAATGGTAGTGGAAAGCTCAGCTGATGGCACATAATAGTCAAGTTGGTCAATAGTGACGATCTTGCCTTCATGAGGAAAGAAAAGTAAACGAAACACATATGAGACCACTACAATCATGACATAAAACCAACTACGACCAAGGAGCATGTTATAATCTAAAGGAGCGTCGATGAGTTCAACATTGAAATGTACCGTTTTACCCCCTAACTTGATGGCGAAATGTGGGAGGGCCCCCTTAGGAATGGAATTGTGACCATCAAATTCTTGGAGAGTGGTATTAGATGTTGCGAGAGCCAAAGCACCAATATCTTTCCAACAAGATATGGACATGACACAGGTGGAATAGCCCTCATCTACTAGAGTGCGATGGATATTCTTTTGGGAAACTCACACTACAATTTGGGAAGCAATCTGATGGGCAAGATGAGGGGTAGATTTATCGATGTTAAAAGCAATGATACCAGAGTCAGATAAGTCAACTACACCAATTCCAGACAACAAGGCCTTGCGCTTCTAAGGACAAGTTTGCAAGACCTCCAACGTAGACATGGCACAAGGCGCCTGGGCAAGGTCCTCAACAATACTATAATGTTGAGCGGCCCAAGTAGAATGGTTGTGTGTCTTCTTATGTAAAACACCCTTGGGGGGGCGATAAATAGGTTCCATAGGCTTATCTAGAGTGAGAGGTCCAGTGGTACTAGGTGGAGTGGATGAGTCCTTGGAAGGAGGACTCGACTCAGGTACATCTGTTGGAAATATTGGCATTGATGTCATTAACCTTAATAATGATAATTTATGTTGAATGTTATTATTATAAAAGGATAAAAGTGATGTGAAGTGGAAAGGATATGCTAATCAATACGAAGGTTAAATGTTGTAAAGTGGGACATAATATGTTAATAAAAATGTTGAAATACATATATTCCATTGAACATAAAATGTAGATAATACAAATATGACTTGTCACTTGTTATTATGTTGATTGAGATGTTACAAAGCCATTTCATATTAAAAATATTTCCAGAACTGAAATAAAAAAAGTGATCATTTTTTGGAATCCAAGAGACAATGCTTCACTTCATATTTCGCAAGGAATACAAACAACCAATAGGGATTTCTTATAAAATGTACATCATGGAATGGAAAAAGTGTCTTTTGGAAGAGAAGGAATTTCAACAAGGAAGTTGATGGGAAACAAAAGAAGAGAAAGAGAGAGTGGAAGAGAAGAACCAGTTCAAAAATAAATGTGATAACGGAATGGTGTATGAGGTAACCAACATATGTAACTTGATGTTGCGACTGAGAAATTTATGTTCTCTTATATGTTTTAGTTTGGAAAATGAACATGATGTACCCTGTTGAGGTCGGAGCCTCCTGTGGGTTGTAGCCTGTAGGAAACTTATGGGAGTTGGAGATTCCTTTGAGGTAGTAGCCTCTTGTAGGTTGGAGCCTTCAAAAATATGATGTAATAAGGAGTAGCAACTTTTCTTCACATCACTTTCAGCCTAACATTCATGGTTTTCTCCCTTCGGGGTTTCCACTTATATCTTGTGTATTCATGTGTTGTTTTTGAATGATATGTGAATGATCTTGAACTATTTATAATTAATATGAAAATTTCTCTGATTGACACCTGCAAAAATAATTCAATAGAGCATGAACATGAACCATTAGTTGCATAATAAATTAAATATGAGAAAAATAAAAGAATATTAAATTACTGATTCACACCCCACCCCCCCTCCCAGTAATTTCCAATCTTAAATATCAATTGGTATCAAAGCCAAGTTCCTTCAGTAATAGTCTAACAACTGGAAAGAGGTCCTAAGTCATCAAAATGGCTAGTCAAGAAGGATGCTCAACAAATAAAGCCCCATTATTTATTAGCACAAACTATGCTTTATGGAAAGTCATAATGAAGACATACTTAATGTATGTTGGAATAGAAGTTTGGGTTGCGGTGATGGTAAATTATGAAGAACCGAAGTAAGGGACTAGTGACAGAGATGAAAAATTGGATTTCATGGCTAATGCAAAATATATGAATGCAATCCTAAGTGGTCTATGTGAGTATGAATTTATCAAAGTAATGCATTGTTAGGAAACCAAAGAAATATGGGAAAAATTAGAAAATATTCATGAAGGAGATAAAACGGTACAGATGGCCAAATTGCAAGTATATAGAACACAATTTGAGACTTTAAAAATGAATGAAGATGAAGATATAACTAAATTATTAATAAGATTTGTTGAATTTGTGAATATCATGATAGGTCTGGGGAAACAGTCAAAGAAAGTGTAATAGTTTAGAAAATATTGAGGTCATTACAATCTAAATTCAATCCTAAGGTTTCAGCCATAGAAGAAACAAAAAAATTTGAGATTTTGAACAGGGACCAATTACTTGGGTCCTTGACAACATATGAGATGAGAATTCCAAAAGTGAATTCAATCATTAGGGAGGTAGCCTTCAAGGCAGACAAGTGTATAGAAGAAAAGTAATGTTCATGCTAGGTTCTGATGAAAAAGAAGCAAAATTCGTTAGAAGATTGAAGAAAGGCATACGTAAGTACAAAGGGAAACTTCTATTTAAGTGCTTTAATTGTGGAAGAATGGGGCATTATGCCTCAAAATTTCCCTATAATAAAGAAGAAAATAAGCCAAAATGGAAAGAGAAGAACAATTCCAATAAAATGCAGAAAGAGAAAAAGTTTAATAGAAAAATAAATTATGCTAAAAAATATGGCAGTGCATCTGAAAGATCCAATGAATCCTCTAGTGAAGATGGAACCTCTGAATTCATTTTGATGGCCTTGGAAGAGCTTGAAAAATATTTCCTAGAATATGAAGAAGAAGAAGAAGAAGGTGAGGTAGATATTGAGGGGGGGTTGATCAATGCCCTGGATGAAATAGAAAGGATTAAAATCAAGAATAGAAAATATAAAAAGATTCTACTGAAATATGTAAAAGAAGAACCAAATTAAGAAGAAATTATTAAGTTGAAAGTTGAACTTGAAGAAGTAAAGAAGGTGGAATATATTTTGATGCAACAAATAAAAGGGAAAAATTAGGAGTGTGAAATATTGGAAGAAGAGGTGGTAAGTCTGAAGAAGAAACTAGAAAAGGCTCAAACTTAATTAACCATGAACATTCAACAGATAAAATGTTATGAACAATTGAATGATATATTAAATGCTCAAACATATCCACTTGTAAAGATTGGGTTAGGCTATGAAGGAGAATCCAGTGAGCCTAAGCCAGAGGATAAAAGGACAATCACTTTTATAAAATTTGTCATGGGAGACAATGATAACTCACTTCAGTCTTAGAACAAAAAATTGGGCAACACTTCAACATCAAATGAATAGCTGCAAAGAAAAACTACCAGAAAAAACCAAGAGACAAAAGGAGTGAACTATAAAAAAAACAAAAAAGCATAGACAATACTTCTTCAAAATAAAAAATTTTCAAATGTCTAGATGGTTATATCCCCAAACGACATCCACTACTAGGTACATATATTTCTTATATAGGTACTACTACTAATATACAAAATTCGGATACAAAGCCATAGACTTTAGAGCTTATGTCAGAAGATTTGATTTTGGAAATTCAAAAGGAATTAAGGATAATAATAGATTCACATGTGTATATGCTCCTCTCCGTGATATTTTCCAATGTCTGTATTGTCACAAGTTTGGACACAAGTCGTATGAATTTCAGCTAAAGGAAAATAAACCTTCATATCAGAATAATCATAGAACAGATGGTTGTATGTAATTGAGAAAGAAGAAGGAAGAAGAGAGAGTTGATAAGTGTGATCTAGTTCTATATGCTCAAGATAAAACTAGTCAATGGTATGTGGATAGTGGTTTCTCTAGACATATTACCAAAGACATAAGCAAGTTTGTATCTTTGGATGAAAAGAAATATGGAAATGTCACATTCGGCAATGATAAAGCATAGAAAGGTAGAGGAAAAAGAACTGTTAGTCTGAATAACAGAAGAGGAAAGGCTCAGGATGTATTGTGTAGAGGGTCTAAAACACAACCTATTGAGTGTAAGTGAGATGTGTGACAAACGTTGTGAGGTTCTATTTAGAGCTCAAGATTGTGAAGTCAGATCAATCTCTACAAGAAAGACTCTAGTTAAAGGAGTTTGAAAAAAGAGTAGAGTATATACATTGAAAGAAGAGAGTGAAGGATGCTACATCAAAAAACTTTGTGAATCTTGGCTATGGCATAGGACATTGGGGCATCTCAAATTTTATCACATCATCAAACTAAGCAAGTAGAAAGCAGTTAGAGATATACCGGCAATAAAGAAGCCTCAAAAAACTATCTGTAGGTCCTGCCAAATGGGTAAAAAAACTCGAACATCATTCAAAGTCAAAGATAAGATATCAATCAGTAAGCCTTTACAACTAGTTCACATGGATTTGTGTGGACCTTCCATAAAAGATGCACTAGGAAGAAAAAAATATTTCATGTTAATAATTGATGACTATTCGAGATTGATATGGGTGACATTTCTCAGAAATAGAGTTAGAAGCATTCAACGTGTTATCACCAAATTGATCTTGAATGGCTACTTATCAATCAACTCAATGTAACTCTTTCAAACCACTTCTAACTGAATATTAGACTCTTTAGTTTGAGAGGGCTCTCTCAAAGGGGGTTTATGATTTTGAATAAGGATAGTACTAGATGGTTAACTCTATGGGATTGTAACTTGTTTTTGTATGATTGAAGGTTAAACAATGAAGGCTTGCTACCATTGGGCTTATGGAGTCAACAATCAGTAGTCTTAGTGATAATGGTTCTTCTCATGGAAACTGAGGCAGATAGAGGTTTTTAACGCAGATAATTCACACACATAATATAGGAAAACACAATCATTTCACCACTAAATGAATTCAGATCATAATATTATGAATTATGAGTAATTAGAGATGAAATCTACTGCAAGTGATTAAAAATAAAGATTTAGATCAATAACACATCAAAAACCTCATGAGAATCTTAGGTCTGGAAGAAGAATGTCACTTTGTATTACTGATAATGGTAAAAAACATACAAGAAGCAATTTGGTGCAATATTATCCAACCCCTCGCTTATTCAATTTCAATTGCATGCAAGATATCCTCCAAGTTTCCTTTAGCTAATGTATGGCTCCTAGTGACTCTCTTGCTGCCTTGTTTGCTGACTGTCTGCTTTTGTTTTGCAAGTGATGTTTTAGGTGTGTCAATATTTTGCAAAGGTTCTGCTTCCATGCTTACTGGTTTTGGGGGAGATGATCTATTCGCTTCTTCAACTTCCTCTGCCACAACTAGTGATGAAACGTTTCTAGGTTTGGAGGTTTTTATAGGAGTGACAGCATCAATTTCATAACCACTCAGGAAAAAAAAGGAAGTTCAATCTCTGTCTAATATCTTCAATTCCTCTAACACCAATAGCTTAATCAAACCATGATAAAAAAGAGAAGTTTCATTTCCCTCTGTTTTGATTTGAACCTTATCTGACATTTTCCCTAGACTTCTATATAAATAAAAATGCAATTCAAGTGACCTCTTACCCAAAAAATGTAGAAGAAGCCTGATATGAAAGGATTAGACCATGTGAAACCTTCCTTCACAAGTAAAATAATTCTGGATCACCATCAGTAACTTTGAATAGTTGTCCTTCATGAAACTCCTAGGGATAGCATTTTTCAGATAAATTTCACTGTGTTCTTGCTTGATGAACTCTTTGCAATCCTGCATTGTGAATTTGATGCCTTTAAACCACTGTTCTCCTCCTGTAGGGATTCTTTTTGCTGATGAGATGGTTTCTGGTGTCACTGTAAGGTTCATAATTCCAACTTTTGAAGTTGTTCCTGTGAAGCTGGTGGCAAAATCCTTGGAAAAATGTAGATGAAAGCCCTGCAACCTACGACAACCAGTTCTTCTGAAAACCTCCATGGAAGTTGGGTCTTCATTGATAAAATTCATGTCCATGGGCTCATACATGTGGCAGTGACCACCTTTGTGTGTTTTATTTCTTGCAGCCATGGGTGTTGTATATCTTTACAACCTCGCTTGCTTGATGACACCTGCAAAGTTCAAATCTGTCAACAACTTTCTTGACTCAATGAAGCAAATCTCCAAAGATCGAATTGCATGCAAAGATAAAGTGTAATATGACAAAAGGATAATTGGGGTAAGGTTTTATGGTTTAACTGTCAGCTCATGCTTCAATCATGACACATACATGCCCAAAAAGGTAATGATGACCTCGGACATGGCTATGTACCTTTGAATTAACCATAACAGACTCGAATGACCTCCACCCTAACTCCTCCAATCATAGTGTGACACTTCATAGCGAACTTGACAAGACAGGTTAGAAAACAGATTTTCGTAGCGAAGTTAGTTTAACCTCTAATAGATTCTCTACAAAACTATTAGGCAGTTTCATAGTGAAAACTGTTGTTTTGCTATGTAAAATGCTACGAAATTTTGAAAAACTGACAAATGTGCCCTTTTTTATTTTAAATGCATGGGGAATGAAAAATGACATCATATGAGGATTGATGTGACATGAAATGAAATAAATGGAGGTGACCATGAAACTTAGGATACGTTAAACATGTAAAAAATGAAATTTTTCTATACCAACTTGAAAAGGCTAAGGGGACCTTATCCTTTAGATGATTGAACTATATGACCATGTCAAGTAATGTTTCACAACTTTATGGGTGATAACACGAAGAGCTCAAAATATTCAAGGCATTGGAAGAAAACCAAACAAGGTGTAATATAAAGTGCATAAGATCAGATAGAGGAGGTGAATTTACATCATATGAGTTTGCAGACCTGTGTAATGAATTTGGGATAAAACAACAATGTATTGTTGTAGACACACCACAACAAAATGGAGTTGTAGAGAGACAAAACAGGTCTATTCAACAAATATCCAGAGCTATGATGCAAAAAAGAAACACCTCTCAAACCTATTGGGCAGAAGTAGTGTATACATCAGTACATATCCTCAAAAAGGCACATATTAGACCAAACTGTGACAATACACCATATGAACTGTGGCACGGGAAACCATCATCAATCAAGAATTTTAAAGTTTTCAGTGGTAAATGCTTTATAAAAAATAATGATGAAAAACTAGGAAAGTATGATGCTCGATCTGATGAAGGAATATTTTTGGGTTATTCATCAAAAAGTATGGCATATAGGTGATTTTATCCAAGATAACACTTAGTTTTTTCTTTGAGTCATTTGGTTTAGTTAGTTAGGTTTTTGAAAAAAAAATCAAATGTATAAAGGTATTTTTGTTCTTTTAGTCATTTTGTAGCATCATTATGAATTTAGTAGGGGTCATAATAAAAGGGAAAATAAAAAATTCCATGTCTCTTGGACTTATTTAGTCGTAATGGGCATATTAACAGTTTTACTAAAATATGTAGCAACTCCAGTTTAAAAATCTCAAGGTTTTATACGTAATTTCCTAACACTTCCGTAGCAAATTTTCCTGCCTAAGCACTGATCCTGCTACAAAAGTCTTTTTTTCTATTAACGGTAGGGAAACTGTACAAAAATTTCAAAACGGTTATGGTCAGAGGTTATTGAGTCATGATTACATCTTCTTTGTCCTTATCTACCATTCCCAAAATGTGTAGTTGCATACTCATTTTGTTTTCTTTCCACTTTTGAATATATTTTTTGTCACAAGCTTGGTCTCATTTGCTTATGAGCTACTCTTTCTGTATATAGTTTCATCCATGTTGTCTTATGGGTTGGTTAGCTGTCTTTAGGAAAGGTATGTAAGTATCATAGCTGGTCTAGTTGTCCTCAAGATATTTTCAGTTGTGAAAGAATTAGATCACTACGTGTTGAAGGCATGACAACTCGAAGGAAGCAATATAAAGGAGGGTCAGTGGTGAGGTACGAGCCCATGGAAATTAAATTTCTGGAAGAAGAACCTACACTTACCCAAGCATTTTCCAGCATGGGGTGTCTTCGATTCTGTCAGAAACTGTAGGGATTTCATGGGGAAATTACTATATATTTTTCCATTAACTTTATAGGGACGGGGTCTAAAGTGGGCATGCTAAACTTTGTAGTTTCCGCTAACACCATTGCTCAAGCTAAAAAAATCCCCAGGTTAGGATAATTGTGGTTCAAGGTGCAGAAGTTAAAGTTTCATAATTGTGACCTGCTCCTGAAGGAAGAGCACAAAGGCATTGATATGGCTACAAGCGTTCCAAAAAATTTCCTTAAGGAGTATTTTTCTAAATTCTTGATGGTAATTCAGAATTACTTCACTTGTGAGGGTAGATTCCACATGGTCTACCAATACCATTTCAAATTGTTGTTCCACTTCACAGGTAAATAACCCCTAGATATACATTTTTATTTGTTTAGAAGCTTGGAAAAAAAGGCTAACAAGGTTTAGGCCAAGTCTGATGCCAGAGATACTTCAATTTTTCATCATGGTCTTATTAAGTTGCTGGTGGTTGAAGAGTTGAATAGGCTAAAGAGAGATTGGCTCACATTTTTTATTTTTAAGTGGTTGGAAATAGGATAACTCCAAAGTCTAAACCTATAACCTAAGGGGAGGAGAAGCAGTCCGAGGAAAATTTTGTAGCTGATCCTGAAACAGAAACAGAACCTATAGCATAGCCTGAAATGGAACTTGAAGATGAAAATGTAAAAGAGCCTGTGGTAGTAGAAAATTTGTTTACAAGCACCAAGATAAAAACTTATACAAGAAGGATGACTAGAAGCCAAAGCAATGGGAAGGGTAAACTGTCAGATATCCTGTAATCTATTGACATTGAAGAAATCCCCATTGTGCAACTTGTAGAGAACAAAGAGGAAAAATTCAAAAAGAAGAGAAAAAGAGCCAAGAAATTAGATTTTACTCAAGAAGATTCAAGTTTTATTTTCATGCCTAGAAAGCATATCACAAGATCACAACAGCTAAAAGAAAAGATGCCTGAGCTGCCCATAGAAGAAGAGGTGCCTCTAGAAAAAGTAGAACCAGTGAAAAAGAGGAAAGGAAAGGAGCTTGTACAAGAGAAAAGTGAAATGGAGATGCTGCAAGAATAGTTGAGAAATGCTAGGAATGAGGTAATAGAATTAAAATTACTTTTTGAGGAATTGAAGGAAGACATATCAAATCAAATGGAATTTTACAATAATGTTGCAGATAAATCTAGAAAAATGTTAAAGAGGAAATTTCAAGAGGAACAAATGGTTACAAGCAGACAAGAGAAAGTGACAGGGGAAAGTCAAAGCTTTAGAAACAAAAATGGAAATGATACAAGCTGAGATTTTGAAGAGAGGTCTCAAGATGATTGTTGAAACTGATAACACTCCATGAATATGCTTTCAATGAATAAAAATACAAGTTTAAATCTAAAAAATGGAAGCGCTCAAAGCATGTGTTTATCTTATAAACATCAGAGAAGACCTTGGAACAGTCAGAAGAATAATACAGCTTGCGGGAGAGTGTTTTTTCCATTTTCTACCAAACTTCCTATACTCCATTTTTTTCCAGTGCAGTGAAGATTTGATGAATTTTGGGCAATAAAATAGTAAAGAAATGGATAAAAAATAGTTCGAAGATGTTCATAGGATAAACCTATTAATTCCTATTTTTCAGGGGGGCAACTCAGCAAGTCAACCTCCACATGGAAGTCAACTCATCATGCCAACTTATCATGACAACTCATCATGCCAATTCATAATTCCAATTCATCAACCATCCAAAACCCCAATTTTTTTTATTTTTATTTTTTTATATTCGATAAGGATCATTAGCAAAGTTTGTTAAAGTTCTTAAATGGTGATAGACTCCTTTTTACTTAAAAATTATACAAAACAGAAAATATCCCTAGAAAGTCTCTATGTTTTGTAATTCAACTAGAACTAGGTCTCTTAGCTAAAGCATCGAGTCTAGCCTAGGTGGAAGAATATTGTAAAAGAGGCCTCACTCTATAATTGGGGAAATTTTTCACTTTGAAGGGATGGATGAATGAATGAAAGAGCCACTTTTGTAATTTTTTCTTCATGATCTCATATACATTTTGCAGCAGATTGTTTTCAAACCTGAGATTCTCCTTGGCTTATGTGTTTTTTCATCTTCTTATTTTGTATATTGTTATTAGTTTCATGGCAATATGATTACTTGGAATTCATGATTAAATGCTCCAACTTCCTTCATTTGCCATGTTTTTGCTGTAAGAGTGAATTTTTAAGCCAATTTTCCTCAGTTTCCATGAATACAGTTTGTTTGAAATTTAATTTCTTTAGCATGTCTATCATTACACTCTTCCACTTGAAAAAAAATCACATGAAAGTAAAGAATTATCCTTTTTAAGTTTTAAGTTTTATACCGAAAATTTAAAAGTAATTTGAGAGATCCCTCTCAAACTGGAAGGGCCAACTTCCAGTTAAAAGTTGGTTTGAAATAGTTATGCTAGGTTTATGGTTGACACAACCTAACTTGTTCCACTCTAGTGATAACCTTTTGGTGCATCTATCGAAAACTGAAAATCTCCATTTCCTGGATTTTATTTGAGTCTCTTCATTCTTATTCCTAAAGGTAATATGAAATCAAAGTTTTTTTTTAAGGTTGTGATATTACCCTGGTGACTCCAATCTCAAAATATATAGGAGATCAAAGCTTCATGGTGACTCCATTACTTGAATATCAGTAGCTTTAAGAAGTTCCAAGATGAGTTCTACTGCAAGAAGAAATGTGAGGTATGCTCCTATGGATCG
Source organism: Pinus albicaulis (assembly GCA_034641835.2). Classification (NCBI taxonomy): domain Eukaryota; kingdom Viridiplantae; phylum Streptophyta; class Pinopsida; order Pinales; family Pinaceae; genus Pinus; species Pinus albicaulis. The sequence continues at coordinate 864,498,366 of CM076576.1, read as the reverse complement.
GTCTCACATATATTTTTTTCCAAATCCTATGCCTTGTGTTGATTGGTCAACCCATCTTCCCATGTTCAAAGATGAAAAGAAAGATGATGCTGGTCTGCATTTGGTTAAATTCCATATACACATATGTAGAATGAGAGTTGAGTTTCTTGAATATTTTCTCATGAATATGTTTATGGCTACCCTAGAAGACAAAGATAGAGTATGGTATGAAGGGTTGAAATCAGGAATATTGTGTTCTCTTTAAGATTACCATAGAATATTTTTTGGACATTATGGGAAGTCTCATCCTTCATCACCACTATTTCAAGACTTTTTTAATCTTTGGAAAGGTTTCATTCAATATATTAAAAGTATTTATAATGATTTGGAATGTATGGATGATAAGGAGATATTAGAGGCATTTTATGAATTTTATTCACAAGTTAGTTGTCTTGATGATCAAGAAATTTTCCAGCAAGCAGGTGTATCTTCTTTAGTTGAAGATGAAATGGATTAGAAATTTGACAATCAAGTCATATTACATGAAATTTATGAGGATTTTCACCCTTTTCAATCTATATGCAGTCAAAGGTATGAGCCAAATCATTCAATTTTTTTTTTAATTTTTTTTTTTTTTTTTTTTTTGGGGGGTTCAGCCCATTCCTTTTTTGAGATTTTATGTCAAGAAGAAACTCCTCAAGATCAGGTTGTTGAAAATACATGCATGAAAATTCTGAAAAAGTGAGGTAACATGTGATGAAATTTCACTTTTAGGTAAACCCGAGCTACATAAAGAGCTGAACATATAGGTTTTACCTATTCTATTTGGGGATCATCAAAATTACACAGATGATATGCATAGAGTTGTTTGTATAGGAGCTATTAGTGTTCATAATCAAGATGAAATTCCTCAAGCAAAACTACAAAAGATTACATCTGATTTTTTTGATAAGCAAAAGATTAGTTTTGATACACACAATATGGATGTCATGTTTGAAGATGTTCAAGGATATATGGGTGGTTTTGTTGATTTACACGAAAGGGAAGACAAATCTATTGTTTCCTTGTTATTTGATGATGTTCTTGGAATTGAAGACATAGGAAAAAAGAAGCCATTAGTTATGAATAAATTCAGCCCTCATGGTTTTACTCATCAAGAAGAGGTGATTTTTCATGATTATCAAGATCCTTTGGTAAGTCTATTCCAGTCATCAGTGAAGGTGGATTTTTATTTATTTATAACTTTAGGTTCTGGATTCAATTTTTATTTTGAGTTTCCAATAGATGGTCCACTTAATAATATTCAAGAAGCACAGGTATTGGAGCAGCTCTTTGACTAGTTATACTGGAGATTTCATATTGCTTGAGTTAAGCAGGTGTATTTATGATGTTAGAGTAGGGCTATTGGTACATAAATAATCTTGTTAGGCAAGCATTTCCTTCAGCTTTAGGCTACATTTTTCAGTTTTCAGTTTCATTTTGTACAATAGTTTGATATCATATAACAACAATATTAGTTATTTTCCTGTTGGTTTGTATTTGGATTTTTAGTTTGGTGAATGGGTTTGAATGTAATTTTAAAATTGGGATCAACCCAATCATCAGGCATTGGAGTTGCTAGTTCTTTGCTGCACCATAGGGGCGCAACATCCCCATTGGAGCCACAATTATCTAAGATAACACTTAGGTTTGTATTTGAGTCATTTGGTTTAGTTAGTTAGTGTTTTGAATTTTAAAAAGAAAAAAAATCACATGTATAAATGTCCTTTTGTTCTTTTATTAATTTTTTAGGGTCATTATGAATTTAGTAGGGGTCACATTAAAAGGGAAAACAAAAAATTCCATGTCTCTCGGGCTAACCTAGTCATAATGGGAATATTGACAATTTTACTAAAATCTATAACAACTCCAGTTTAAAAAGCTCAGGGTTTGCTACAGAAGTTCTTGACACTTTCATAGCAAATTTTCCTTCTTAAGCACTGAACTCGCTATGAAAGTCTGTTTTTATGTTAACGATAGGGAAATGGTACGAAAAATTCAAAACGGTTATGGTCAGAGGTGTGGAGTACTAAAAAGGTATGCTTTTGATGATTATTTCAGTGGCTTTTTAGTAGAATTTGTACACCTTTTTGTATCATGAATTTGGAAAATAATAAGGAACTATAACAAAACATGTGGAAATTGATATGCAAGACTTAACCACTGATAATGGTTATTTTCTGTACAGGAAAAGGAGAAAACGAGGAATTGCCGCTCCAAAGGAAGAGACAAAGTCGAGATAACTGCTGTCCCTCTGAAGGTGAACCGAATGCAAACAAGGCTAAACAGATTAAAGCAAGTCGGCTCGGAAAAGAAGGAGAAGACACCAGCTCGGCGCAAAAGAAAGGAAAGGATGAAGAATTAACAGTTTGGCGAATCCCTCAGGATCTTCGATCCTAAGGGATCGCTGCTTTATTTATCTTGTTACTTGGACATCTCCGCCGTCACCTTTATATAAAGGGACAGCACTGTTAGCTTAATAAGAAGGAAGGATACGATTTTATGTAATTTTCTGTGAAACATCGGCTCTGATTATTAAGTCTCGTTGAGAATTGGTTCATTGTATTTTTGACCGATGCATTAATAAAAGCTTGGTGATTATTTCATCTCTGCGTTTAGATTAACTTAAAGCGGTGTATCCTTGGAGGCTAAGGGCCCGGCCCCGAAGGACACTTGCTTTTGTACCATTACGACTTGATTTCTGCGTGGTTTGTTATTTGGTAATTTGATATGCTTTATAATTTGATATTACATGCTCTGTTAAAGATTGAATCATTAAGGTTTTTACAGATAGAATCGTGTGTTGACTCCGCATCAAGTTATTAATCCTTTCAAGAGTTAATTACTGTTCTGTTACAGAGCTGTTATACTAAACATTCGTGTTGTGTGCGTTTCTGATTTATTAGTGCTGTTCTATAATTCATCAATAGTTATTGCTGTTCCATTAGCGTGTTTGCGTGATTTACCTTAAGAGTGAAAGAATGTTATTTGATTGCGAAGAGTGCATTTGAGTTAATAGATTAAGCTTGGTTACAACCCGCGGGACTTAGATTATTCAATTGCTGTTCCATTTTAGATTTGCTGTTCTATTCCAGAATCGCTGTTCAATCCTTTATTTGCTTTGCTGTTCCATTTACTTGCATTTGTTGTTTTGGTGTGAGAGATGATCTAAGGCTGTAGCGAGCATTGGCAGTCACTGTCTAGCTCCCAGGCTCGTGGTCTATGCTCTAGTTTCCTTTCCATCAGTTTCCGAAGGGATGGGTTATCACTGCCGAACCCTTGACTGATAAGCTGTTGAGTTTTCTGAGTGTGTGATTTATTCTTTGAAGTAATTTAGTTACAGACAAGCATCAGTTTACTCTTGTATTTCTTAAGCACTGTACTACTAGCATTACTCTGACAAATGATAGCCTCGGATTGAGTCACTCTTTGTAATAACAAAACGCTCCCGGATTGACATATTAATGTGAGGTAATTAGAGGTGAAAGAGACCCTTTTTATAGCTCTACATTTTGGCGCCGTTGCCGGGGAAAGAGTGTAGCCATTTGTTTTTTTTCAGAGTAGTGTACAAGCCTGCTAGGGAGGAGTTGGATCCTAAAAACGGAAGGTAAGAACCTACGTGCGGAGCATGTAAAAACCCTGCTCCACTGTCCGCTTTCCTAACAGAGTTGTTTTTTTGCTTTGTTTGAATAGAAGTTGGTAGTTCATTTGAGTGCATGACTAAGCATAAAAGACCAGAAAAGAACATCAAACCCCCATCCAAACCTGAAAAAGCTAAGGGGCCGGTGACCCTTGGCTGAACAACCTTCATAGACAAAATCTATAAGAACACAGAATCTTAGCCGTCAGTAGGCCCCAGGAAAAACATTTCTAAACCGCCTACTAGTTCCCTTCAGGCCACAGGATCACCATCTGTAGCCTGTGCTGAGGTGCATAGTCAAACTGAAGAGCAGGACTTTCAAGAAATTGAAAATTCTACTCCAGAATTATTGCAGGAAGGGAACTCTAGAAAATTTTGTGAAGGAGAAGGAGAAACAGGGGAAACCAAGGAACCAAAATCCCCTATTGAAACAAATCAGCCATTAGATAGCCCAGATAAGGGGAGTGCTGCGAAAATCATCGTTGAAGGAATCCAATCTCCTCAGACATCTGGTATTCTCATTATTCCAGATAAAGGAAGCGTTATTAAAAATATCCCTGTCAAAACCGTTCCCTCTCAACCTAGGAATACCCTCCTAGATATCCCAGAAGGTTATTGGCATATATTCGATCCCATGGCTCAAAACCAGCCAAATGCTCAAAACCAGCCAAATGCTCAAACCTCTACATTACAATATCCTATAGTGGATTCTGCAGCAAATGCACCCATGAAATCTATCCCTCTTCAGCATATCCCTACATTTCACGGACTCACATCAGAAGATCCGGATGCATTCTTATTCGAATTCGATGTGTTATGTAGGGGGTACGATTACACCACCGATCCCCAAAAATTGAAATTATTTCCCTCTACATTAAAAGGGGCTGCTTTAAGATGGTTTATGGGGCTAGGTGGCGGGGTTGTCAACAATTGGGATCAAATGAAAGAATCCTTCTTAAAAAAATATCAGGATTATTGTAGGTCTAGAGAATTAAAAGACGAAATATTTCAAATGTCAGCCAGACCAAATGAAACATTAGAGGAGTATGTGGAACGTTTTCAGTACAATCTACAAAGATCTCCTTACGCATCGCTACCTTTACCTGATAATGTGTTAAAAACTGCATTAATAAGGGGTATGAAGGAACAATGGATTGAAACATTAAACATTATGGGAAAATGGGACATTTATCAAGAGAATTTTGCTGACATCATTGACTTATGTATCAGGAGTTCGAGAGGCAGCACAAGAATAAAACCGACAGAATATGATCGGTTTGCAAGAGATAACAAAGTATCAGCAGAAGGAGTAACACGTGCAGAAATTGGAAATTTATTAGAAAATTTTAAAACTGATATTATGGGGACACTAACTACACAACTTGATATTGTGCGGGCTAAACAGAAGCAGTTGGAGGCAGAACAGAATTTGGCAATCTTCTGCCCCCGATGCAGAAAAAAACATAGCCACAAGGAATGTCCACTGGATAAAGTCCAAACATGCGCCATCTGTACAAAAGATCACCTTACGGAGAGCTGCCCCTCACTTCCTCGATTGAAAGTGGTATATAAGGAAGCAGAAGAAGAACCAGAATTGGTGAATTCGATCAACCAGCGCCGCCAGTGGCAGCCGAGACAACCTGGTATGTTTCCGGACTCAACCTCTTTCTTTCAACCCCCACAGTATAATGCTCAACAATATGGTATGTGGCAAAATCAATCTCAACCCCCATTTACAAACTGGTCACCACAATCGTTTCCTTCTTCAAATCCATGGCTGAATCAAACAAGCCAATCTGGTTGGCCAAATTTCCCTTACACTCCACCATATTGGCAAAATGGCCCATATCCTTCACAATGGACTCCCTCTACTTCACAAAGTTCACCCTGGCAGACAAGCTGGTAAAGACCGATGTACCACCTAGCTGGAACTATTCCGCTCCCTCAACCTACTCTGCCAGCCTTACAACAAAATCCCCAGTCTAACCTGAGACCGCAACTCCCAGCCCAACTCGATCCCAATCCAAATAACAGACAAGTCCAATCTATTCAAATCATAGAATCACCAGAGATAGGACCCGACCTAAGGGAGTGCAATGGTCTTCAGTTAAGATCTGGACGTATAGTTGAAACTGAGGGAGATAAAACAGTTCATATTGAAGAGCAGTTACCAAGAGAACATCAGTTACAACAAGAGGATGTAAATAAGCAACAAACTCATAATCAAGCAACCACATCCTCTCCTCCGTTCCCAGAACGATTAGCCATACCTCGACCCATACAATATCCTGACTTTGACATTCTGGGAGAATTACAAAATCTGTACATAAAAATCCCATTCCTCCAAGCCATTCAAGACATTCCTATATACGCAAAAACTATCAAAGAGTTGTGCATAAAGAAACCAAGGAGGAATATAACAAATAATCCCAGAGTCCAAGTAGTCGGTACTTTATCTGACCTATTATCTGGGAGAGAAACACCCATTAAATATGAAGACCCAGGGAATCCAATTATAACTGTTCAAATTTATGGTCAGACCCTGTCTAATGCCTTAGTTGATCTAGGAGCTGCAATTAATATTTTAACAACCACTACTTGCCAAAATCTCGGCATTACATCAGTAGAACCCACCTCTACTTTGTTAGAATTGGCTGACCGATCTGTGGTTAGACCAGAGGGTATTCTACAGGATGTCATGGTCTCTGTTGATTCCTGGGAGTATCCAACCGATTTCCTGATAATTAATCCAAAAACCCGACTTGATGGACACCCGCTAATTTTAGGTAGACCTTGGCTTGCCACTGCAGATGCCTACATTGGCTGCCGGCAGGGAAATATGACCATAACCAGAGGACCGAATAGCAAAAATTTAGTTCTATATCCTCCAGCGCAGCCAAGTGTCACAATAATCAAAACTAATAAGCACCCTGTATCATACCTTACTAATAACATCAGATCTCCATTAACTATACAAGAGGCACTTGATTTTAAAGACCAAACAGAAGATGATGCCATTAATAATTTCATTATTCAAACTGAATCTCGCACACAGTGTCACATGATAGAAGCAGCATTTGATAATGAATTAGAGGAAGATCCTCTGAAAGATACGCATGACCAAACGATACCTGTTACTTCTGTTGCAAATAGTAAAACTGTGGAAATTGCACCGGGGAAAACTTTAAACATCAATGCTAATCTCACACCTGAACAAGAAACTAAGCTCATCCATTTGTTAACGAAATATCAAGAAACATTTGCATGGGATTACCCTGACATGAAAGGAATTGATCCCCAGTTATGTACACACCACATTTATACGGAAAAAGACGCCAGACCTGTTCGTCAGCCGCAAAGGAGACTTAATCCTCATCTAAAGAATGTGGTAAAAGCTGAACTTCAGAAACTTTTAGATGTCAAATTTATCTATCCTATTTCTGATAGTAAATGGGTCTCTCCGCTGGTGGTGGTACCAAAAAAGAATGGAAAATGGAGAATCTGTGTGGATTATAGGGAACTAAACAAGGCAACACAGAAATATCATTTTCCTCTCCCATTCATAGATCAAGTATTAGATACTTTAGCAGGGAAGAAATTCTTTTCTTTCCTGGATGGCTTCAGTGGCTACAATCAGATTCAGATTGCCCCTAAAGACCAGGATAAAACTACTTTTACTTGTCCCTGGGGAACATTTGCCTATCGAGTTCTACCTTTTGGCCTATGTAATGCTCCTGCCACATTTCAGAGGGCTATCCTTAGCATTTTTGCAGATTTAATAAATGATGGACTTGAAGTTTACATGGATGACTTTACACCATATGGAGATGATTTGATCCGGCTCTAGAGACCCTAGAAAAAGTCCTACAACGCTGCATTGTTACCAGGCTTTGCTTAAGCCACGAAAAATGTTTCTTGATGATGACTGAAGGACTTATCCTAGGACACTATGTTTCAGCAGTCGGCATTCAGGTAGACCCGGCCAAAATCCAAATACTTTTGCTCATTCCCACTCCTACTACTCAAACAGAGGTACGCAGCTTTCTTGGATTTTCCGGTTATTATAGACGATTTATAGAGCATTATTCGCACATTGCTGCTCCTTTATATGCACTAACCGGTAACGTTGATTTTCTTTGGACAGAAAAATGTGACCATGCTTTCAAGGATTTAAAGAAGCTCGTATCCACAGCCCCAGTCCTTCGAGGACCAAACTGGGACCTACCGTTCCAGATATCATCTAATGCCTCAGATACAGCTATTGGCGCAGTCCTTGGGCAGGAAGAGGATAAAAAACCATATGCCATCTATTACATCAGCAAGAATTTATCCCCTGCTGAATTAAATTACACTGTTACTGAAAAAGAATTCCTAGCTGTAATACATGCTGTCAATAAATTTAGACATTATATTATAGGCTATCCTGTTATCTTATATACAGACCATTCTGCTATAAAATATTTAGCAAATAAGCCTGTCACAAATGCCAGAGTAACTCGATGGTTAATTTTATTGCAGGAATTCGACATCACAATCAAGGACCGGTCTGGCAAAGAAAACCCTGTAGCCGATTTTCTTTCGAGAATACCAAAATCAAGCGATGCAGCAGCAGTTGAAGATCAATTTCCGGATGAGCACCTGTTTGTTGTTGCCGTTCAAACACCCTGGTATGCTGATGTTGCCAACTACCTCGCAGTAGGTAAACTACCAAAACATTTAACCCCTAATGAGCGCAAGCAGATTATTCAGAAAAGTTCTCGATTCTCGTGGATTGGGGGCTATTTGTTTCACACAGGAGCAGACATGCATATCAGGCGATGTGTTAGAGAGGACGAAATATTTGACATCCTAAAAGCCTGTCACGATGGACCGTGTGGGGGGCACTTTGCTGAGCGTAGAACTGGACATAAAGTATTGCAGACAGGATATTACTGGCCTACGATCTTCAAAGATGCGAAGAAATTCGTCCAAGCCTGTGACAGTTGCCAGCGAGCAGGACGACCTGGTCAAGCTGATGAGATGCCTCTGAAACCACAGTTAGTCATCGAACCATTCGAGCGATGGGCTCTTGATTTCGTTGGACCCATCAACCCCTTACAACTCGAAGCTTATATATCTTGGTGGCGAGCGAATATGTCACCAAATGGGTTCAGCGAAGGCATTGCAGAGCCGAGAGAACTCGTCATACAATTCTGTTCATCTATTTGTTTCGTTATGGCCTTTAGGAAATAATTACGGATGGAGGACCACAATTTGTTGGGCATAAATTAGGTTTGCAACACTCCGCAATTATCACGGTCCGGCATAAAATCACTACTCCATATCACCACGGCGAATGGGCGAGGGTGAAAGTAGCAATAAGATAATAGAATCAATCCTAACGAAAACCATTGCGTCACATAGGCGTGATTGGGCTACCCGACTACCTGAAGCACTCTGGGCCTATAGAACCACATGGAGGAGCACCACCGGTTACTCACCTTATCAATTAGTGTTTGGAAAACAACCCATTTTCCCATAGAATTCGAAATCCAAACATTACGGACAGCACAGGAAGTTGGCCTAGATCTAAGCGAGGCACAAATCAATCGACTACAGCAGATCAATGAATTAGATGAAATTAGGCTCTCTGCATTACAAAATACAGCATTGATTCAACAGCAGCGAGCTAAATGGCATGATGCGCTCATCAAAAACAAAGTCTTCCACGAGGGAGACTGGGCTCTGTTATACGACTCTCGGTTTCAGGACTTCCCTGGAAAACTTCAGACTCGATGGTTGGGACCATACGAAATCCAGAAGGTGCATGACAACGGAACCCTTACTCTAATTACCATTGACGGTTCTGGTTATGCATTCAAAGTAAATGGCCACCGAGTCCGTCTCTATCGCAAACCACTCACTCGGGAATCCTTTTGCCAGCAGCTACGCCGAGACACTGATATGGAGATTTTAGGAGAGGAAGAGAAATCTTCCTCACCTGTAATTCATTAAGGGTTCATTTCTTTTTGCAATTTGTACATAAATTCTTGTTTTTTTGAGTGGTTCTTGTACATAAGTTTGAATTAAATATTTTCTTGTCATTTTTTTGCTGTTCCTTTTCTTTCACAGAGTTCGATTTTTGCCCTTCTAAAAAATAGCATCTGCGTGTTTTTTATGATGTTGGTTTTGCTTGTTTTGCTGTTCCTTTTCTAAAGGAACAGCATTCGGGATCTCTGCTGTTCCTTTTCTAAAGGAACATCACTTTTACGTTTTTTGCTGTCCCTTTTCCAAATAAACAGCATTTTTTTGTTACCACTGTTCCTTTTTCTTCAAAGAAACATCGTTCTTTTATTGTTGTTGTTCCTTTTTCAAAGGAATGACATTTTGAGTGTTTTTATAGTATTTTTATTTTTGCTGTTCCTTTTTCCCAGAGGAACGGCATTTGCATTTTTACTGTCCCTTTTTCTATCATCCGTCGTTGTTTCTTTTCCAAAGGAACACCACTAGCATACTTTTGCTCTCCTTGTGAAACATCTTATTCCTTTTGCTGATCTAAATTGAGGATGCTTCTTGCCCGTCTTCTTTCTAGTCTTTAAGATACAACTATGTACTTGTGCAATGAATATAAAATCACAACATACCGAAATCCGCAAATCATATATCGCTATATTTATAAGGCTCTGCATTAGTAAGAGGACAAAAGGAAGGACATATTTTTTTCTTATCTTTTGTTGTCATTGTTCTACTAATTTTGCTCTGATTGGTTATCTTTATCATGCTGATTCCCTTAACCTTCTTTGATTATTATTTAGAAATAAGAGCAAAGGGCTTATATCTTCCTATTGAGATAATAAGACTTCTTCCACCATTCCTACTCTTAAGGAGTGTTGAACCACCCTTTGTGTATAAATAAGGAAAAGTACACTATAAAAAAATATATATATATATATCTGAACATGATATGTGAAGTGTCAAATGCAGGATAGGGGGTCTCATTAAGAGCCAGCCTACCATGATCATGAGGATGGAAGTGAAGTGGCATTCCCATTATGGCCACCACACCAGGGATATGGTCCAAAAGGTATATCAAATAAACAAACCTTGGAACAGGAGGTCTCATTACGAGCCGGCCTGCCCACTTTTCGCTCCTTCCTCGTGAATGGCATTATGGTTAACTGGTCACCAAGCCAGCATAATGATCTACATTTTGACATAGCAACATTCCTAAGTATACACAAAGGATCATGGTTCCGAGGGTGAAAAAATAACTCTGCCAAGGTTATGGACACCTGTCGGCAGCAGAGTACTGTTAATGGTATTGAAGTCACCTTGGTTACACCAATAGGTAAGATACTAATACTCTTTTGTTTCTTATATCCTAGGAACTAATCATATGTTATTTCCCGATTTATACATCGCATGAACATTTATCATTACCAATCATGGCAACGGAAGTGACCATGACCACTTGAGATTTGGCAAGTACGATACATGCCCTACCCATCAGCCTCATATCATAACACAACAGCCTCTTATATAATACACGATCAATTCTCCGCCTCGATTTCGGTAATTCGTTGTCCTTTTCAACATAGCATAATTCCATATGCTGTTCCTTTCTGACTTGGTTGCAGACCGGGTGCCGCTCCTTTATTTGCCGCGACAGACGACTGTCACACACGGGGGGGGGGGTTAACCTCATCATTCCCTGAATTACGTGTCAGCTCACTATTCGGGAAAGATAGTGTACGACGGTTTGGCATGGTTTAACGGCATGGCATTTCTATTTTCACACAAGTTGTTTTCTATTGCACTGTTGCATACTCTGTGTTTTTTTTCTCTCGAAACCTTGCATAAGATGGTGAAGCAAGCCCAGCAAGAAGCCGAACAACTTAAAGAGCAAACGGTTCCCCGAGAAAAATATGAAGAGTTACAGCAGCAACTAAGGGACGTCATTCAATCCAAAAACCAGGCCTTTGAAGGGTGGAAAAAAGAACAAGAGGAAGTTGCACAGGTAACCCGTAGACTAGATACTGTTATCAAGCAGATGAATACCTTGTGTTCTTTATACAATGATGTTTTAACATGTAGGGCCCCTGCTAAAAACTATGCTCTGTTTCTATTAGAACGGTATTTACAATTAAAAATAAAAGCTGTTAAAGCAGGCGCCCCTATACAAATCAACACTGTCAATGACTTTATAGACTGCTGTAAACATTATGGAGTGAAAGTCCAGAGATTGTTGTGTGAACTTTATTTGCATGACCTTGTGCTAAATCAGGAGACTAAGTTAAACCCTGGCCCTTTCATTGGAGACATCCAATTACAAGCATTCATTTCATTCGGGGTTAATCAGATTAAGTGGCTCAAAGCCTATGATACTTTCCAGAGTCAGGAAAATGGTCTAGATTTACGAGTAAGGGCTGAGCCTAGGAACCCAGTGCAGTTGTGGAAAGCTCATAGAAACCTCATAAAGACTCCGGGTGTCTATGAAAAATTAGGACCCATGCATGAGGCACTCATTCGAGAGAGTTTAGAATATTTTCTTTCCATCAAAGACCTGGCCATTAATGCAGCCAAATTTCGGTACCGAATCTCTGATCCAAACATCCAGCTCAGGGAACCATTTAAGTATGAGAACTTTGAGTTAGCTGCCAACCGTTTGAACCTCTATGGCGAGAGCATTATGAAAGCAGGGTCATCCTGGTTAGGATATAGATTTCACACTCCAATTATTTGGCACCCTGCACCCGGATACCAGGCCCTGTATGAGATGCCTGAGGGGCAAACAGGTCAGTTCTTTGACTATCTAATCACTCATCATGGTTGTAGGCCTCCGCATGAGACTCCTTCTCTAGCATATTCTCTCACTGCCTTGCATGTCAACTACAATGTTTTCATGAGGACATGAAACAAGGTAAGCAGGGGGGTGTGTGGAGTACTAAAAAGGTATGCTTTTGATGATTATTTCAGTGGCTTTTTAGTAGAATTTGTACACCTTTTTGTATCATGAATTTGGAAAATAATAAGGAACTATAACAAAACATGTGGAAATTGATATGCAAGACTTAACCACTGATAATGGTTATTTTCTTTACATGAAAAGGAGAAAACGAGGAATTGCCGCTCCAAAGGAAGAGACAAAGTCGAGATAACTGTTGTCCCTCTGAAGGTGAACCGAATGCAAACAAGGCTAAACAGATTAAAGCAAGTCGGCTCGGAAAAGAAGGAGAAGACACCAGCTCGGCGCAAAAGAAAGGAAAGGATGAAGAATTAACAGTTTGGCGAATCCCTCAGGATCTTCGATTTTGAGGGATCGCTGCTTTATTTATCTTGTTACTTGGACATCTCCGCCGTCACCTTTATATAAAGGGACAGCACTGTTAGCTTAATAAGAAGGAAGGATACGCTTTTATGTAATTTTCTGTGAAACATCAGCTCTGATTATTAAGTCTCGTTGAGAACTGGTTCATTGTATTTTTGACCGATGCATTAATAAAATCTTGGTGATTATTTCATCTCTGCGTCTGGATTAACTTAAAGCGGTGTATCCTTGGAGGCTAAGGGCCCGGCCCCGAAGGACACTTGCTTCTGTACCATTACGACTTGATTTCCGCGTGGTTTGTTTATCATTGTTATTTGGTGATTTGATATGCTTTATAATTTGATATTACATGCTCTGTTAAAGATTGAATCATTGAGGTTTTTACAGATAGAATCATGAGTTGACTCCGCATCAAGTTATTAATCCTTTCAAGAGTTAATTGCATGTTCTTACTGTTCTGTTACAGAGCTGTTATACTAAACATTCGTGTTGTGTGCGTTTCTGATTTATTAGTGCTGTTCTGTAATTTATCAATAGTTAACGCTGTTCCATTAGTGTGTTTCGTGTGATTTGCCTTGAGAGTGAAAGATTGTTATTTTGATTGCGAAGAGTGTATTTGAGTTAATAGATTAAGCTTGGTTACAACTCGCGGGACTTAGATTATTCAATTGCTGTTCCATTTTAGATTTGCTGTTCAATTCTTTAATTGCTCTTCTATTTTGTTATTTGCTGTTCCATTTAATTGCATTTGTTGTTTTGGCGTGAGAGATGATCTAAGGCTGTAGCGAGCATTGGCAGTCATTGTCTAGCTCCCAGGCTCATGGTCTATGCTCTAATTTCCTTTCCATCAGTTTCCGAAGGGATGGGTTATCACTGCCGAACCCTTGACTGATAAGCTGTTGAGTTTTCTGAGTGTGTGATTTATTCTTTGAAGTAATTTAGTTACAGACAAGCATCCGTTTACTCTTGTATTTCTTAAGCATTGTACTACTAGCATTACTCTGACAAATGATAGCCTCGGATTGAGTCACTCTTTGTAATAACAAAACGCTCCTGGATTGACATATTAATGTGAGGTAATTAGAGGTGAAAGAGACCCTTTTTATAGCTCTACAAGAGGTTATTGGGTCATGATTACACCTTCTTTGTCCTTATCCACCATTCCCAAAATGCATAGTTGCATAATCATTCCATTTTCTTTCCACTTTTGAATAGCTTTATTGTCACAAGCTCGGTCTCCTCTCCTTACAAGTCGCTCTTGATGTCTATAGTTTCATCCATGTTGTCTTGTGGGTTGGTTAGCTATCTTTAGGAAATGTATGTAGGTTTCATATATGGTCTAGCTGTCCTAAGGATATTTGCAATTGTCAAAGAAGAAGCTCACTGCATGTTGAAGGCATGGTAGCTTGAAGGAAGAAATATAAAGGAGGGTCAGTGGTGAGGTACAAGCCCATGGATATGAAATAGCTGGAAGAAGGCCCTACATTCACCCAAGCATTTTCCAGTGTGGGGTGTCTTCAGTTCTGTTAGAAGCTGCAAGGATTTCATGGTCAAACTACTAAATATTTTGCCATTAACTTTATAGGGACAGGGTCTAAGGTGGGCATGCTAAACTTTGCAGTGTCCCCTGACACCATTTATCAAGCTACATAAATCCCCAAGTCAGGAGAATTATGGTTCAAGGTGCAAAATTCCAAGTTGCAGAATTGTGATGAGTTCCTGAAGGAAGAGCACAAAGGCATTTATATGGCTACAAGAATTCCCATAACTTGCCTTAAGGAGTATTTTTTTAAATTCCCGATGGTAATTAAGAAGTACTTCACTTTTGAGGGTAGATTCCACATGGTCTACCAATACCATTTCAAATTGTTTCTACACTTCACAAGTAAACCACCCCTAGATATACCTTTTTATTTGTTTATAAGATTGGGAAAAATGACTGACAAGGTTCAGGACAAGTCTAATGCCATTGACACTTCAATTTTTCATCATGGTCTTATTAATTTGTTGGTGGTTGAAGAGTTGAGTATGCTAAAGAGAGATTGGCTCACATTTTTATTTTTAAGTGGCTATGAATTGGATGTTGCCACCCCTAGGAGAACTCCAAAGTCCAAAACTATAACCTAAGGGGAAGAGAAGCAGTTTGAGGCAGAGTTTGTAGATGAGACTGAAACATAAATAGAACCTATAGTAAAGCTTGAAATGGAACTTGAAGCTAAAAATGTAATAGATACTGTGGTAGCAGAAAAAATTTCTACAAGCACTAAGATAAAAACTTATACAAGAAGGATGACTAGAAGCCAAAGCAAAGGGAAGGGTAAACTCTCAGATATCCTGGAAGCTATTGACATTGAAGAAATCCACATTGTGCAATTTGTAGAGATAAAAGAGGCAGAAGCCAAAAAGAAGAGCAAAAGTTCCAATAAATTTGATTTTACTCAAGAAGATTCAGGTTTTATTTTCAAGCCCAGAAATCCTATCACAAGATCACAACATCTAAAAGAAAGGATGTTTGAGCTTCCCTTAGAAAAAGATTTACCTCCAACAAAAGTAGAACCAATGAAAAAGAGGAAAGTCAAGGAGCTTGTGCAAGAGAAAAGTGAAGTGGAGATGTTGCTAGAACAATTGAGAAATGCTAGGAATGAGGTAATAGAATCAAAATTACTTTTTGAGGAATTGAAGGAGGACATATCAAAGCAATTGGAATTTTACAATAAGGTTGCAGATAAATCTAGAAAAATGTGAAAGAGGACATTGCCTTTTTACACAGAATGATGAAACACCTATACAAGATAAACAGATGGTTGCAAGCAGACATGATAAAGCTACAGGGGCAAGTCAAAGATTTAGAAACACAATGGAAATGATACAAGTTGAGATTTTGAAGAGAGGTCTCAAGATGATTGTTGAAATTGATGACACTCCATGAATATGCTTTCAATGGAGAAAAAGGCAAGTTTAAATCTCAACAATGGAAGTTCTCAAAGCATGTGTTTAGCTTATAAACATCAAAGAAGACCTTGGAACAGTCAGAAGAATCATATAGTTTGCAGGAGAGTGTTTTTCGAATTTTTTTACTAAAGTTTGCTACCAAACTGCCTATAATCTTCTTATTTTTCCTAGCGGAGTGAATATTTGATGAATTTTGGGCAATCGAACAGTAAAGAAATGGATAAAAAATAGGTCGAAGAAGTTCAAAACGAAAACCTATGAACTCCTATTCTTCAGGGGGACAACCCAACAAGTCAACCTCCACATGGAAGCCAACTCCTCTTGCCAAATTATCATGACAAATCATCATGGTAGTTCATAATTCCAGTTCATAAACCATCCAACACCTCATCAATTAGTTATATTTGATAAGGATCATTAGAAAAGTTTGTTAAAGTTCTTAAATGGTGATAGACTCCTTTTTGTATACAAACTATGCAAAACATAAAATATCCCTAGAAAGTCTCTATGTTTTGTAATTCAACTAGAACTAGGTCTCTTAGCTAAAGCATAGAGTCTAGCCCAGGTGGAAGACTATTGTAAAAGAGGCCTCACTATATAAATGGGGAACTTTTTCACTTTTAAGGGGTGGATGAATGAATGAAAGAGCCACTTTTATAATTTTTTCTTCATGAGCTAATATACATTTTGCAACAAATTGTTTTCAAACCTGAGATTCTCCTTGGCTTATGTGGTTTTTCATCTCCTTATTTTGAATATTGTTATCAGTTTCATGGAAATATGATTACTTGTAATTCATGATTAAATGCTCCAAATTCCTTCATTTGTTGTGTTTTTGCATTAAGTGTTAATTTTTAATCCAATTTGCCTCATTTTCCATGAATATAGTTTGTTTGTAATTGAATTCATTTATATAACTCCATGCCCTATGATGGTTGTCATTACACTCTTCCACTTGCAAAAAATCATGTGAAAGTAAATAATTAGCCTTTCGAAGTTTTGAGTTTTATACTGAAAATTTATAAGTAATTTGAGAGAGCCCTCTCAGACTGGAAGGGCTAATTTCCAGTTAAAAGTTGGTTTAAAATAGTTATGCTAGGTTGATAGTTGACACAACCCAACTTGTTCCAGCATAGTGATAGCATGTTCTATAATAAGAGGTCGCATAAGATTGTGGAATGCATCGATGTAAACTTTAATGAAGAATTACCTGACAAAAAAAAAAGCATAGGCTTTATTAACCCTCCAGATCATCACCATTTTGACAACCAAGATGGTGAAGAGCAAGATGAAACATCAGAAGATACAAATATGTGCTCAAAAGGACCCTCAAGACATACTCAAAATAATCATCCTGAAAATCAAATTATTGGAGACAAAAGTGAAGGAGTTCAAACAAAAAGACAAGAAGCAGAAAAATATGAGGAAGTTCATTTAGCTATGTCGTCATAAATAGAGCCAAAGAAATTTGATGAGGAAAGTAAAGAAAAAAATTGGATAGATGCTATATGAACGAAGAGTTAGACCAAATTGAGAAAAAAAAAGCTTGGGAACTAACACCAAGACTTGTTGGAAAGAATGTCATTGGCACAAAATGGGTATTCAAAAATAAGATGAATGAACAGGGTCAAGTGGTTAGAAACAAAGAGAGACTAGTGTGTAAGGGGTACTCACAAGTAGAAATTCTTGATTATGAAGAAACTTTTGCACCATTCATGAGAATGGAGGCAATCAGGATGTTTGGCCTTCGCATGGTACAATGACTTCAAGGTGTATCAAATGGATGTGAAGTCTACTTTTCTAAATGGTGGCCTAGAGGAGTAAGTTTACATGGAACAACCTGAATGTTTTGCATTATCAAATAATCCTAACTATTTTTGCAGGTTAAAGAAATCAGTGTATGGTCTTAAACAAGCACCAAGAGCATGGTATTCTAGGTTGGACAGGTACCTTAAGAAACATGGCTTTAAGAGAGGAGGAGTTGATAGTAATTTGTATATAAAGGCTAATGGAGACGAACTACTAATTGTGATTGTATATGTAAACGATATCATATTTGGCAGCAATAAAGGTGATATGGTAAAAGGATTTGCTGAAGAGATGAAGTCGGAGTTCGAGATTTCAATGATTGGAGATCTTACCTTCTACTTAGGACTTCATATCCTACATAAGGCCGAAGGAATATTTATTTCTCAAGAGAAATATATAATAGATATGCTAAAAAGGTTCCAAATGGAAGAATGTAAACATGTCTCAACCCCCAAGACTACTGGATGCAAGCTATGTGTAGATGATGTGTCGCCAGATGTAGATAAAAAACTTTACAGGTCTATGATAGGAATTCGATTATATCTAATAGCTTCCAGACTAGATATAATGTTGGCAGTCGGATTAGTAGCAAGATATCAGTCAGTACCCAAACAAAGTCACATGTTATCAACAAAGAGGATATTCAAGTACTTGAAAGGAACTATATATTATGGACTATGGTATCCGAGAGGTAAGGACTTTACATTGACAACATATACAGATGTGGATTGGGCCAACTGTGTGGATGACAGAAAAAGTACAAGTGGTGGTGCGTTCTATCTAGGAGAGATTATGGTGGCATGGCTAAGCAAGAAACAAACATAAGTTTCTCTATATATGGCTAAAAATAAATACATAACAGTTGCAACTAGTTGCACACAGGTGTTGTGGATGAAACAAACACTTCAAGTTATGAAGATAAATTCCTATAAAATGAAAAAACACAAGTGCAATAAGCATGTCAAAAAATCCCGTGCTTCATTCAAATACTAAGCACATCCCTATAAAATACCACTTCCTCAGAGAAAAAGTAGCTGAGAAGAAAATGAAGATGGAATACATACCCACAAAAGAACAAATAACAGACATATCCATAAAGCCTATTACTAGAGAACCATTCGAATATCTAAGAAACAAGCTAGGGATAATGTCTACAAATGATGCTCACTAATATAACTTCAAAAGGAGAATCTAAAACTTGGAATTGAATGCACCAACTAAGGGGGAGACTACAGGAGCAAAAACAAGCAAAGAAGAGAAACAACTAGCATATGAATTTGTCAAGAATTTGAAGAAGCTAAGAAGAAACAAGAACAAAGTCATCATAAAAGCATGAGATCAAGTCCTCTTCGTCATGAACGCAAGCAAAATATATCAGGTGCATTGATATTTAATTTAATATTTTATAGAAATATGTACACATGTATATATCTTGTATATAAGCATGTAAATAAATAAATTGATAAAACATGTTAGCATCATTAAAATTCTCTCAAAATTCTTTATTCTCGGATTGTTTACATGGAATTCATTAATCTACATTCATGAAATAAATAATAATTTCTCTACGAAAACCCAAGTTCTATTCTAATATATTTACATGAAAGAAAAAGCAAAGGACTTCCATAAAGTAGAGAAGAAAATTATTTTCTACTCAAATATATATGAAACCAAAAGTAAAGAGACTACTATGGAAGTAAAATGGCTCTTTCAATCGAAAAGGCATCAAGTAATTAATTTGCAATGCTACATTCAAAATCTGAGAAATATTCAACCATGTATACCACCATCAAGCCAAGAGAATTAGATTGTATTCATTTTTGTGACGAGTTTTCAAGGGGTATTCATCATTGAGGATCATGAGATCGACATGAACCTCATTACTTGAAATATGAAGGAATTTAACTCATCAAATGATCAAGTGCAAACTGCTGCAAATGATCATTCCTATTATGATTGCAACAATTACCACTGAAGAAAATCAAGGAAATGCATCTGAAATCCAAAAGCCATCACGTGAATAAGATAATGGGTTGTATTTTATTGCATCACTAGGATTTCCCCAAATCCTTCGACTTCAATATCACGTCAACTTAGAATTGGGTGATATGTATTCTATGAGATCAAGGTTCAAGAAGAACAAATTCCTACATATGAAAAACTTAAACGAAGAATCTACAGATGCAAAGATTCACAAGAATAATGACACAGTTTCAAATCATGACATTTTCTCAAAAGAAAAAAAGAAAAAAAGAAAAAAAGAAAAAGGAAACTAAAGAATTGTATGCACATCTTGATGGCAAATAATACTTGGAACGACATCGAGTGAACATAAGCTTCCTAAATACTGTGACAAAGACAAATTAGTGGAAAAACTTTTCCAATGTACCCAATGCATAGATTTAATAAAATTTCAATACGCCTGTCACCCATTCAGGGTTTCAATTAAGTGTTTATCTCTTTGCATTGCACCATAAGATAATTATTGCTTTAAACTCAAAAATAAGAGAGAAAAAAAACGACCCATATAAAAACCAGAAGAGGCCCTCAAGGATCTGGAAAATTGTGGCATCATAAGCTAAAAGTAGCTTCAGAACTTATAAGGCGGAACCAGAAATCAGAATGGCTCTCAATAGCTTCATCAACTCTACAAAATCAAAAGAAAAAAGGGTGATCCTTCTATTGTGTTTCTTGTTGAGACAAACACTGCAACAAATCAAAATGAGGGTAAGAAAATAATTCTTGCGCAAAGGGAGAAGGGGCGCATAAAATGAGGAGATGGTGAATGCGTGCACTAATAGAAAAGGTAGGTCGATGTAATTGATGTTCTATCAAATGCATGCAACAGATGCAACTGAAAAATTAATGTAATGCAGTGGTAGTAGTGGTGCAATGGTAGCAATGGGTGCATCGGTGCATAACCTTTCTATTTGTAGCATGGAAACCAACATATGAGCGTTTCGTTGCTTCTGGTCATGGTTGGTGCACCAACCAACCTTAACGCATAATGACGGTGCTATAACGTAACTGATATGGCAGTTTCCCCAGCAGTCCATCGCAGTGGTATCAACATTATTATGGAATCTTAACGAAAATGGCGGAATGGAAACCTGGCATATTATGGCACAGTGGAATTCTGGCATAATATCTGGCATATAACACATGTCACAGTGGAATCCTTGCATAATTGGTATTATAACGCAATAACATATGGTGCAGTGGAATCCTGGCATAATTGGCGCAGTGGAATCCTAGCATATTATGGCGCAATGGAATCTTGGCATAATCTCTGGCATATAACGCATGGTGCAATGGAATTCTGACATAATTGGTATTATAACAAAATGGAAAAATTAGTATTATAATGCAATGACTAAATTGGTATTATAATGATGTGGTGAGCATTATTAATAGCAATGGTATCTCAGAACATGCAGTGGTATAGCACAGAGGAATAGCATGGTGCAGTGATAGATAACATTATAATAATGACACAAAGTCGAATAGCAGTAATGGTGTTGTTATAATATGAACGCAGAACTGGAGCGCAGTGAAACTGTGATATTTTCCTGCCCACTCTTCATTTCTTATGTCGATTCTAATGTTCCGCTCTATGAGGTATCTATTTGAAGGTCCCAAATATGGTAGCATCAAAGTGAAATAATCTTTGATAATGTTGTTGTTTAGATGTAGAATAATGTCTACAGATTACGTGAGATTTATATCGGAATTAATTCCTTTCAAAATTTGGTTGTCTAATAATATAAATCTGTTAAGAAAAAAAAGGGGTGCAGAACAATGTCTGCAGATTACGTGATATTTATATCAGAATTAATTCCTTTCAAAATTTGGCCGTCTAATAATATAAATCTGCTAAGAAAAAAAGGGGTGCAGAACAATGTCTGCAGATTACGTGATATTTATATCAGAATTAATTCTTTTCAAAATTTGGCCGTCTAATAATATAAATCTGTTCAGAAAAAAAGGGGGTGCAAAACTGTTATATTTCCATGAGATATTTCTCCTGGTCGATCTGGAAAAATCTTGGTAATATGTTCGGATATAACTGAAATCCAAGCCGATCGAAGCAATGATTCACTGTGCGCAGACCTGAAGAAAATATCTTGAGGCTAAAACCCTCACACTTAATGGTAGCGATTATGTCCACGAAGCTTACTCACTGTTCATTGAGTATGATAACAATTGGTACATCTGCGCATAAATTTGTAACCCAATTGCCATTGGACGTACTAGATCAGGAGCAAAGGCATACAAACTTTTTATGGATTGTGTGAGATGAACACTTATCCCTCATGTGTTTGATAACAATTAGAATTACCAGGACTCACTCCTCATGGTATAATGTTGATGTTGTTTTTTAGCTGCCTACGTTGCTATTGCCCAAAGAGTGATAGACCTCGACCACAACCATCTGTGTATGAGATATGGAATTTTATACCTGCATTTTGAACACTGTGATTAGTTCGTTATCGCGCTGATATATATTATGGCACATGGAGGTTTTGGTAAAAACAACACGCTGTGAAAGGAGAAATTCCGCACGACTTATATGATGTTGTTTATCAGACACTTCTATTTCTAATTGAATATAATTGAAGGTACCACGACCATATGTGTATGAGATATGGAATTTTCTACCTGCATTTCGAACACTATTATTAAGTCGTTATCTTGTTGATATATATTATGGCACATGGAGGCTTCGGTTAAAAAAACACGGTGTGAAAGGAGAAATTCGGGCGACTTATATGATGTTGTTTATTAGGCACTTATGTTGCTAATTGAATATAATGAAAATTGTTCCCTCAGAATTGATTGTTATGGGTTTTGGCATCTTTACAAATTGGAACTAAGTTGTCATGGCTATATTTTCCAGTCTCATTATCAAACTTCCTTCTTTTGTACACATAGGCAGTTTTAGCTAATTGTCAAGTATAAAGAACAAAAGAATCTCGAATAGAAGCCATATCAAATTTATTGTGATCATGATCTAATCCTTTTTATACATATTATAGGTAATGATTGGGAATTGATCTTAAAATTTTCTTCACTTTCGTATTCTATCAGCTATCTATAATTTATTCTTCTCTGCACTTTCGTCATTTCATCTATAAGCTCGACTATGCCAGGAAATTGTGACAAATCCTTGGAGCAAGTATGAACCTTAAAAAAGGTGAATCTCTTGTGGAATCACTGTAATGGAAAATATGAGATATACTTAGAAGAATGATAGGGATAGCCATATATACTTGTGATTATTCTAGGCTAGTTTTTGGCATCGTTTGAATATGATATTGGTGGCACATCAGTTGTTTAATAAATCATCTATAGTTATTATCTTATTGGAGCAATTTAGCAGCAATCCTGAAGCCTATCACAAGACATGTAGACCTAAATCCTATATATTCTAGCATCTCAGAGGTCAAGACATGAATAAGAGTTATAATTTCTTGGAAAGTGTTCTCCCAACAACTTTCTTACAATATTTTAGCAAGTGTTCTCACAACAATGTTCTATAACACTCCTATAATTTTAATACATTTTGAAACAATGTTTATGTGACATATAGAGAAATATTAATCTAGAAGCAACATTCATTAAATCTGGAGCAACCCCAACAAGCCATATGAAGTGGCATTGATTCAATGACAATGTGGACAGTGTTTATGCAGAACAAGGCATTGCAAGTTATAAAGCACTAATGAAATGATGACAATGATATTGAGGATTTTTTTTCTTTCAGGCCATTGATGTCAAAGGGGTAGGTAATTAGAGGAAGGAAGACACTTCTCAGAATGAAAGGGGAAGGATAAATGTGTTTCCATCAATGCCAAAGGGGGAGATTGTTGGGAATATTGGCATTGATGTCATTAACCTTAATGATGATAATTTATGTTGAATGTTATTATTATAAAAGGTTGAAAGTGATGTGAAGTGAAAAGGCTATGCTAATCAATATTAAGGCTAAATGTTGTCAAGTGGGACATAATATATTAAGACAAAATTTGAGATACATATATTCCATTGAATAGAAAATGTAGATAATACAAATTCGACGTGTCACTTATCATTATGGATGATTGAGATGTTACAACACCATTTTATATTATAAATATTTCCAGATCTAAAAATAAAACCTGAGTAGTTTTTGGAATCCCAAGAGACAATGCTTCACTTCATAATCCGCAAGGAATACAAAAATCCAATAGGGCTTTCTTATAAAATGTGCATCATGGAATGGAAAAAGTGTCTTTTGGAAGAAAAGGAATCTGAACAAGGAAGTTGTGGGTAACAACATAAGAGAAAGAGAGAGTGGAAGAGATGAAACAGTTCATAAATAAATGTGACGACATAATAGTCTATGAGGTAACCAAAATTTGTAACTTGATGTTGTGACTGAGAAAATTGTGTTCTCTTATATGTTGAAGTTTGGAAAAAAAACATGTCGTACACTGTTGAGGTAGGAGCCTCCTATGGGTTGTACCCTACAGAAAAATTGTGGGAGTTGGAGCTTCCTTTGAGATATAAGCCTCTTGTAGATTGGAGCCTACAAAAATCTGATGTAATAAGGAGTATCAACTTGCCTTCACATCACTTTGAGCCTAACATTTATAGTTTTCTCCCTTCGGGGTTTCCACTTATATCTTTTGTCTTCATGTGTTGTTTATGAATGAAATGTGAATGATCTTGAACTCTTGATAAGTAATATGAAAATTTCTCTTCTTGACACCTGCAAAAAGAATTCAATAGAGCATGAACATGAACCATTAGTTTCATAATAAAGTAAAGATGAGAAAAATAAAAGAATATTAAATTACTGATTCACTCCCCCTCTTAGTAATTCCCAATCTTAAATATCAACATCATAG
This sequence comes from Pinus albicaulis, assembly GCA_034641835.2. NCBI lineage: Eukaryota > Viridiplantae > Streptophyta > Pinopsida > Pinales > Pinaceae > Pinus > Pinus albicaulis. The sequence goes on along the minus strand of CM076576.1, from coordinate 864,473,750 downwards.
GACTTAGCTCACGTGGTCACGTTAACATTTTCTTTGCACATAAATACCATTGAATTGTGAGGGGGGTGGGAAGATGACCCCTCGTTTCACCCTTGCGGAGGTCGAGAAGGTTGAGCAATCATTTGTTATTGGGGTTGTGCGGGGAATGGATGAGTTAAAACAGCAAGTTTTTGAGAAGACGGTGGTGAAAGGAGCCTATGAACTTCATTCATTCAAGGAAACTCATGAGTAAGGTGATCGCCCTGAAAATTTTTACAAGGGAGCTTCACTTTGCAGCGACGCTCATTGGTTCCCCCTCCTTGACTCTCAAGATTGGGTTTAGACACCTGGCCGGTTTGATTTTGTTGTTTATTTTTCTTATTATTCTTATTAGTATTATTTTTACTACCGGTTTGAGAGTTGTTCTTCGATTGAGTGGATTTCACCGTAAGAACATCAGTGGACTGCTCAGGAGGGGCTGCTTTAGTAGAGCCAGACACACTTTCTGGGGCTTGAGATGTAACAATGAATTTCCCAAGGTGGGAAACAAGTTGGCTCATGGGGTAAGAAACAATCCCAATCACACCATCGACATGTGGGCCGGGAACAGGTTTGGGCAGGTCAATGGATGACCTAGGGTCATTGGGAAAAACTTCGTACAACGTACCTGACTGTGAATATATGAGATCCAACTATTGGTGTTGGGTGATTTAATGTTTAGTTAAATTCCATGTCATTTAATTGTCAACCTAGGGTTTCGTAAACTGACGAGGTGTACCTGTATCATATGTACTAGGTGGTTATATTTCATATTAGATTAATCTAATGCAATTAAAAGAAATTAAAAAACAAATTAAATCAATCTAATTCGACCTAAATCAAATCACACATAAATAAATTGAAATCACACTTGCATAAAGGAAATCACACTTCGCATGAAATTTAAATCACACTTCCATAAAGGAAATCACACTTTACATGAAATTGAAATCCCTCTTGCAGAATTGAAATCACACCACACTTACATAAATGAAATCACACCATAATTGCATAAATGAAATCACTCCACACTTGCATAATTCAAATCACACTTGCTGAAAGGAAAAACACACTTGCATAAAATAAAAACACACTTGTTGAAAAGAAATGAAATAACAAAATTATACTATGTTACTCGTTAGGGTCCTATAATAATAGGGTTCATAATTTTTTAATTGACTTTGATAGTCTTGTAAATATGTACATAACTTGATTTCTGTAATTTGTTTTCCCATATTTTAAAAAAATGAAAAATAATAAAAAGCCAAAAAGAGGGTAAAAAGTCCTAAAAGAAATACCAAAGGACTTATAAAAATATATACCCCAAAAGAAAAAGAGAAATAAGATTTGAAAGTGAGCCAATCCAAATGCCACTACTTTTACTTTACTGCAAGAATAATGATTATGTGCAGAGTGTCAATAAATGCCATAATCCATGATCAATTAAACAGTTTAATCTTAACTTTTCATGCTTTCAATTTCATGTTTTAGATAGAGAATAAATATTTGTCAAAAATTTTAAACTTGACAAATCAGTAGATAGGTAGAGAATAATGAGGAGCTCAACAGCTTAATCTGGGCCCTCGAATGAAATAGGTAGACTTAGATAGTTTTATGCTTTGAAAGAAAAATGTTTTAGGGCTGCAGGCCTAAATGCACCCATGAAAATGAAGTAAAAATGTTAGAAATAAATATGGGTAGGTAGAAAGCAGTTGAACAATCATGTAATAAAGCATCATCGAGAAAAAATCAATAATTTCCCCTCCCCTCAAAATATTCAGTATTCTAAACTATTAGTCAAGAAGGCTCAGAGCATTTCTTTGACTTTTGTTGGGACTGGACCCAAGGCTCGATGACTGATTAGTTAAAAATATTGAATTCCCACACTAGACCCACATTCATCAACATTTACCCTTCATTCATAAATCATAATCCCTTCTTCCTAAGTAAAAACCCCATTTTACTTAGTAAAAGATAAACCCTAAATAGCTAATCTCATTCCCTTTCAAAAATCATTCATAAACCTTACAAATACTTTTTCCTAAGTTAAAGTGTGAAGTCATATAATAAAGATAATCAATGCTTTGTTTTTGCACTTTATTTAGAGGTAACATGTATTTTTCATTCATTACATTATCCCTTTTTTCATATTAACACCTAACTTATTTTATTAAATCCATAACTATTCCATCCCATATAGTATTAATACCCTTTTATTTTAAATAACCCTCTAAACTCACTATTTTAATGTTAAAACCAATGTTTAATATTCCATGTGCGCAATATTAATCCCCCCCTTATCCCTTTGGTTCAACATATCCATATTTAAATATCACGCCCCCTATAGTTTTTAAAAACTGTTAAAAGTTGAAAAAACTATATAATAAGAAAAATCTGCGCCCACATGTATAATTAAAACATTGGTAATCGTTTTAAATAGCACATAAAACTGGGCCTCGCCATCATACGCACTAAAGTTTAAACTTTATTAAAATCATTTTTATAAATTTAAAACCATCCCCACCATACATATGAAACCCTGGCCCCACTCCATTTTCGAAGCTACATCCCAACCGATCTGGGCCATTCGCATTCGAAACTGAGATCTAACAGATAGAAACTAATATCGCATAGAAAACATGCGTGGTCACTCTCAGTGCATTTCTTCGCGAAATGGGTGGTTTGGTGATTTATCTCTCCTCCACGTGGTCGACTCCTATCGATCGCGTGGGTTAGCCCTGAAACCGCTTACCGCCCAAATTCTATGTGATAACCACTCCTGTTTCGATCTATTGAGTTACCCCGAAACCACCATTCCCGCCTGACTTGACTTGTATTGAATGTTGGCGTTGTTAAGCCCTAAATATGCATAATAAACCTTGGAAATGTAATTCATTCCTTTCTCTCCTGCACATTAACCTTTGCACACGACTCCCCGACTGTAAAAACATCATTTTTTCACCATTTTATGCCCAAAAAGCCGCAAAAATCTGCTCTGTGACCATTGAAAACCGCTGAGGAGCTTTACATTGCCCTAGAAACTCTACAGAAGTTGTTGTTTCATTCAAAAAACCTCAGAAAATTGCTCTGAAGCCAAATACTTGCGTACAACAGGTATTTATCTGAAATTCGAGCCTGCAATCAAATTTTAAAGGCCTTTAAAAGAACAAAAACACATTCAGAGCTTAAAACCCAATTAAAGAAACTGTTAAAAAGCCCAAAAAATAGGCCAAACCCTGTCAAATTTTTTCCATAAACCCTGTTTTACTACTGCGCACTATTGTGAGAGAAAATTGTGAGTTTGTATAGTTTGATGAACTATTTTAAAGCTCTGAATTAAGCCAGAAAACCTCTGAAGGTATCATAAGCCTCTTTGCCCAAATTCAACCGACTTTTAGCCCAATTTCTCATTAAAAGACTCAGGAAACCCTTGTTTCTTTTTTTAAGCCAGTTCAAAAGCCTGTAAATCCTATTTGACAGACCTAATTGGAAAGAAAACCCAAAAAGAGACCATACTTTGCCTGTTTATCCAAGAAACCTCTGCAAAAAGTAAAAATACTTCTGCAAACTGTCTGAACTTGCAGAAGTAGCCCAAAATGCCTAAAAAGCATAGCTCTAGCAAACGTGAAGCTTCCAAAGTGCCTAAACCAACCCTTGCCATGACTTCTAAGACTGCTATTGTTGTCAATCCTTTACAACTCACAGTCATAGACAATGAACATATTCCATTGGCTGATGTTGATTATAAGATAGCAGATCCCATTTTTGAATTTAACCTTCTATATATTCATAATTGGTGCTATGAGAAGTCTTTAGATGATCAGGAAAAAGTCCATATTTGGAATCCCATTTGCCTAAGTATGTTGTCCCATTAACTCATCCATGCCAAGAAGTTATTAGGTTATGCCAACAGTATTATGTGTCTGAGTAAAGAGCCATTGTAAATGCCAATAAAAAATTTCTTTTTACCATTACTGCTGAAGAAATTAACCAGATGCTACAACTTTAGCCTGATCCTCAAGCAATCCCTTTATCTATAGAGGCCCTTACCAAGCTGTATATTGGCCTATAGTTTCCTAAGATATTCATGATTTTCCAAACATTCATGCCCTCACATGTAGAAATTCCTAAACCAAATCCCCCATATTCTACTGCCAAATTCCCAGAAGGTTCAAGACATGTGATTTCCATGCCTTCCTTCATTCTAGGATATTTTACTGATGAACACACAAATGAATCCATCTTGGGGTTCTTATCCACTTTCTCCCTAGGGAAACCCCCATCAGTAATCTTTGACTATGCTAGTTTCATTGCAAATGGTATTCATTATCAATTGATCAATTTGCCAATTGAAGGAGTATTCAAATATACTTCCTTCCTGTTCCATATGTTTTTATACTTTCAATCAGATAAATTTCCAGTCACTCTCCAAAAGCTTGACATAGAGGGAAATTCTCTCTTTGTCATTTTCTGGACATGTTTGCTCAGAAAAGAATGTATAGATTTTACTTATTCAGAATTTACAGAGTTATTCCTACATCCAATGATCACAATGTTAAAAAAAATAGAACATCCAAGAATAAATGAAGAAATGAAAAAGATATTGCAGTTGTCCGAGCAGAATAAAGTTGGTGATTGGTATTTATATGAAAAGCATACTGAGTTCAGAGTATTTGGGTCAAACTTGTTACCTTACAAGTTATCCAAGCATGTTTCAATGAGGATATTTGCCTTGGAGTATATCAGGCAGATCCTAAATTATGATTCTATAAATTTCATGGCAGCAAAGAAGAAAACTCAATTCAAACTAAAGAATCAGATAGGGCCATTCATCTGCAATCATAGGGATGTAGAGAAAGAAGCATCAAATCAGCTGCTGGAATTCAAATTTGAAGAAAGTTTTCCTTGGAATTATGATTCACAATGGATCTTGAAAAACTAAGGGTTAAATGTAAATTAACACCCTTCATCCATGAAGCAAAGCCAGAGATAGAAAAGTATGCAAATCAGATTGAATGGACTGAAAATACCTTAACAGATGCAATTAATAAAAGTGATACTAGTCACACTTTGGAGACTGCAAATCAGCCAGAAAATTCCACTGAGAGAGTCAGGGAAGAAGGTGCCTATATTGCAGAAACTACAATTGAAACTAAATTCAAGCTAATATATAACAAAAGGCCCAAGTTAGATTCACAGGTAAAGGAAAGATAACAGTTGATGTGGAAGAAACAGAGCTCATAAATACCAACACTGATTTGCCAGAAACAGGTGTTGCCACTGTAATCATCAATGAGCCAACTACTAAGAATCAAAATGAAGAACAAGTCAACAATGAAGATGCATAGTTGATAGAAAGACAACAGAGCATGGAAGCCTCTTCATACAGGCAGTTGAGGAAAAAGACCTGGATATCAAAGAAAAATACAAACAGATCAAATTGAAGAATGAAGAGATAAAAAAAAATATTTATTCTCAGTATCTCAAGCAGACACCAAGTGTGCAAAACAAGCTTATGTCTGCATTTTATTATTCAAATCAAAAACTAATTATGTCAGTGTTGCAGCCCATAGTTAAATCAACTAAGACAATGATAGATAAGATTCATGCTCTGGATCAAATTGAGTTCCATAGATAGACTTCATAAATGTTATACTCTACTGTCACAAGTAAATCCATGAGTGCTTAGAAGCTCCAGAACACCATTTCCAACATGCAAGATCAAATGAAAATGGATAAGGAATCTTTATATGCCAAGGATCTCAGGATAAAAGACTTAGAAGAACTAGTTTTGCAGGTTGGATATGATCCTGCTAATATCAAAGCAGCAGAGTTATTGGTGAAAAATAAAAATGAAGACATAGCAGCTTTGAGGAAACAACTTAAACTTCCTCAAATTGAACACCCTTAAACAAAAGAAATAATAGAAGGACATAAAGAAAAATATGACATGATGAATTTGATTTTTCAGCTGACAGCTCAAATCAAGGAAATGGAAATACAGATGGACAAACTTTTCCAAGAGAAAGAAACATAAAAAATACCAGAGATTCCTACAGTTATTCATGTAATTACTACAGCAGTGCCTTCAACTTTAGCTAAAAAGTTAGCACCCAAAGAACCACAGACTACTACAGTGCCAACAACTTCATCCACAACCTCAACTACTGAATCATCTACAATAGTAGTTCAACATACAAATGAAGCCAGAAAATTGGTAAAGGCCATGGAGGAAATCTCTCTTAAGACAAATGAAATCATCAGATTGAAACAAGTGGTAGAAAATCTTGAGAAGTAAAACAAATTAGCTCAGATAAATGAAAAAACACATGAAAAAAATGCCATCAGATTGAATGAAGAGCTGAAGAAATTGCAGAAGGAATTGACATTGAAGAAAAAAATATCATATATCAAAAACTATCTTTGGAACAATATCATTAAAGCCATCCATGATGTATGTCCTTTAATTCAGGTAATCTTTGAACAGAGAGAGTTGTTAATAGCAGCCCAAGAAGAAATTCAAAATACTCAAAGTGAACTGGCTGACAAACCAGAGAAAGCTTTAAAGCTAATCACATTCCTAAACAACAAAAACATACAAGAATTAGAAGAGCTCAAGATCAATGACAAGACTGAAACTATCCTAGAAATTAGGAAAGTTACAACAAAGAAGAATCTAATGAGGCAACTGAAAGAAAAGTGTGAGAATATGAATACTGCCATAACCAGGTTTATGATCAAGTTTACAAATTTGAGGCAAAAAGGAATGCTTGACATTATGGTCATTAATGATAAACTGATGCCTCAGAATGACTATGATAAAAAGATTAGAGAATTTGCAAAAGAATAGGTAAATAAACCACCAGTATAAGACATTCCAACAGGGAAAGTCTTACTCAAAAGTTTTGAAGATTTATTCTATTTACAACATGAGATAAGGCACTTGTTTATCATCAAGCCAAATTTTTCCAGATACACTGGAGCTGATGAAAACTTCAGGAAATTAAAGAAAATACAAATTCCTAAAGATGAGGATTGGCAGTCACTCACAGATTTATTATGAAGGATAAAAGACAAATAGATGAAAGGAAGAGGAAATTTTTTTCTGATTTACAGTCAAAATAAATTTTTACATCAGTAAACAGTTTTGTATGGTTAAAGAGTATCAGATTTTAGAGAGTATCGGCGGATAAAGAGAATCAGAGAAAGAGTATCAGAAAAGGAAGATCATATTCCAAAAACAAATTAAAATATCTAAAACCAGCAAGGAGGACACTAAGGCAGCCAACTGCTTCTTATCCTAAATCAGTTTCTATTTCTTTTGGATAAAAAGGACAGCTTGTTGATTTGTTGAGCAACTGTCTCTATTATTGTTGTAAAGATATTTCATTTCCCTTAGATAATTCCTAGAATCATTCTAGGATATTTTGTAAAGAACTATGTATAAATACTTCATCTTTAGAATTTTTTTGTGTGGAATAAATTGCTGAAGATTGCTATAGTTATTTTTGTTGGACTTGAAGGCTTTTGTGATTCAAATTTCGAGTAGCAGACTAGATCAAACCAATTGGCATCATACTTCAGGATTCATGTGATGAGCTATTTGGAGTGAAGTATTTCCTTACTTTTCATTGTTATCTTTCTTTGTTACATGCATCCATCTATGTTTGTTCTAAATTTGAATGAATAACTAGGAGTATTACTACAAGATTTGTTAAGAGCACCTCGTTTTTAACTAGTTATCATTTCTATGTTTTCCTCTGATTTCCAGTGTAGGGAACCATTAATTTCTCCCTCTCTCGTTTGATCTCTTCCTACTACTTCCTTTTCCGGATCAAAGGATTCTTAATTACCCTTTATCCCTATTATACCACCTCACAAAAACAAATTTCCAATATCTTCAAGGGTTATCTATCTTGCCATGAAAACATTTGACCTTTTGAACTTGATCCCAGTTATGTTTGCTTAATTTTGACTCCTTAGCCCAATGGACAAATATATCTCCTACTATCTATCCCTTCAAGTGATTTTCTCCCACCAAATCAAACAAAACCAAACCAAAGTTGCACATTAATAACTAGCCTAATATTTACCAATCAAACAAAGTTAAATTTTAAAGAGAGAGCCCTCTCTGAACCCTAGGAAGGCTAGATCCTAGAGTTTGAAGTTGGTTTGTGGTTACCTCTAGTGTTCTTTGACTAAAAACTAAAAATATCACAACTTTAGAATTACTAGAGTGATAACATACTGGAAACCATACTGCGGAACTTAACCAATCCTCAGTCATAAAACTAGTCTTAAAGGAAATCATGTTATTCATCCTTTTACCTTAAGATTGCTTTTATAAGTTGTAGGTATTAAAAAACTGTAATTCTGGCTTCTAGGAAAATTTACTATACCAGGTCTAACCCGAATCCTAAACCTGTTGTTATAGTAGACAACCCAGACAAAATTGGCAAAAAGAAAAAACAGAAAGAAAATTTAGAAGTTGAAGTGTCATTAATAAGAGTCAATTCATTACCACAAGAATTATTAAGTTTGCAAGATATAGATTTTGATATGAAATTTGAGCATTCTTTGTTTAGAAGTCAATCTGAAAGTGATCTTTATACTGCTATTTTAGACCCTGTTTTTATTTCATTCTTAGAAACAACACAGAAAAATATTACAGTAGAATCTAAATCAAAGAAAGTTGAATATCAGACTAAAATTGAAGAAATTAATGTTACTATTCTCAAAGATATTGATGAAGCCATTAAATTAGCTCAATTATTAGCCTATACCACTAAGACTTCAGTTTCATAGTTATATACCGCCATAATACCAGTTGTAGATTCATCTCTATATGCTGCTACATCATATATCATTTCCAATACCAACACATCTACAAATTCATTTATCCCTAAACTACCTTTACAGCCTAGAGTACTATTTCCACCACCCACTTCATCCACTATATGCACTAGTTCACCTTTTGATTTTTCAAACACATCATTCTCATTCCCTAGTAGTTCCACATATATTCTAGTTTCATTTCCCAGCATCTCAAATACAACTTTTAGTTCATCAGTTATCACTTCCAGTTCATCTCCAAGCACTTTTACTTTACCTCCTAGCTAAGCTAAACTTCAAGCTATGGATGCTAGGTATGCTCCCCTTGTCTTACCAGTACAACTTCATGACATGCCTCAAGACTATCAGAGCAAGATACCACAATTTGATGCCACAACCCATTATACAACTCAACAACACATAACTAAAATGATAGATTTCTTTGAACTCCATGAAATTGATGATTCAGATGTTCAAATGAGGTTATTTGTTCAAACATTGACAGGAGAAGTTAAGAAGTGGTTTAAAGGTATTGTTGCTGGTAGTGTAATTGATTTAGTTGTGTTTCATAGATTTTTTTTAAATAAATGGGAAAAGAAAAATAATCCACTCCACATATTGTCTGAATTTGATGCCATGATAAGAGCTCCGAATGAGTCAGTCCAAGACTACTGCACTAGATATAACAATGTTTACAATTCCATCCCTGCAAATATTAAACCCACTCCTGATTCTGTCCTACTCAAATTCCTTGATGGATTTGAAATAGACATGGCTTATCAGTTGAGGGAAATAAATGCAGAAACCTTAGAAAGAATGCAAACCGATGTTGTTAGTGCAGAGGTAAACATTTTAGCCAAAAAAGCTAGACTAAGGAATGAGAGAAGAATGACCATTAAAGAAGAAACTTCCAATTCAGACACAAAAATAGACATGTTAGCTAAAACTTTAGAGAGGATGATGGATAGACTAGACAACATAGAGAGAAGACCTCAATGTAATAATCAACAACAAATCAGAAATCCCAATTTTAGGAAAAACATAAACTCAGGAAAAGCAAAAGAAACAGTTCCATACCAGACAATAAGGCCCCCCTTCCAAGAGAACTATGCTGAAAGTTCTCAGAATAATGATGATGATGAGGATGCAATAAATCTAATGGGAATAGATGATAATAATACTATTTTCCTCACTCAGGAAGATCAGGAATTATTTGAACTCCAACAACTCAAATTAGATTCAAGTGAATCCTTTGATTATAAACAAGGTTATGATTATGCTATAAATGAAATACATAGTCAATATAGCCTTAGAAATAAGAAAAACAATGAGTCTTCTACCAAGAAAACTACCCAAACATAGAATAAGAAAACAATAGAAGCTCCCAAAACCAAAAGTTCTACAAATTCTCCCAAGGGAAAACAAGAAAAACTCTAGTTCTTCCCAAAACATTTCTAGTCCTAAAAATACATCAAGCCCTAAGATTGTTGATATTACTGATGAAGTTGCTCAAGATACAAAAGATTCACAAAAATCTGTTGCTGCAAAAGCTTCTAATTTTGTTAAAACAACAAATTTAGATCCTAAAATACCCTTTGCTGATCCTAAATCGGTGGATCAAAAAATTGCTACTTCAAAAACACCTGCTGATAATTCTAAGTCTGAAAGAACATCTACTGCTTCACAAACAATCCCTGAAAAGAAAATTAGGGGCAGTAAAACACAAGAAACTCAAACAAAGAATTTCAAGCCAATTGAAAATGAAAACATAACTGTAGAAAAACAAGACAAACCAACACAAACTACAGTCACTAAAGAAGAATTGATTCAAATAAGTAAATCCCAACCTACATTCAACATACAATCTGAAATTGCAAAGCTAAAAATACCAATTCCTCTGACAGAAATGGTAAAACATGACTTGTATAAATCAACCATAACTAAAACATTAAACATAAATGATGGAGAAGACTCCATAAACCTAAATGATGATCAGCCAGAGTTGATTTTTGGCCCAGATGTGAATGGAAAACATGCAGATGGAGCATTTCCTCCATTTTATATTAGTCTTACCATTCATGATAAAATTTTGCACAACACAATGCTAGATTCAAGAGCTTCCCATAATCTAATGCCCAAAGCCATAATGGAAACTCTGAATTTAGAAATCACAAGGCCCTACAAAGATTTGTTTTCATTTGATTCAAGTAAAGTTAAATGCCTGGGTTTAATCAAAGATTTGTGTGTAACACTAGTTCAATATCCTAGTAAGAGTATATTAATGGAAATTGTAGTAGCTGATATCCCACCTAAATATGGAATGTTACTATCTCGCTCATGGGGAGAATAGCTATAGGGATCTCTACAATTGGACATGTCTTATGCTACTATATCAGTTTTTGGTCAACCTAAGAAGTTGTATAGGGAAACATTGATGAAGTACATGGTTAGTAGTGCAGAAATATCTATAAATTACCCAATTTACTCTACACCAACTGACCTTGATTCTTTTATCTTATGTAACTCTGAAACTAATGAAATCCAAAATGAACTAATAGAGAAAATTAAAACACCAAACAATGATAATATCTTTCATGAATCTTTATGGCATTTATACTTTGACGGTTCAGTAAATAAGTTAGGAGCATGAGCAGGAGTTTGGATAACCAACATGGAGACTAATCACTCAGAAGGCCATGCTTTCAGGCTCAATTTCAAATGTACCAATAATATGGCTAAGTATGAAGCCCTCATTCTAGGACTCCAAATTATTAGGAACTCAGGAAGCAAAAAAATATTAATCATGGGAGATTCAGAGTTGATCATAAAACAAATAAATGTTGTATATTTTGTTTACAATCCTAGATTAAATTGATACAGAGACACTGTGATAGGTTTAATTGATGATTTACTGGAATGTAAATTTGTTGCTATACCTAGAAAATAAAATATGCAGGCTCATTGTCTAGCAACCTTTGCTAGTACATGCAATTTACCATTCCAACCTAATCACAGATATACTGCTGAAGTCAAGCATAGACCAATAATTCCAGACAACCTCAAATGTTGGCAATTTTTTTCTCAAGATGAACATATTTACAAGTTTATGAACAATGAAGGTGAATTTCAGAACTATAAGATAGACACAGATTGTACTATAGATCAAGATTTAGATTGTGAAATTGATTTGAATAACATAGATATAAATAAAGTAAAGTTTGCTAAACCAACTAGATTTAGTCAATCAGATATAGATAACTTAGAGAAAGTAGAGATTGAAGAAATTTTTGATGATGAATCTGACATTTTAAATCTTAAGGATAATTTCTTACCCAAAGGTTTAGCTCCCTTAGAAGATATTTTTGACTCAAATGATGTAGCTAGAAAACCTAAAATGGAGCCAGTTAGATCTGATATAGAAGAATGCAATATTGGTACAGAGTTAAAACCCAAAATAATCAAACTTTCCAAAACCTTACCTCAAAAGAAAAGGAAAAATATATTGCTCTTTTAAAAAAATATCAAGATGTTTTTGCTTGGAGTTATGAGGATCTCAAATCCTATGATACCAACATAATTCAACATAAAATTCCAATAAAAGAAGATCAAAAGCCCTTTAAACAAAAGTTGAGAAGAATTAACCCTATTTTATTACCTTTGATATAAAAGGAAGTGAAAATAATGTATGATGCATAGATAATTGCACCAATCAGATATTCTGATTGGGTTTTCAACCTAGTTCCAACAAGAAAGAAAACATGAGAGATTAGATTATGTGTTGACTTCAGCAATCTAAACAAAGTGTCCTTAAAAGATAATTATCCTTTACCTGAAATGGATCACATATTACAAAGGGTAGTTGGCTCTTCTAGGATTTCACTTTTAGATGGTTTTTCAGGATATAACCATATTTTAGTCCAAAAAGAAGATCAAGCCAAAACAACATTTACTACTCCTTGGGGCACTTTTATGTATGTAAAAATGCCTTTTGGACTAATGAATGCAGGGGCAACCTTTCAAAGAGCTATGGACATAGATTTTACAAAGGAAATACATGATTTCTTAGTAATTTACTTAGATGACATTACTGTGTTTTATAAAACTGATAATGAACGCTTGGATCATCTGAGACAAGTTTTATTAAATGCAAGAAATTTGGCATCTCTTTAAACCCTAAGAAAAGCTTATTTGGATTAGAAGAAGGAAAGTTACTTGGACACATAATTTCTAAAGAACAAATCAGAATAGATCCTGCTAGGATAGAAGCAATTCTTAACATTAGTCCACCAAGAAACATCAAAGAGTTACAAGCTTTTCTAGGTAAGATTAATTTTTTAAGAAGATTCATATCCAATTTAGCTGAGATAATTAGAGAACTAAACAACATGCTTAAAAGAGATTCAGTTCTTAAATGGAATATTGAGGCCAAACAGTCTTTTGACTCTATCAAGGAGGGCCTAACCAAAACTCCAGTCCTAATAAGTCCTGACTTTAAGAAGGATTTCATAATTTTTTCATTTTCTTTAGAACACACTATTGTTGCAGTTTTACTGCAGAAAAATGACCAGGGATTTGAACAGCCCATAGCTTTCTTTAGCAAGACCCTTAGATATGCCCCTTTGAAGTACAACATCATGTAAAAACAAGCCTTAGCTTTGGTAAAGGCCATTAAAGACTTCAGAGTTTATAATCTCTACTCTCACATTATTGCCTATGTCCCAAATTCTGTAGTAAAAGACATTCTTACTCAGGATTGTCCTGATGGAAGAAGAGGTAAGTGGATTGCCACTATCTTAGAATATGACATAGAGATAAAACCCACAAAGTTCATCAAAGGTCAAGGATTAGCCAGACTTATGGATGAATCTAATTGTAGTGCCCTAGACATAAATTTTATTTCCCAAATAAATGATCAGGAAGAGATGGCAACTCCAACGATCAATGAAGCCTTTTTAGACTCACCTTGGTATACATATATAATATTTTTACTACTAAACTTACAAGCTCCTCCTGGAATGTTAAAAACCAAAGCCAGATTCTTAAAATTAAAGGCAGTAAGATTTTGTATTTTAGACAATGTACTTTTCTGGAGAGATCATAGTGGGATTTTATTAAATTGTTTGTTAAAAGAAGAAGCTGAAAAAATACTTGAAGAATTTCATGCAGGTGACTGTGGAGGACATCTATACTGGAAAACTACTGCAGACAAGATCTCGAGAGTTGGTTTTACTAGCCTAGCTTGTTTGTTGATGTAAGAAGATATGTGACCTCCTGTCACAAGTGCAAAATTTTTGAGGGTAAGAAAAAACTATTACCACTGCCTTTAAAGCCCATTTCAATTGAAATATCATTTCAACAATGGGGTTTAGAATTCATTGGTGAGATTCACCCTCCATCTTCAGACCAACATAAGTGGATTTTGACAACCACTGACTATTTTACCAAGTGGATTGAAGCCATACCCTTTAGACAAGCCACAGATATTGTCATTATTTCCTTTATAGAAAACAACATTCTTTCAAGATTTGGATGTCCCCAAAAGATGATTACTGACAATGTAACAACATTCAAATCCAAGAAAATGATTGACTTTTGCCACAAATACCATATTACCCTAGGCCATTCTACTGCATATTACCCTCAAGGTAATGGTCTAGCTGAATCCTCAAACAAGAGCCTTGTAAACATCATCAAAAATTTACTTGAAGACAATAAAAAGACTTGGAATAAGAATTTAGTCAATTCGTTATGGGCAGATAGACTTACTACTAAAAAATCGATTGGTACTTCCCCTTACCAACTTGTCTATGGAATGGATTTTGTTTTTCCATCCTCTCTAGGTGTACCAGTGATGAAAATTATACAAGAATTACAAGTTGAAACAAATGACATTCAAAGAAGGATAAATCAAACAATTCACTTGCAACAAACAAGGGAAGAAGTTTATATCAAGTCTCAAGTTATTCAGGATAAGATCAAGAAATTTTTTGATAAAAAGAGTAAAGAGGATGGTTTTTACATTGGAGATAAAGTGTTAAAGGGGGATTCCAGAAGAGAAGACAAAGGTAAACATGGAAAATTTGATTTTCTGTGAAAAGGACCTTATGTGATTTATGGATATAGAGGTAATAATGCTTTCTTTTTGAAAGAAATGGATGAAACAGATCTGCAAGAAGGACCAGTAAATGGCAGAATGTTGAAGCACTACTACCCTCCTGAGTTGACAAATAATTAGTTTTTATTCACTTTGATCATTGTACATATACATTGCAGATTTTAGATTGGATTGGATGTTTTCCTAACAAATTTGAAGCCCGGAGAGAAGGCCCTAATTTTTGAGAGTTTAATATCATAAGTATGAATAATTGAAGATATCAGAAGACATTTACAGGGTCATCACAGCCAAAATTCCAAAGGCTATTGATCTTAAAGCTCTTGACATTTCACCAGGAAATGCCATCCCCATGTGGAGCCACTATTAGGGTCCTATAATAATAGGTTTGATAATTTTTTAATTGACTTTGATAGTCTTGTAAATATGTACATAACTTGCTTTCTACAAGTTGTTTTCCCATATTTTAAAAAAATGAAAAATAATAAAAAGCCAAAAAGAGGGTAAAAAGTCCTAAAAGAAAGATCAAAGGACTTAGAAAAATATATACCCCAAAAGAAAAAGAGAAATATGACCTGAAAGTGAGCAAATCCAAATGCCACTAATTTTACTTTACTGCAAGAATAATGATTATGTACATAGTGTCAATAAATGCCATAATCCATGATCAATTAAACAGTTTGATCTTAACTTTTCATGCTTTCAATTTCATGTTTTAGATATAGAATAAAGATTTGTAAAAAAATTTAAACTTGACAAATCAGTAGATAGGTAGAGAATAATGAGGAGCTCAACAGTTTAATCTGAGCCCTCATTTGAAATAAGGTAGACTTAGATAGTTTTATGCTTTGAAAGAAAAATGTTTTAGGGTTGCAAGCCTAAATGCACCCATGAAAATGAAGTAAAAATGTTAGAAATAAATATGGGTGGGTATAAAGTAGTTGAGCAATCATGTAATAAAGCATCATTGGGCAAAAATCACTAATTTCCCCTCCACTCCAAATATTCAGTATTCTAAACTATCAGTCAAGAAGGCTCAGAGAATTTCTCTGACTTTTGTTGGAACCGGACCCAAGGCTTGATGACTAGTTAGTTAAAAATATTGAATTCCCACACTAGACCCACATTCATCAACATTTACCCTTCATTCATAAATCATAATCCCTTATCCCTAAGTAAAAACCCATTTTTACTTAGTAAAAGCTAAACCCTAAATAGTTAATCTTATTCCCTTTCAAAAATCATTCATAAACCTTAAAAATACTTTTCCTAAGTTAAAGTGTGAAGTCATATAATAAAGACAATCAATGCTTTGTTTTTGCACTTTACTTAGAGGTAACATGTATTTTTCATTCATTACATTATCCCTTTTTCATATTAACACCTAACTTATTTGATTAAATCCCTAACTATTCCATCCCATATAGTATTAATACCCTTTAATTTTAAATAACCCTCTAAACCCACTATTTTAAAGTTAGAACCAATGTTAAATATCCCATGTGCACAATATTAATCCCCCCCTTATCCCATTGGTTTAACATATCTATATTTAAATATCCCGCCCCCTATAGTTTTTAAAAACTATTAAAAGTTGACAAAACTATATAATAAGAAAAATCCGCGCCCACATGTATAATTAAAACATTGGCAATTATTTTAAATAGCACATAAAATTGGGCCTCGCCATCATACACACTAAAGTTTAAACTTTATTAAAATCATTTTTATAAATTTAAAACCATCCTCGCCATACAAATGAAACCCCGACCCCACTCCATTTCCGACGCAACTTCCCATCCGATCTGGGTCGTTTGCATTCGAAACACATATGTGACGGATAGAAACTAATATCGCATATAAAACATGCACAGGCACTCTCAGCTCATTTCTTCGTGAAATGGGTGGTTTTATGATTTTATCTCTCTTCCACGTGGTCGATTCCTATTGGATCGCGTGGGTTAGCCCCGAAACCACTTACCGCCCAAATGTTGTGCGATAACCACTCCTCTTTCGATCTATTAAACCCCGAAACCACCATTCCCACCTGACTTGACCTGTATTAAATGTTGGAGTTGTTAAGCCCTAAATATGCATAATAAACCTTGGAAATGTAATTCATTCCTTTCTCTCCTGCACATTAACCTTTGGACACGACTCCCTGACTGTAAAAACATCGTTTTTCACCATTTTATGCCCAAAAAGCCTTCAAAAATCTGCTCTGTGACCATTGAAGACTGCCAAGGAGCTTTACATTGCCCCAGAAACTCTACAGAAGTTGTCGTTTCATTCAAAAACCCTCAGAAAATTGCTTCGAAGCCCAATACCTGCGTACAACAAGTATTTATCTGAAATTCAAGCTTGAAATCAAATTTTAAAGGCCTTTAAAAGAACAAAAACACATTCAGAGCTTAAAAACCAATTAAAGAAACTATCAAAAAGCCCAAAAAACAAGCCAAACCCTGTCAAATTTTTCCAGAAACCCTGTTTTACTACTATGCACTATTGTGAGAGAAAATTGTGAGTTTGTATAGTTTGATGAACTATTTTAAAGCTCTGAATTAAGCTAGAAAGCCTATGAAGGTATCATAAACCTCTTTGCCTAAATTCAACAGACTTTTAGCCCAATTTATCCTTAAAAGACTCAGGAAACCCTTGTTTCTTGTTTTAAGCCAATTCAAAAGCCTGTAAATCCTATTTGATAGAACTAATTGGAAAGAAAACCCAAAAAGAGACCATACTTTTCCTGTTTATCCAAGAAACCTCTGCAAAAAGTAAAAATACTTCTGCAAACTATGTAAAGTAGCAAAAGTAGACAAAAATGCCTAAAAAGCAAACCTCTAGCAAACCTGAAGCTTCCAAAGTGCCTAAACCAACCCCTGCCATGACTTCTAAGACTGTTATTGTTGTCAATCCTTTACAACCCCTAGTCATAGACATTGACCATATTCCATTGGTTGATGTTGATTATAAGATAGCAGATCCCATTGTTGAATTTAACCTACTAGATATTCATAATTGGTGTTATGAGAAGTCTTTAGATGATCAGGAAGAATTCCATATTTGGGAATTCCATTTGCCTAAGTATGTTGTCCCATTAACTCATCCATGCCAGGAAGTTATTAGGTTATGCCAACAGTATTATGTGTCTGAGCAAAGAGCCATTCTAAATTCCAATAGAGAAGTGTTTTTTACCATTACTGCTGAAGCAATTAACCAGATGCTACAGCTTCAGCCTGATCCTCAAGCAGTCCCTTTATCTATAGAGGCCCTTACCAAGCTATATATTGGCCTAGATTTTCCCAAGAGATTCATGATTCTCCAAACATTCATGCCCTCACATGTAGAAATTCTTAAACTAAATCCCCCATATTCTATTTCCAAATTCCCAGAAGGTTCAAGACATGTGATTTCCATGATTTCCTTCATCCTAGGATATTTTACTGATGAACACACAGATGAATCCATCTTTGGGTTCTTATCCACTTTCTCCCCAGGAAAAGCCCCATCAGTAATCTTTGACTATGTTGGTTTCATTGTAGATAGTATTCATTATCAATTGATCAATTTTCCAATTAAAGGAATATTCAGATATAATTCCTTCCTGTTCCATATGTTTTATACTTTCAATCAGATAATTTTCCAGTCACTCTCCAAAAGCTTGACATAGAGGGAAATCCTCTCCCTGTCATTTTCTGGACATCTTTGCTCAAAAAAGAATGTACAGATTTTACTTATGCAGAATTTAAAGAGTTATTCCTACATCCAGTGATCACAATGTTAACAAAAAAAGAACATCCAAGAATAAATGAAGAAATGAAAAAGATATTGCAGTTGTCAGAGAAAAATAAAGTTGGTGATTGGTATCTATATGAAAAACATATTGAGATCATATTATTTGGGTCAAACTTGTTACCTTACAAGTTACCCAAGCATGTTTCAATGACGATCTTTGCCTTGGAGTATATCAGGCAGATCCTAAACTCTGATTCTATAAATTTCATGGCAACAAAGAAGAAAACTCAATTCAAACTAATGAATCAGATAGGGCCATTCATCTTCAATCACAGGGATATAGAGAAAGAAGTATCAAATCAGCTGTTGGAATTCAAATTTGAAGAAATTTTTCCTTGGAATTATGATCCACAAGTGATCCTGAGCAAACTAAGAGTTAAATGTAAATTGACACACTTCATCCATGAAGCAAAGCCAGAGATGGAAAAGTATGCAAATCAGATTGAATGGACTGAAAATACCTTAACAGATGCAGTTAATAAAAGTGATACTAGTCACACTTTAGAGACTGCAAATCAGCCAGAAAAGTCCACTAAGAGAGCCAGGGAAGAAGGTGCCTATATTGCATAAAATACAACTAAAACTAAATTCAAGCTAATATATAACAAAAGGCCCAAGTTAGATTCAGTAGGTAAAGGAAAGATAACAGTTGATGTGGAAGAAACAGAGCTCATAAATACCAACATTGATTTTCCAGAAACAAATGTTGCCACTGTAATCATCAATGAGCCAACTACTAAAAATAGGAATGAAGAACAAGTCAACAATGAAGATGCACAGTTTATATAAAGACAACAGAGCATGGAAGCCTCTTCATCACAGGCAGTTGAAGAAAAAGACCTGGATATCAAAGAAAAATACAAACAGATAAAAATGAAGAATGAAGAGATAAAAAACAATATTTTTTCGCAGTATCTCAATTAGACACCAAGTGTGAAAAACAGGCTTCTGTCTGCATTTGATTATTCAAATCAAAAGCTAATTATGTCAGTGTTGTAGCCCATAGTTAAATCCCCTAAGACAGTGACAGATTATAAGAAAGTTGATTTGGAAGTTCAGACAGATAAGATTCATGCTCTGGATCAAATTGAGTTCCATAGACAGACTTTAGAAATGCTATACTCTACTGTCAGAACTAAATCCATGAGTGCTCAGAAGCTCCAGAACACCATTTCCAACATGCAAGATCAGATAAAAATGGATAAGGCATCTTTATATGCCAAGGATCTCAGGATAAAAGCCTTAGAAGAACTAGTTTTTCAGGTGGGATATGATCTTGCTAATATCAAAGCAGTAGAGTTATTGGTGAAAAATAAAAATGAAGACATAGCAGCTTTGAGGAAACAACTTAAACTTCCTCAAAGTGAACACCCTCAAACAAAATAAATAATAGAAGGAAAGAAAGAAAAAGATGACATGATGAATTTGATTTTTCAGTTGACAGCCCAAATCAAGGAAATGGAAATATAGATAGACAAACTTGTCCAGGAGAAAGAAACATAAAAAAGACCAGATATTCCTACAGTTATTCCTGTAATTACTACAACAGTGCCTTCAACTTTAGCTAAAAATTTAGCACCCAAAGAACCACTGGCTACTGTAGTGCTAATAACTTCATCCACAACCTCAGCTTCTGAATCATCTACAACAGTAGTTCAACATACAGATGAAGCCAGTAAATTGGTAAAGGCCATGGAGGAAATGTCTCTTAAGACAAATGAAATCAGTAGATTGAAACAAGTGGTAGAAAATCTTGAGAAGTCAAACAAATTAGCTTAGATAAATGCAAACACATGAACAAAATGGCATTAGATTGAATGAAGAGCTAAAGACATTGAAGGAACAAATATCTTATATCAAAAACTATCTTTGGAACAATATCATTGAAGCCATCCATGATGTATGGCCTTCAATTCAGGTAATCTTTGAACATAGAGAGTTATTACTAGCAGCCCAAGCATAAATTCAAAAGACTCAAAGTGAACTGGCTGACAAACTAGAGCAAGCTTTAAATCTAATCACATTCCTAAACAGAAAAAACATACAAGAATTAGAAGAGCTCAAGATCAATGATAGGATTGAAACTATCCTAGAAATTAGGAAAGTTACAAAAAAGAAGAATCTAATGATGCAACTAGAAGAAAATTGTGAGAATATGAATACTACTATAACCAGGTTTATGATCAAGTTTACAAATTTGAGGCAAAAGGGACTGCCTGACATTATGGTCATTAATGCTAAATTGATGCCTCAAAATGACTATGATAAAATGATCAGAGAATTTGCAAAGGAAGAGAAAAGCGCTTGATTTGAGTCCAAAATAAGCACACATCGATAAATAGTTTTGACTATGGTTAAAGAGTATCAAAGTTTAGAGAGTATTAATAAATAAATAGAATCATAGAAAGAGTATCAGACAAGGCAGATTAGATTCCAAAAACAAATTAAAATATCTAAAACCAGCAAGGAGGACACTAAGGCAGCCAGCTGCTTCTTATCCTAAATCAATTTCTATTTCTTTTGGATAAAAAGGACAACTTGCTGATTTGTTGAGCAACTGTCTCTATTATTGTTGTAAAGATCTTTCATTTCCCTTAGATAATTCCTAGAATCATTCTAGGATATTTTGTAAAGAACTATGTATAAATAATTCATCTTTAGAAGTATTTTGTGTGGAATAAATTGCTAAAGATTGCTATAGTTATTTTCGTTGGACTTGAAGGATTTTGTGATTCAAATTTCGAGTAGCAGACTGGATCAAACCAATTGGCATCATACTTCAGGATTCTTGTGATGAGCTATTTGGAGTGAAGTATTTCCTTACTTGTCATTGTTATCTTTATTTGTTACATGCATCCATCTATGTTTGTTCTAAATTTGAATGAATAACTAGGAGTATTACTACAGGATTTGTTAAGAGAACCTTGTTTTTAACTAGTTATCATTTCTATGTTTTCCTCTGATTTCCAGTGTAGGGAACCCTTAATTGCTCCCTCTCTCGTTTGACCTCTTCCTACTACTTCCTTTTCCGGATCAAAGGATTCTTAATTACCCTTTATCCCGATCATACCACCTCACAAAAACAACTTTCCAAGATCTTCAAGGGTTATCTATCTTGCCCTGAAAAAGTTTGACCTTTTGACCTTGATCCTAGTTCTGTTTGCTTAATTTTGACTCCTAAGCCCAATGGAAAAATAGATCTCCTACTATCTATCCCTTCAGATGATTTTCTCCCACCAAACCAAACAAAACCAAACCAAAGTTGCACATTCATAACTAGCCTAATATTTACCAATCAAACAAAGTTAAATTTTAAAGAGAGAGCCCTTTCTGAATCCTAGGAAGGCTAGATCCTAGAGTTTGAAGTTGTTCTATGGTTAACTCTAGTGTTCTTTGACAAAAAACCAAAAATCTCACAACTTTAGAATTACTAGAGTGATAACATTACCAATATGTACAAAGGTATGCAAACTGGGGTTAATGGGGGCCCTCCATTCCTCAGCAAGCACACCGAACAACTATCACATCCTGGAAATCAAAGTTGCAGTATATTACAATATATTACAATAATTCTCTCTCCTCACTTTACAAATCACATCTTGAATGGAACTTGGAACCTCCAACTATGAACTAGCCACTAGTTACCTCTAATCTCTAACAACTGGTAATTTACAACCAACCATTTACAACATTTTACAACCTTTTGTATGAAAGGTACACTCCTATTTATACAAAAATTGAAGATAACTATAGATCCTCAAATCTCTCCTAAATCCACATTTATGTCATGTGGTTACAATGAATCTCCTAAAAATATAAGATACAAATCCTCTCATAGTTTTGATAAAGGCACATATAAAAACATCCATGATTCTCCTCCATTGAATGTGCTTAGCTTAATCATCCATATCTTCTTCAAATATTATACAAATCCTCATGAATTGGAATTTGAAATTCGAATTTGTAGTTAGGAGGCCAAGTAGGACCCTTCTAGAATCTCCTAGTGGGCCCACAATATCACAAAACTTATACCACTTTTATGTATATATGAAAACATGTTAATTTTATAATATTTAATCACAAATTCACCTTAAAATACTTAAAATAAATTACTTTGGAAAATATAGTGCTAAACCCATATGATCATGACAATGGTTACTTAATGTAGAGTTATGTAGCTACAGAATGAGGGATGAGCTACAAAATGAGGGTGAAATGATGGAAATGTGGGTAGAAGTGGATGACATTTTGGAGACTCAACAATTGGGTAGCCATAATAGCATGCTTCTCAGTAACGGCTTGAAACATGGACACATATTTAGAAATTTGTGGTCAGAGTGATATAATGAACCATTTACGAAGAATTTCATTGGGTAACTTCGTTCTTACCAACCTATTGCGACGATGTCACTCATGAATATGATTAGAAATGAGTGTGGCATCATATTGTTTGAAGTTATACAAAATGTAAGAGTCAAGATCATACTGAGTTGGTAACTAAAAATGCGTCAGGAAAGTTTGAGCTAGAGAGGCAAAATCATTATAAGATACAGTGTCTAACTAGATGTACCATTTGGTAGCATCCCCGGTTAATGTTCTTTGGAACAAACGAAGTTTAACGGAATAATATACCAATGAATTAGAGGAACACCATATATGGTAGGCAGTGATGTGGGTGGACGGATTCTCCCTAGGCTTCCCTTCAAACTTGGGAATATCATATGGTAATTTGGCGGGCATATGCAGCCACTAGGGATCATGACGAATGTGGTTATTAGTCAATTTAACTAAATACGGTAAATCGAGAGATGACAGAAACATATTATGAATTTGAATAAATGGGTCATAGGAAGGAGAATCCACTGAACAACCTTGCAGTAACCCATAAATGGATTAGATGGATGCGTTTGTTGGTGATGAAAAAAAAATTTCCCCGACAAATGGTTGCTGCAGGCCCGTATAACTGGTAGATGGATGCTACCCCCCAGGGTAAAAACCTCCAAAGAGAAATGGACCCCCAAAAACATCACTTCTAATGGGGTTGTACCTAGGGTGAAAATAAGGACCAGACTGCGCAGTAGGACCGACGTAAGGGGAATGATGCGAGTAAGACACAATACTAGCAGCAGGGTTACCCCTATGTAAACTAGCCCCTCCAGTAAAAGTATTGGTAGGTGGTGTCCCTCCAAAGAGTGAACTATACCAAGTTTGCATCATACTAGAAGCTAAATTTCCCCCAGGCTGACTAGGGACAATTGGTGATCCCCCCATGGGTTCCCAGAAGTAACCATGCATAACTGAGGAACATGAATAGTTGATTGGGAAAATGACGGTGTGTAAATTCTTGGAACTACTAGCTGACTAGGTGTGGGCATCGTAGCCAACATAGAGGACGGCGTGGGCACAAACACATTTGGGAAACCAATGGGAGCCATAGATGAGACTGGTGGAATTCCCTAGGAAGAAGTGAGCGATGTGGACAGAGGAGTAGGAATAACCACGCTAAGAGGTGGCAGCGCTGTCATGGCAACTACGACTGTTGATTCAGACTGTAATGAAGTCTCAAACTCCACCATAGGGTAAATGGTAGATAAAATCACATACTTTTAAGCTGGTGTATAACCGTTAGGATTCAGCCGCAGTAAGGTAGGCCCTAAAGGATTAGTCAAAGGTGGATTGACAGGAGAGTTAGAGTCGTCCACCAAAGTCTCAATACAAATCAGATCACTATCAGTGAGGCCAGACACCAATTCCAGCACTATGTGAAGGTCTAAGTTGTGAGTGCCAACAGGCACTCTCCGTGTAGGAGAAATAAGTCCACTTCATTCAGGAAGTAAACCTTGAAGATGTCATGAACGTCGACGAAAAAATTCATACAGGGTGATAATAAATAAAACACAATTAAGTTAGTGAAAACACCCTAAGGCCAAACTACGGACTCAAACCAAACATCACTTCTAGAAACTTCCTAAAATATAGCACACACAAACATAATACAAAGAAGCTGGCAGTGGAGCAGTTATACTAGTAACCTGCTTCCCAACCCTTTTAACTGCGAACTCAGCACAAGTGCCAACACAAGTGGAACACCCCTCGAGAGGACTAAGAGAGTATGCATAATATATGTGCCAGGTATAGAGAAGACGATCCCGACCCTACACCTTTGTATGATCCCTAGAAAGAAAGGCCACTATGGTCACCACGTACAATAACACGACCTGGGGGGACAGTCACAGGACAAATCAACACGCAAGGGCAAGACAATTAGCCCCAAAAGGAACTAAGACCGAAACCCCCTTGAGAGTTACGTCCCAAGTGGTCCCCAAGTGATAAAACACCATTTATATGCATGTCAAGTCCACTATATCGCACCACCTGAAACTAAGAGAAATGGGTCATGTCACCTCGCTTAGCCTAAGTGCTACCTCATGCTTAACTCTTTTGTGAGGAGGGATTCCCGGACTACACTACTGCAAATGGATTTTCACTCCCTACCGCAAGCTGCTAGGTTGATTTTTTGGTCTTCGGGTGGTTAGCTCACACTCCTACCTCCAAGACCCTAGCCTAAGGTAATGATGGTGTAAAATAAATTAAAATAAAAGACAACTCGAATTGATTTTATTATAGCGTTAATTTTAATGGCTATTGTTTACACAAGCGGGAAGTAACGTGAAACTGAAATGGTGTGTAGGACTCTTAGTTAGTCACCCTAATGCAGCTATATGAAATTTTTTATTTTATTTTCAATTCAATGAATGATAGCTATGAGAGGGTAAATGATTATCTACCACACCAATGCCTACCAAGATGCAATTTTCTACTAAATATTCTTGAATGAAAATTATCCCATGAATTTTGAATTGATGACCCAAAAAATACACCAAAAATGAAACCGAGAAGGAGACCAAAACATGTCTCCCAATAAAGAACGCAAATCACTCCAAAAGCTAAACAGCTAGGGAAACAAAGACCAATAAAAAAAACTCAAAGAAATAACAAATGAAAGCCAAAGTGGAAACAAAAGATGGAATTGTCAATCAAGATAGGGCTACAACGTAATGACTCTATTAGGACCAATGTTTTACAAGGGACTAAACCGCACCCTAGAGGCAAAGAGGCCTAAACATGATCTCAAATAAAGCGATATAATGTAACAAAAACACTTTCAAAAGAAATTGATCACATGACAACTACACAACTGGTCACAACATCACTGTTTGTGACACTAATGGTTAAAAATTGAAGAGATCACTTAACGAAATGGATTGAAAATGAGAAACGATCTCAAAATCTAAATGTAAGATGTAAATCAGATCCAAAAACTCGTTGAATATAGCCAATCAAAACTGATAGAAAATTCAAGATACCAAACTTGAAACCAATCCAAGGCCCTAGATAAAAAAATAAAAATAAACTCAAGCAACGATAAAAAAAAAAGGAAGACCTTGAATAAAACAACCCAAATAGATCAGATCGGGATCACAAGGTAGTTGATCAACTACAACAAACGATGGATCCAAGTATGTTTTCAATAGAATGAAAAGAAACAACAAGATTAATGCCTAATGAAAGATATTAGGTCATCTAAAGAGGCACTTAACCAAACCAAAGAAAATTGATATAAAGAACATATTTGGACCATATCCAACAAGAATACAGTAATCCTAGACTACACAAACTCAAAAACAGAGACTTCAGACTGAAAGCACAAGTTTTCAAAGGGCTAAAAGCCTCAACCGTGGGCATAGAATGGCCTGGCAGTGGCTGGTCGTGGGCATAGGTTTTCCAGCCAGTGTCCAAGGGGTCCTTGGTCGTAAGCAGAGCCTTACAAGGCCACGAATAGGGTTCAAAAGAAGAATTTTCCCTATTTCCCCGTGCAATGAACAACATAGAATCAAAGTATAGAGGCAATAACCTTGAAAAATAGTCGAAAATAGTCACAAAAATTCAAGGAATCTCCACAGATAATAAACAAGAGTATCCAATCAGGATCTAAGGTGAGAAAAACACAAAATCGAGCATGCTCTCATTGAAAGCACCAGTTATGTTGCAATGCAAATTGCAAGGAGCTATTGCTCTGTGATGTATTGTCCGATAGATCACTAGAAAGAGACAAGAAAAATCATAATTATACAAGTGATCCCATTCCCATATGATCAACTAATAACATGCAATCATATTATGTTATGAGGAATAAGAGAGTACCTTGCCTCCTCGCAGTTTAGGGACGGATCTTGAGTTCGTAGCAGACCCCTTGTGCTCCACACGAGCGATATATTTTATTCGCTTCCGATATCAATACCTACACACAATCACAAACATACAAAGACGATAAGAGATCTTCCTCAGAATATCATTAGATAAACGATAACATAAATCAATCAAAAGATTTGAAACACAATCATGTAAAGGAGAGAAAATAGATCTTCATTAATATCAAAAACATGATACAATGCTTCTATACCTCTATTCAAAAGTCTCCTCTCCACGATCTAGCATAATTTCCCCATTAGATGTGATGGATGAGTATGAATATAGCTCACAGAGAAACTAAGACCTTATAATCTCTCAATGTGATGGAAAGATAGCAACAAGGGATCAAAACCTCAATGCATCAGAATTATGGCTTTCCAAAACTAGCCTTACCCTCTCAAACAATCCAGTATAAATAGGAATATGATAGGTCCCAGGAGGATGAATGTGGACGCTCAGGACGATGAGAGGTTAGAGAAACTTCTAATGGATGAGTCCTGGCCAACCTGAATTGCTGAGTAATCGAGGAGATATCCTAGGGAGCAATTGATTTTATAAATTTACCTTGGCCACAAGCATAAAAAAAAGGATGAGGGCCTTAGCTGCAGGCACAAGAGGCCTAGGTAGTGACTAAAGGCCCTTGGCCACGGGCACAAGACTGCCAGCCCGCAACTAAGGGTCAAACTGGAAAAAATGGGCACCCCAAGTTAAGAAAAAGGCATCCAACTATAATGGCTAGGGGCCAATGATGTAGGGGTAGCAAAATAGGTCGATACAACTTATTATTTGCATTTTCCATCCTTCAACAATCTAAATTTGTATTCAACATTTGTACTAAATGTTTGTATTAAAATTATCAAATTAATCTTAGACATATTTAATATATTTAAAATGAGCACATTTTTTATATGTTCAACATATTTACTGTGACCATGCATGATTGAAAGTAACTTAGTTCCATTTTAACCCCGGATCTATCAAACACCAAGAGGGATCAAATCTCTCAAGGTGAAAACCTCTTTTTTTAGCACAAAACATAAGGAAAATTTTTCACCTTAAGTGATATGATCCCTCTCGATGCTTGATAGATATGGGGTTAAGATGGATCTAGGTGGGTTTCAGTCATGCACAACCACAAAAAATATGTTGAACATGTAATTAATGTGCTCATTTTACATGTATTAAATACATATAAGATTAATTTGATAATTTTAATGCAATCATTTAATACAAATGTTGAATAAAAAGTTAGAATGTTGAATGATTGAAAATGAAAATAATAAGAATATAGTAAATTAGCAAATACTTTTCATTATGATTGATCTCAATCTCTCTTCTTTTGCTTTTCTTGCAGTCACACCTGCTATTTTTCCATCTTTTTATATCGATCATACGAAAAGGGAGGTTAACATCGCATTCATATCTTTAACTCAAGATATTGCAGTAAACATCATACCATGTTTTTCTTGCTTCCAAATATTAATGGTATAATTCAAGCCTATATTTAATCCCCAAAGTGATAGACAAATCAAATTAGTGTGTGGTTAAGTAATTTTTATTTAATAAAGAAAATTGGTTTACGTTTGTGATTAAGTCACACTTTTTCTTAGGATTATGTAATGGTGATTTCCCAACTTATGCCTCTCTCACAGGATATATCATTGTAACTATAGGCTTCTCTCTCTCTATACACACACACACTCACACACACACACACACACACACACACACACTATATATATATATATATATATATATATATATATATATATATATATATATATATATATATATATAACCATTACATGTACATTTAACCCCATATATGACCCCTGCTTTGCATATTTTGTTTTATTTTCGAGGACTATTATTATTTAAGCTTTGGAGGTACAATAAATAAGATTACAAAAATTATTTTAAAAAGGAAACATTAAATTCTCTTTCCCCCACCCTATCACAACAAAAAATTCTCTATTGAATCATATGAAAGATTCCATCAACCAAAAAAACAAAAAATGTGTCTATTAAATCCTCAGCTGATAAGCAACATATTAGTGAAACTAGAATATTATTTCAAGTTTAAGTGTGCATCGATGAAACTAGAAGATTGTTTCAAGTAATTTTAAGTGAGCATCATGTAGATTTGAGGTGTGAAAAAATAAAAAGATAAGCTCTGATGGAACATTCACATGATATTGGCCACCACATATGTGTTGAAAATGAAAAGATCATTATAAGAATATATAAATATGGGAAAAGGAATATATCAAAGGCCATGGAAAGGATGCCCTTCAATCTCCTTACTGGATTATTTTCTAATTATGGATCGATTTTCTTCAAATCTCCTCTATGAGGTCAAATTTATCCCATTATTTAGTTATAATTTTGTGTGAGAGTAGGAGCAATCAACTTTGAACCTTAGCGCCAACTATGCTATATCTAATTTGTAACCCAAATTCACTTAACAATGGAAACCTCGATTTCAGGCATAATATGTATGGTCAACTAAAGATAAAATCTAGAATTCAGAGATCTGAATATGTTCTCTAGCAACTTCTTTGGTTTAAAGGCGTGGAGACTTGCATAATTTTTTTTGTGTTGTCTACAGACGCCACAAATTCAAACTAATGGCAGTTTTCTGCTGGAATTTGGTATTAATAAAAAAATCAGAATGTTGGAGTGTTTGAATCATTTTTTTGATGGTGGAAATAGATTCAGCACCACTAAGAACTCTGGGGCACCCAAAATCATGATGTTTGACAACTATAACCCAAATTTTCAAAAACAAATGTCGGATTTTGTCATAATCGTACCTGAATTTCCATTATTTTCTGGGCTAAGGCATGGTCCAAAATGGATGTTTTGTAGTTTGGATGATGACCAACAATTCAAATATCCCTGTGACTTGGATATGTGCACCCTGATCGAGATACCATTTCTCTATTTGGATATATTGCCTTAATCTAGATATCTAGTTGAAGTTGCAATTAATTGGTTAAAATGCAACCCAAATATCTGTTTGGTCCAGATTTATAGAATATGTGATGGGAAAAACACGATTTCCTGCTAGTTAACAAACTTTGAAATAATATGGATTTCATGAATTTATAGTTGTAAAATCCTTAACCGATCCAGTCCAAAGCTCTTGTTGCACCACGACCTAGATTTTAAGTTGCAGCTCTAAAATTGACTTGGAGACTTGATGACCCGTGACATTGCGTTATTCTTGCAACCAATAAAAACCTAATCCTTCTCTATTGCTTAGCTTCACACAAATTAAAAATGCACCATAGATAGAAATATACAAGTGATATATTAATCCAAGTTAAAAAGGTAAGATTACAATTTAGCGTCTATGTGCGGTATTCCTCTATTCAGAATTGAACTCTTCACTTTCAATTCTATATCTCTCTACAGCCTTTCAGTTACATTGAAAATATATAACATAAAAAGTTCGTATTCAATTCAACGATTCAACCTGTTTTGCTAGATTATCTAATATATCGTTAATTTGACTAAGTCTGTCCCTTTACATAACAACTAAATGATACTCATCCAACTTCCTAACAACATAGATACCTTCTAGTTTATATTTACGAAAATATTACTTGAATTCAATAAAATTAAGGAAACCAACTTCCTTAGGTAAATGGGTTTTGATCTAAGAAGGCCAAAATAGTTTTAATTGGTAAATTCTCCTACATCAAGAAATTAATCAAAATGAAAACAATCTAAAACGAAAAAGGTTTACTGAAAATGTGAAAGTTTGCTCTTCAATGTCTATAATAATAATAATCTTGGAAAAAAAAAAACTACATGGTAAACTTGAAGTTTGACCTCCAAGAATGGATTATTATTATTACTCTATTATAAAATAAACCATTCATTTGAGGAAAAACACTCATGGGGTGATCCCTACTTTAGGATTGAAATGTTGAGGAAAAGTATAAAAAATTAGCACAATTTCACACTCATAATTTCATACCACTAGTTATTTTATGTGCACAATTTAAGTGAACTTGTATGCAGTGAAATACCATGAAAATATGGACACTTAGGCTACAAATGAAATTCATGTATCAATCAAAGTTGAAAAATCCATATGGAGGGCTTAGATTGAATCCACTAATTCTAACACGAGATTTGGGTGGAAATTTTGTATCTTTCTAAAGGTTTAAATTTCATGAAAGGAAATATGCATACCAATTCCCGACCCTTATACAATTCTTTACAAGTTTGACTTCCACCTTGAGCAAAAAATACTTAGAAATATAAGTCTAAATTTTTTCAAATGTAACTTTCACAAACATTAGAGAAATTTTGAGGTTTAAAATGGGTCTCCTAAGAAAAATGTACAACCAAAATAAAATTTATAAGAACCAATAGGATTCAAGATGATGATTTCAACCATGGGGGATGATTCACCATTTTTGGAGTAAAAAAGTAAAAATAATAAAATAATAAAACTACTTTTTCAACTCATATTTTCAACTTATCCACCTAAGTGTTTACTCAAATTTTGAGCGAGAGTACTCATTGGATACAAAAGTTAATTCCTCATCCAAGGAGTACTCATGTTGCATACTTTTGATGGACCCTGCTACATGAAAAATGAGAAATACATGAAAAAGAGTTATTGCAATCACATTTTTCATGTATTTCTCATTTTTCGTATAACAATGTCCATCGAAAGTATGTAACATGGGTACTCCTTGGATGAGGAATCAAATTCTACATCCAATGAGTGTTCTCTCTTGAAATTTGAGCAAACCCATAAGGAGATAAGTTGAAAATACGAGTTGCAAAAGTAATTTTTTCTTTTTTCTCTCTAAAATTTAATGATGTAATCTAATCTTATGTATTATTTCCACTATTATTTTATAATTTCCTTAGGAGACCCATTTTAGACCTCAAAATTCCTCTAATGGTTTTTTAATCAAAATATATATTTCAAATTGAGACTAAGGGATCCAATCTAAGGATGAAGAAATGATATATTTTTAGGATTTTAATGTCTTGACAACGAAAAGGACAAGATGAGAATCAAGAGTTCTCAACAAGGAAATTTACTTCATTAAGGAAAATAGGAGACCACCAAAGGTAATGACCATTCATAGAAAAGTTCAATGTTAAAATTTTCCCTTCCTAGTGCATTAAGGATTTGATAAGCTCATAAGTCATCAAAACCTGAATACTAAGAGGAAAACTACTTTTAAATGTAAATTGAAATCAAATACATAACAATATATTACAAGCTCATGTAATCAAAAATTACATCATGTAACTCAAGACTTGGCACCACAACACTATAAAGATTAACCAACATGAAACAACCACTTTTATCTCTAATATATTCAATTCTCATTTGAATATTTGGACACCTCCCTCTTAGTTACTATCAAACTCATTCAAAGGTAGACAATTCATCTATTGTGCTCCATCATGAACCATTTCCTAGTCATAGGAAGGAGGTTTATGGACAATATATAACTAAAAAACTATTTAGTATTGTATTTATTGGGATTTTATTACTAAAACATATACATTGATGATTCAACAAGCTGTGGTTCTCTAATAGTACACCTCAATTTATATTAGAGGTTCCTACAATAACGATCTTTCACATGGCATCACAATCATATTGATATCAAAACCATGTCTAAGGTATCACGTCTCATGGTGCATAATCTCATCATAATCCTCATAAATTATATTGAATTTCATATAACTTTCCAACATAATCCTCATATAGATATTAACCCTTCTCCCCATTCAAAGGGTGAGAGTGATTTTCTCTTTTTATTGGAAATAGAAAATATAAGAGGATACTAAGGAGAGACTAATCAAGTTGGGAAATATCCAATAGCTAAATAAACCATCTCCTAATAGTCATAAGTACTATCCACATGTAAAAACATGTAGAAGAATATAGTACATGATCTACTGAGTGTTATTACATTTATTCTTATTAGATTAAGATTATTCACTACACGGAAAAAACCCTCTAGCAGATGTTTTTGAGGAAGCCCTTATAAAAATAGCTCCGATATCCATTTGTAGTGGAGGTCAATAAAGGAGGTTGGTGGGTGGAGGTTTTTGTGGAGGTTGGTTGGTGGGTGCACTTGATATATATGTAACGCACTGGTGCATAGTAGATGCTAAAGAAGCATTGCAGAGTTATTTTTAAATACTATGAAAACAAAAATGCACTTTATACATACAACGCACTAGTGCATTTTATATAAAACACACTGGTGCGTGCTATCAAATGGCACACCGAGACACTGTGCTCTCCGTACAAACCGGCCCGGTTCGTCTTAGTAATCTAACGCACTATAAAGAAGTGTGGTGCGCGATTGATACAACCTCCTAGTGCATCTCATAATCGAGCGCATCAAAAAAGGGTTGATTTTTAAAAAAAAATTACCAGTCGTAAAAAAATCATTTTTACTTGTTACAGTGCTATAGAGCTCTCAAGCACCAATGTGAGTTTTCCTTCTCTGAGGTGCCCTGCCATCGGTGCTCCCATTGCCCACATTGCTTCCATCCATTTCTCACCGTGTGGAATTCGAATTTTTCAAAACAGTGGGCAAATTTGGTTTTTAGTATTCCTTTCCAAAGATGCCTCCTCGACGCGAAAATGTGCAGGTAATCTACTTGTTTCTCACCAAGTTAAGATTTTAGCAGATTAATTTCTTAAATTGAGTTAAAATTCACCGTTTTTTTGAAGAAAAAAAATCTTGTGCGCTGAGTTCGAGCCATTTAGCTCGCATTGTTCTCGGTGCTCCTTATAAATTTGTCGGCCACGTTGTGAATGGTGTTACCAGAAATCATACTAGGTGGTAAATGTGACAGCACGGTGCGGTACCGAGAAAAGTGCACCGCTTTAACAATAAAATAGTGCAGTGCATGTCGGTTGGAGGCTCACCGACAATTTAATTTTTTTTTAAATAACACTTATTTACGTTAGTGCAGTCATTTACCAGAACGCACCAAAAATTATGTTAAAATAGACATAACGACCTGGTGCATCCATATTACGGGAACACACCGCCACCGCCAGTGGTAAAATATTGCCAGCTGGCAGTGCGTTGCGCTATAACAACCTCCTCGGGGCAGATAGTTTGGTCAATGCACCGCACAAAAATATTTATTGAAGTAAGATTTGCAGTTTTCGCGGTGCATGAATTTTTTTCATGCACACCGTGGGCGGTGCATGATAGACAACTACGCACCGATGGCGGTGCTTTACTATTTTTTTGGGCGCACCGAATGATTTTTTTTTGTTTTTTAGATAAAAGTTATATTTTTATATTTGTATATACATTTGTCATTTATAAAAAAAAATAGGTTTTATGTATGAGGAAGGCTGATGTATTTAATATGTGAATCATTCAGCGATGTCAGCGGAGAGAGGAAAGGAAACAACAAGAGCAAAGGGAGGATAATTATAACATGATACAATAGTGGGAGGCATGGGAGAGGGAGATACTTTTGTACCCTCGCCCTATTACGACACCCACCCAGTTTCTCTTAAGGGAGGTAGGTCTCCTTAAGTTCTATGAGGAGGCTACATCCCTGAAGGGGCACAGTGGGTTATTAGGAAATTTGATCTACAGGTGGGATGCCCACCAACGTGCTTTCTAGGTCGATCCTGGCCAGTGGTACCAGCCCACTGAGGAGGACATTTATTTTATTACTAGCCTATCTAGGAGAGGGCAGGATTTTACCCAGTTCCTAGATGTCCCCACCGGTTATGCAGTAGGGAATTAGTTGGCGTACTCCCAGAGATACATTAGGGATGATATAATTTCTCCTGTAGATTTTTAGGTGTTTGGTGGTCAGCTACACATTGCTTCGTTTGGTCTAGAGGAGGTTAGGTGCCTCTAACTATTACTGATGACCATTGCACATTATACCAGTGACAGGCATCACATTATTTTCCCTCTTTTATTTTATGTTGATTCTTTATTTCAGACGCCACGACTTGTTAAATGGTTTGCCATTTTTTTGCGACAATTTTGTATAGCATTAGATAGATGTCATTCTCAGGCACATTGGAGGTTGACCTTCCCTTTTGATTCAAAGTTATTTTGTTTATTTTTTAATAGGTTTTCAGAGACAAGGCCTACTTTTTTCTGCTAGCCTCATAGGCCGATGTTACATGTACGGATGCAGATGTGGGGCAAGATGATGCTCAAGAGGGGTTAGTTTGAGTATCCATCCAGGATTTCTAGTGATGCATTGGAGATTCTAGCCAGTGTTGATGATCACATGTTTGTGATGGTATCGTGTCCTTATGTAGGTTTACATTGGCGAGGGTGCACCAACATCCTCTTCACATAGGATGAGCCACCAGATGCTAGAGGTAATATTAGTGTTTTCTTTAAATTAATATAGTTTCATTTTATTGTCTAATTAATTAGAGTAAAATTTATTCTAACACATTCTTTAACTTGTTTTATTAAATTTTTTAATGAAATTTTCTAATTATTGTTATGTACTAAATATTTTGTAGATATTGGCACATTCGTTGGGGACATGATTCCACCCCCACCAGATGACCCTGTAGATGACGAGGAGATGGCGGAGGCCACAGATCAGGGTGAAATACCTCCTCTGGTGTAGATACCCACAGTCATGTGGTATAGGGCAGACATTCGATTTAGGATGGAGTTTGGAGACCGACTGTGTAGACTCCTGGTTGATGAGGGAGTTCGCCCTGCGATGATTAGAGAGATCTAGGCTAATCGTATGCTCACAGATATTTGGAGGGACATGCTCGCGATATGATGAGCTTTATGCGTCATATCGGAGCTTCCAGGCTACTGGTGATTAGGAGGGATAGGTGCCATGGAGATGCGCAACACAACAACTCATCAGATGATCATGATGACAAGGGGATTGATCATTCTAGTACTCCACCTCCTCCTCCTTCACCTCGCACCGAAGATGAGCAGCCAACATCTAGTCTTGAGTAGGCATCTTCTGAGCATGCACCATATCTGCAGGCACCTAGTCCTGAGCATACACCGTCTAAACAGGCACTTCCTGAGCAGGCACGTCCATCTAAGCAGACACCATCCAATGAGCAGGAACCATCTCAAGAGCCACCTCCTGAGCAGACACCATCTGAGGAGGCATATCCTGAGCAGGGATGTCCATCTGATCAACAGGCACCATCGACTGAGCAGGCACCTCTGGTTGAGCAGGTACATCCATCTGAGCATGAGGGACCATCGACTGAGTAGGCATCGAGTACTAGTTATAGTATTGATGTAGTACCACTAGATATTTGAAATTTATATGCAGCTCTATTATAGTTCTATATTTTTGACATTTTACAGTAATATATATATATATATATATATATATAGTGCATGTATTTTATGTTCATGTTGATGTACTTAATTTACATATTGGTGTTCATCATGATGTGTATATTGTTAGGTCAAGTTAGATATGTTCATTTAATGTGCTTGCAGATAGATGTGTCTGTAATAGAAGTTATTTGACATGAGATGTATATTTGATGTTTGTGTTGTGATGATGTTATACAATGCTTGTGTTTTGTTAGATGGTCATGATCACGATGATTAGATGATGTTAGCGAATTTAAATGTGTATTTTAGAATATGATGTTTGTACAATGGTTATAATGATCGTGATGTTTATTTTTAATATTAAATCATGATATTTATTAAATATTATGTATTCGTAATTGTAAAATTTTGTAATTGTAATTGTATGTAAAATTGTAAAATTGTAATTGTAATTGTATTTGTATGTATCATGAATATAATTGTAATTGTATGTAAAATTCTAAATGTAATTGTAATTTTAATTGTGATTGTAACTTTAAATGTAATTGTATGTAAAATATTTGTAAAATTGTAATTGTAATTGTATGTATTGTCATGATTCAATTTTATTAAAATTATAAAATTTGTAAAATTGTAATTGTAATTGGATGTAAAATATTTGTACAATTGTAATTATATTGTGAAATTGTAAAATTGTAATTGTAATTGTATGTATGGTCATGATTCAATTTTATTAAAATTGTAAATTAATTGTCAATTTTGAACCATAACTACCGTAAGTAAAATGTATACCATACATATTGTTAAATTACCATAATTGTAAAATTGTAAATTTGTATGAATATAAATAATTGTAAAATAGTAAATCTAGAATACTATGAATTTTTGTAACATAATAAAGTTTAGAAAATAATGCAAATAAATTCATGTTTAGAATTATCATTATTTTATTATGATCTTACATACCAAAAATAACAATATACATTAATATATTTTTTAAAATTTTGAAGAATCACACACACACACACACACATATATATGGTGCATTTATTTATGTAATGATAGAGTGAAAACCCATTTAAAGCAATCAAGTAGTTGTACTATTTTAGGAATTGACATAAAAACGAACTTGATATGGTGCGTTGCTTTCGAGATCAATATAATTGCAAATTATCAAGTGGAATGATTTTAACATTAAGACAATGCAAACCAATTAATTCAAAATACATATTATAATGTTTGGAAAAAAATAGTCTTAGTTATAAGGTGAAGTCTTATTCTTTATAAAAACCCGTCTTAAATAGTATAAATGATGAAATAACACATGTACCATATTAGTCTCTGTTCTCATGATCACCCTCATTAACTTCTAGCTCGCTTGGCATGATAACACTATTTTTCTCAAAAATATGTTTTAATCTAGGATCATGTCTCAATACGAACCACTAATCCATATCCAACACATCTAGGTAAAAAAACACATGGTTGCAGTGTTTGGGGAAAACATAAGGCTCCTTAGCTTCATCCCACATATTTCTAGGGTTGATACATATCGACCTATTATCACGATCTTCTTTTACATTATTTCGATCAAAGGTGTCCCACCACTTGCACCTGAAAATAACACATTGGAAAGAAGAGAAGTCCACTTCAATGATATCTTGTATCTTTTCGACGTAACCTAACGTCCCTCGTACTAGGTTTTCATCGTGGTGGCTAACTCGAATAGATTGACCGAACTCGTCTTCCACTCCACAGTCTTGTGTCATGTGTCCATCATTGGCATTTTATATGCAAAATGGTGTCCATATGCCCACATAGATGGGAACAAATGCATCTATAAAAAAGTTTAAAAATCATAGTGTCATGTGTCTAATAACCCAACTATTAAAATACAAAATATAGATGTTACATTTCAAAGGTGCATTATTAAGTTTAAAATGTACATGAATAGATTATTACCGAGTTTCTGCACCCAATCCCTGCATTTAGTGCATCCTCTTCAGCATGCATGTAATGACCGGTTGCACCGTATTTCTCTTTGACTTGGTCAACAACCCAACTGTTGGGGCATATAATTGGCATTTTTTATTTTAAATGATCGGGATAAGGCATGCTTCTACCATTCAACCGTAAGAATTATTTCCTGTCAGTATCCCATTTCATCCTCTTTTGTTCATACAATGCGACCCATGGTTGTGTCACTTCGAAATTGTAAAGAATGGATTTATTGATTTCTTCAATTTTTGCATTCGTTGATGAAATCAAACCGACATATAGTACATATGAGATCAAAATATACATTATATCGAAGTTCAGCATGAATATTTACTTTGTGTAAATTTGACAAATTATAAGTCGCTTACTCTTTATCAAGCGCCTTTTTCCATTCATTTGGAGAAGCTCCCCTTCTCTTTTGTCTTCATCCCTTTCATCATCCCAAATCACCACACATGGTCTTTTGTCGATCTACTTGATGTACTCACTGGCATAATAGAAAGACTCATAAGACATGTACCCCTCTGCCATAGACCCCTTGGGTTTTTCCCTTTGTCAAACAAAACCTTTCAATTTCTTCATGTACCTCTCCAAGAAAAACATCCAATGACAAGTACCACCCCAACTAATTCAACCTCATCTACTAGGTGGATTAGAAGATGAACCTACAAGTCCATGAAACTCGTCGACAGTTCCTTCTCAAATATACAAACAATCTCAACTATCTCTTGACGCCACCATGGAATGCTAGCCACATGAATCTCCTTTGACATGATCCAATGTAAAAATGCAAATAATTAAGATATGGAATGTCCTAGGTCTTGGGGGAAGTCATGTTTCACACACCCACACACGAACAAAGGATAATGACACAACAAAGTTATAAACACATGCAATAATATACAAAATTAGTTATGTTTTATGATCCCATGGGATAAAAATTATTAATATAACAAATAATAAAATCATGCTTTTGACATTATACGTACTCTGAGAAGATTCAGATGGTCATGTGATTTCAACCCCGACAAATGGTATTCCATGGCGAAGCAACGTCTAGTGAAGACCCATATGAAGATGGCACCCTCACACCCAGTATAACTTTCTTTTCCAAAGAAATATCATATTTTTTTAAAATCCATGGAACATCACCTTCTTTTAAATACCAAATAAAGGGACCAACCTCTAATTCTGTAATTTATAATTGTCTTGGCCAATGTTCCTTTTTAGTTTTTGAAGTAATAAGATCTTTCCTAACAGCCAATGTGTCACTTTGTTTCGATGATATGTGCCTCCATAAAGAATATGAAACATTTTTAAATATATGCATGGGATCTAATAAGTGGGTAATCTTAAGATGCTCCCAATATGGGAGGTTATAAAAGATATATTTCCTTTTCATCCCAATGGGAAATTTCTCAACACAGGTTTCAAATAATTCTAGATCATCAAACATAGACTCCCCATTTGAATCGAACATTTCTATGAACTCCTCCTCCTTCTATCTCTCATATTCTCTAATCCATTCAACTAGTGTCGTCATTGCAGGCCTTTGGGTTCTCTCTCGTTTACCATTGAAAATGGATGTTGCTCTTGTATAAGGGTGTTCTTCTAGGAGGAATACCCTAGAGCAGTGATACACTAGCTTTCATAGGTTGTTGGACCATATAGCTTTTAGAGAAGGTCTAAAACATTTACATCCATAATACCATTTTGTTACAAGACCTACGAAATTATTGTATACAATATGCATGGCGCGTTAAATAATATCATGAAGATCATAACAATTACAAAAAATTAAATTAATATGCAAAAGAATATTGTTACATATATAAACAAATCAATAAACATGTAGTTTACCAGAGCAAACTCGTAAGCCTGGATAATCATGTGTCATGTAAGAACATATGCCATACAATGTAAAACTCCTCTCTCCTACGATGGGTCTTGATACATCGTATAGATTTATCCCATCCCATAATTCATTCAATTCATCTACCAACGGTTGTAA
Organism: Pinus albicaulis; assembly: GCA_034641835.2. NCBI lineage: Eukaryota > Viridiplantae > Streptophyta > Pinopsida > Pinales > Pinaceae > Pinus > Pinus albicaulis. The sequence continues at coordinate 864,433,408 of CM076576.1, read as the reverse complement.
GTAGACATCCATATTCTTCACTTGTCTTCTACCAGGGACTATGAGAGCCAACATAAGAGGTTCATTCTTCATGGACAACCATTGGGGGATATTGCTATTGATCACTAATATAAGACAAACATAATAGTTGGTGTTCAAGAGGGAATATGGGTTGACGCCATCCATGGCTATGTTGAGTCGTAGACTTCATACTTCATCCTTGAATTTTTTGGGGCATGTATCCTCTATATGATTCATAGCTATTGAATCTGTTGGGATTCACATAACTCCCAACCCACTTTTTTGTGAGGCATGCCATCCATGCAACATATCTAATTCTTTGTAATGAAAGAGCCTTTGAATCCTTGGGATTATAGGCATGTGCCTCAATATCTTAAAATGAGGTCCACGTGATTTACCCTTATTTTTTTATTTATCATACCTTTCATGCCCACATGTCAGACATATATATTTGTCTGCATATTCTCCTCTATATAGAATACAATCATTTGGACATGCATGATATGATATGATATGTACTCAACTCCCAACATTTTCAACAATTTCTTTGCCTCTTCGCAGCTACTAAGCAAGACATTATCACTCGGAAAAACCTTATCTTTGAATATCCTATAGTTGGTGGAAAATATTAAATGTACAATGCCAATAATTATTAACGTTCATAAAATTGACCATTTGTAATGTTGATTGTGTGACAAGATTTCTCAAAATATAAGGGACTTGATGGTCAATTACCTCAAAAATTTTGAGAAAAATGCATTCAACAACCCAAAATTTTCTTTCAAGTTGTATAGTAACATCGTTTTCCCCAATTGGGTAGACTTTGATTGACCGTCAGGTCCAAAGAGAGGGGTGGTGCAAGAAAATTCAAGGCTTTCGAAAAAGGTATTAGCGATATGAGCATCATCCGCTAGCTGATCATTGTTCTGGAATGCATGTAACAAAATTGTCTCCATGGCAGTCATATCCCTTAAGTAATCATCCATACCAACCTCTATTTAATTGCCTCCATTGCCAGCTTGTGAAGAACTAATATTGCTGTAGTCATTCCTAATTGGTGAATCTGGACGTAGTGGGAATTGAATAGGTGGTTGATTCAACCATTCTTGGTATCGTTCCTCTTCGAGTTTTTCATTTAATTCAACCATATCTCGATTTGACATTGTCGTGGGGTGCAACAAAAGATGGTAGGTAGGTAGCTCATCATCACTAGAATCCTAATAATTTCAAAAAATATATTTGAACATGATTAGTACAAAATCGATGATATCAATTAGTGAGCGCGTTAATTCATGATTAATTGGTTTAACGTAGAAATAATTGCATTATACAAAAAAAATATTACCATGATTGTCCCAGGATTGTGGCTAGAAGATGGTATGTTACAATTGGCAGGGTGAAGCGACTGTCCATTTTCATCTACCAATTGTGCCTTGCGGTATGCTGCTCCTGATAAGAGCTTCCGACGTTTTGGAACTGTTTGAATATTTTGTGCATCTGAACTCGATTCTGAATCTGCACGAACCTGCAAATTTGTATACATTAATTTTATTCAGCTTATTGACATGGATAAAATAAATAAATTCAATTAGATAATGAAAATATAGATAAATCTGAATTAATTACGTCTGGAGATGGATAGGGAGAACTCTGTGATGGACTTTGAGAAATATTATGGAACAAGCTAGATTTTGAAGAATTTTTCATTTGATATAATTATGAGATTTTCTCCCCGCATTTGAGAAAATCAATAATAAATTTTGGTGTACATACCTAAAACTAATTTTGGTTCCTTAAAAATGATTTATTGTTATCGGTGCTAATGTACTGTTAATCGCACTGGTGCAGTTTTATTACCGGACGCACTAGTGTTGTTAGTTAACAAACACACCGAATATCGGGAAAAAAAGCGCAAATTTATTTTTTTGAAGTGAAAAAAAAAGTGGTAAACTAAAAAATGAGCGGAAAATGATTTTCAAAAATCTAATTTCATAAAAGGTTCTTTAAATAGCAAAAGCTATTCGTTATTTCATTATTTTTGCAAAATTTTTCCGGGAGGGATTTGCACGAAAGACATACTTGGAGCAAGAGAGCACTGTGAAGCAGAAAAATACTTTCAAACAACAACACTACTCATAGAATCAGAATTTGAAACATCTGGTGATTCACACAAAAACCATGTAGTATAGTAAAAATGTTAAATTTTACTGTAATAATTGTTTTTTTTCCAGTTTTTGTTAGATTTAATACATGCATAGTATAAATTTTAAATTTTATTGTGCATTTTACTAATCAAATAATTTACAATCTCTATTCCTATTTACATAATTAAAATTCAGAAAAAATAAAAAATAAAAAATAAAAATAAATAAATAAAATCCATTACGTTAAACCCTTGCTTCTTCTTGTTTATGTGACTTCACAATTAGGGTTTTTCATTTTAGATCTATAGGGTTTGTATTACTATATATATAGGCGTATGAAATCTAACCCGTGAGACCACTTGCAGAGTCAGATCCAAATCCCTGTCGACCCTTGCAAAATTTATAAAAAAAAAAAAACAGCTTTTGTTAATTGGTGCGCGTTGTTTAAAATAGTGCACCGATGCACAATTTTAGTATAACGCACCGGGCGCGTATTAACAAAAAACATTATTTGATAAAAATAATTTTTTTATTAATTTATGTTTATGTTAGTCAGTGCTCCGATATTAATATAACACACCAGGTCTCTTATTGATAAAAAGCATTGTACAGTGTTTCTACTGTATTGACGATGCATTTATAAGAACCTACCATGCTGTTTTTTGTGCTTAAGTTGCGAAAGGCGCACCGACCATTTAATTTAGATAGACACACTTTTTTCTTGATTTTTTTTAACCTGAAAAATATGTGATTTATTTATAAAATATATTAATAAATGGTATAGGTTTTATATTGATAAAGAAATGGCTGACAAGATTTCAAGTAACAAAAATACTGATAGCACATCGAGAAAAGCAAGAAAGGCAAATTTTTTATAAATTATTCACAAAAATTAATATTTTTGAACTATATGTAAGTTTAAATAATATGCATTATTTAGTGTGCATCATGCAGAGCCAAAAAATGACGAAACTTGATAATATTCTTTCTGATCTAAGACCAAAAGAGCATAAAATCTTGATGGAAAAATTGCAGACGGATGAATAAGATGAATGAAAAAATACTATCGGTCTAATATGAGTTTCTTTTTTGAATTTTCATTAATAGTATACTTAAAATTATTAGATAACGTGTTTCAAACAATCTATTAATTTAGATATGTTTAATGTTTTACATGGACCAACAATGAAGAAAATGAATGTTTTTCTAAGAAAAGAAAAAAAATAGAACATGCAAATGAAAATGAATTTCTCCTTAGCTCATCTGGAGTGGTGCTAGAGGTTAACGAAAGGGGGAAAAATTTTACAAAACTTTGAGGGATCTAGTGGAACGAATGTATAGATGTTCTTTCCACTTACAATAAAAAAATCATTCCAATGATTCCAAGAACCAAATTTTATTTAAACTACAGGAAGAGTTTCTAGATAATTGGTCAATGAGACATGTCAGATTTTTAATACCAAAAACTTACAACAACAAAAAAGAAGGATTGAAAAAGTAATATTCCTTTAATTTTTTTTCTAGAATTATATGTATATATTACTACAAAGCAATGATTTATAAATATCACTTTTGTTATATTTAGTTTTCATATATCAATATAAAAATTAAATAGTTTATTGTCATGTTACTTTTTCAGGAAGATTATGAAAATCTCAAGGATGAACAAGCTGATATCAGAAATATACTAGTAGGAATGTCCAACAAAAGACGTACAAGGAGATGGTAAAGAAATGGACATAATTGCATCGCACGAGGAGCCATCTCAACAAAAACGTGCTTCAAATGTAATATGTAATCATTGAATTTTTCGATTACGTACAATAAATAAATAATTTAGCATTAAATATTAATTTTCAAGTATTTTCTTGCTGAAAAGAAAAGAAAATGGAACCCATTCAACACATAAAACATGATGACAAGGAAGAAAATGGTTGATATCTAAGTTTGTGAGTAGTTGTTACTTCCTTATAACCACTTAACTAGATTTCATTTTTGTATATTTTAAGTTTTTTTAACAACAATCATCATTGAATGTCTTCAAACAAGTGCTAATATACAAAGAAGAACCATCAGAAGAATTGAATGACATTGGGTTAAATATGGGTTGTCAATATATATTGGCATATGAGAAATTAATTGTGGAATTTTTAAGTATTTATCTTGTTTTACTTAGCTCTGTCTATAATTAATAGAAAAATAATAATAATAATAATAATAAATCTATAATTTTATTATGGGGTATAAAATTTGTAGGAAACAAAGTATGGAACTGCGCCAACAAATGAATCGTTGAAAGAAGGCATGAAATTTGGTTTTGAAAGAATGTGTATAGTTCACGAGTGATCAGAACTGGATCATGGACCAGAATGATAGCTCAAAATTCAAAGTGTTCAGAAGTGTACCAAACCTGAGCGATCGGAAAGGTCTTGTTGTTGTGATTTGTAGAAATTTGAATAATTGTTAAATTATTCACCAAGATTATCCTAATCACACACTATTTGAGCTTCATGCATAATACATAACCTCTTCTACTATTGATCATTAATTGCGGAAATATAAACAATCGCATGCGCACATTAAAACCATAAACAATCACACATATAAACACAATATTTATGGGAAAGATTAAAGCTGAAAACCCCCAACTATCTGTATATTATAATGATAGAGATCATGTAAAAATCATTGTACAAACTCCTCACAAGCTCTCAGTACAATCTCCAATTTTTACACACCACACAAGCTCAGATCTAACAAAACACATGCTCCAATCTGCTCCACCTGTTAGCCTGCCTCTACTGCGCAATCCAAGATGAATAATGGTCAACTCGAGCTCCGAACCACCCGGCCAGCACCTCCGCAGAATCCCTCTCCTGCATCTCCATCAATGTGTGGGTGCAAACTCATGCACCATGATACCAAATCGATAGTCACACTGCACTTTCACCTACCTCTTCACTAGTCTCCACTGAAACTGTCCATGCATTGTATTTAACTGATGTATTATTTAGTTGATTAATGAGTTAATAATTAGTGAATTAATTAATAATTAATTCACACCACTCTCACTAGTGTATCAATCAGTTAGACTAGATACAACTAGATACAACTAGCTCAACTATGTTTAACTCAGTTAAACTGAACACAACTCCACCAACTACTTCAATAACTCCACCAAACTCTGTCACATGAGTTATAACTGAAGTCTCCATGCAATAGTTCACTAAACCCTTAGGAACATGAATTTCTTCCCACAATGCATGTGCCACATCTCAGCACTTAACTGAAGTGCTCAAGAGGATAAGATAATGTTTAGAGTCCAAATATTAAGAGCTAATAATATTCGACATATCTATTTTTAGACTGGCAATCTAAAAATAGATTCCACCCAATATGTCTAAAAATAGAAGTCCATATATTTTTTCCGACTTGACCAACCTTCCTCAAATAGCATCCTGCAACTCATAGAATATGATCGACATGTCTAAAAATAGACATAGTCTAAAAATAGACTTTGCGCCAAAAATAGCCTGCGGGCCCACTTAGTGAAGGCAACTTCTTTCCACTAAGCTCATCATCTTGTTGCATTCTCAACATGATTTTTGCGCCGCGAAATGTTCGAAAAACTGACATCCTATGAAGACGTTATCGCAGTTTGAAAAGTATAGTAAACTGTAAAATCACGACTTTGACCAAGTTTCACTTAGCATCTTGGAAAATTAAAAAGAGAATATTCTAGGGAATATTCCTAGAATATTCCTTGGAATATTCCCTGAAATATTCCCCTAAATATTCTGTATGCACCAATTACAGCTGGACAAGTGGTGGACTACAATTGGATATTGGTTTGACTTTTGAATTTCGGACCAATAAGGAGCCACCACATGGCAGGCCCGGAGGCTGCCACATGGCCCAAGTCTGGTCTATTAAAATTTTTGGAGCCGACGGGAATCGAACAGCTGACCTCCTGCGTATTAACCATTCTACCAATCCAATGTTACTTAACATATTATATGACACAGTTTTATTTAAATGTTAACAGTTTATGGTTTGGGGGTTTTGGGAGCCAGACCCGAGGGGCCAGCCCCCCCCCTCATGCGCCCAGATTCAAGGAACCTTGGGCCTAAGCCCTAACGCCATCCACCAACGGTTCTGACCATTCACGTTCACATTTCGGGGTTTTTATGCCATGGTTAGCCTTTTCCGCCGATTTTTGGTTTAACAGTCCATTTTAACAGCGGGTTTCATTTTGACATGTGCCTAGTCATATCCAAAATTTAAATGCCATAGTTTTTCAACGGCTATTTCGGCGGGAAGTTGGCCAAACCCACCTTTTGGATCGGATTCTCTAAATTTGACTCCAGTTAACTCCAGTGCTCTAGTTTTGGTGGAGCTGATGTAGGGGACACTGGGCAAAATTTGTTTTGGCTCTATCTTGAGCTGGAATCGCCCAATTTTGGAGTGAAAATAGTCAATTTTGACTATCTAAAACATTCTAGACTCAGTGGAGTATATTTCAAAGCCATTAGAGATCTTCTAAAAAAAATTTTGCATAAGTGAATTTCAAGGGGCCACCAGGACCACTGGGGGGCAGCAACAATTTGAGGCCTAGTGAGGGGAGCTATAGGTCTTTTTCAAAAATCCTATAGTCAATTTTCGATATTTCAGATTTTTTGAATCTTATGAGATGTTTTTAAGAGGCTGTAGAGAAATTTTGAAGCCGAGAAGCTTCAGTAAAGTTCCAGGGGCCATCAATGCCAGCTTTTGCCAGCAGTAGTGCAGAGACTAGCCAGAGCAGCTAGAGAACATATGCAGCGAACCAATAGTCATTTCTGACAGTAAACAACATTTTGAATCCATTGAAGGATGTTTTATAATCTTAGGAGGACTTATAGAGGTAGAAAACCCAGCAGAGAAGTTTTGAGTGACCCTATGCCAGGGGGTGCCGACAGGTGTTGTATGTGAAACCAGAGCAACTAGAGGCCATTTTTTATGAAAGAATAGTATATATTGACTATTTAAGACATTTTGAAATCAATGAAAGTGTTTTTAGAACATTTTGATGACTTCTAGAGCTCAATAAGCTAAATTGAAGTTTTGGGCAGCCTTGGGCAAACCGTGGAGGAAGGCATAGTTTGGGCATGCAGTGCTCGTTTTGAGAAATTTATCAATCGATATTTAGTGTCTGATGTGTGCTGGATACAAAATTTTTAGTTTCAGGGACAATTCAATAATTCTAAAGGAGTTAGTTCCATGAAGAAGCTCAGAGTAGCTCAGTGCACTGACAGAAGGAATCGTTTCTAAGGGAGCCTAAAGTTGTTTGCAGAGTTTGGACAGCCATAAGAGGGATATAGATGGTATTCTCAACCCTTTGTATCATTTTAGTATCCATTGGATATAAGTGTGGAAATTTTAGAAGAAACCTTACCATAATCCCAAAGAGCCAAGTCAAGATGACAAAGCTCAAAGGAGACGTAGCCCACGAGATTCGGGTGAACTCCTAGATTAATTTTGTTGTTGTGTGTGAATGTTTTATTGATGCATTATGTTGTTGTTATACATGTTAAATTTTTGCAAAAACAAATGAACTTAATACACAAAAACAATTAAAAATCAAACACCACTTTCAAGCATAAATTTCGCAAATTGTCAAGTACAAGCTAGATCATTTATTTGTTAAACTGAGTGGGAAATTATTGAAATACATAACAAGTTATCCAGACCAATTTCAGATCAGGTTGGTATTGGATCACTTGGTTTCTTGATTGACATAGCAATAGCGTGCTTGTATAACTTGAAAGGTGTTTAAGCAGTGTAAAAGATTGATTGTTGTACTGTTTGCAAAGGCTGCTTGAATAAGAGTTTGTCTCTATAGCCATTTTGTTCAAAATCTTTGTCATTTGTTTTGAAAGCTTTGTGAACTTTGTTGAGGTTAATTTTTTTCATTTAAATCATAATGACAACTTCTACAAGTGAGGTTTCCTCCTTCACAAGATTCTTCGATGAAGATATGAAGCGTGACTTTATTATATTGAAGGACATGGTGCAGATTTTATTTGAGGATAGAAGAGAAAGCACTGAACTTCATGAGAAATTGTTTGCCATGAAGCAAGAGAAGAAATAAACTCTTCAAATATTGCATGATATGGAGATGCAGCTCCATCAATCCCAAGAGGCTTTAACCAAGAACATGCATGAGGTAGAGGTAATCCATTCTAATTTGTCTTCAGTTTCCTCATTAGAAAGAGATGTTGGTTCTTTCGAAAAGCATACGAGAGGTATGTGGTCCAAGTTAATGATTAAAATGGGCTATGAAGGCAAGGGTTTAGGCAAGCATGCACAAGGTATGGTTGAACCTATTTTGGTTGAGGAACAACTCAAGAATCTTGGTCTTAGTTATGTGCAATTTAATGGCGAAGACTCCAAAGCCATGAAGGCATGTGAGGCAATGTCAAAGAGAACTTTTGTTCCAAGTTCTGATATGCAAATATGTAAATTTTGTTTCCAAGATGATTTCCATTGCTTTAAGTCTTTGTTGCAGCAAGAAGATTGTAGACATGTAGCTTATGGCAAGCATGCGATTTCGGACAGTTTTCAAGACAAGAACGATGATGTTAGTCTGCAAATGAAGCTGGAGCCTCTGCTAGTTCATCTCCTCATGAAGGACAAAAGGATGAACATGCAAAGCCACACAAGAGGTATAAATATTCCCATGATCAATTTGATTGTGTTTCTGCAAGGCATGACAATTCTGCATGTTTAAAAGGAATAAAAAGTTGATGTACATATTGTGGTCGATTTAACCATGATGTTTCGAGATGCTAGATGAGGAAGAAATCATACCAGAAGAAGAAGAAGCAAAGGCAACTTTCAAAGAAGGTGCATAATATTTGCACATATTGCCAAAAGAGGGGACGTGTTGTTTCCCATTGTTGAACTTTTCATCCAACTAATCGTTCCAAGCACATGCAGCAAGAGGATAGAAAAATTGGAGAAGGTGGAACCAAGGATTCCATTATTGATGTGAGAATAGATATTTCACATGAAGAAGAGTTGCAACAGCAAAAGTCGCCTTGGAAGTGGCTTGGTAAGAAGTGGATGGAATTCTTAACACAGTAAGACATACTCATTTGTACATAAGCAAATTTCGGTTGCATGCATGTATTTTATGTTGTAATCTCTTGTTTTTTTTAGCCACCTTGGATCATTGATCAAGGCAGCGATGTTCAGGTACCTTCTGCAAATTTCTCGCCGGAAATTTATGAGTGAGTGCAATAAATACAGTTCTTAACAGGAGGACAAGCGCATCTAAGAAGGGAATTATCGACTACCTTCAAGTTGTGGTTCAAAGTCGCTATCCATGCAAGGAAAGTGTCTGGAGGCTGAAGAAAAGAGGGTGTTGTACTCTCATCTACTGTACAGATTAATATATCATTCTTTTGGGGTCCAAAAGATTCCTAATGGGGAGGTGTGATTAGAACTGGATCATGGACCAGAATGATAGCTCAAAATTCAAAGTGTTCAGAAGTGTACCAAATTTGAGCGACTGGAAAGGTTTCGTTGTTGCGATTCCGGTGCCACGAATGGTTCAAAAACCCGACATCGTATGAAGAGGTTATAGTAGTTTGAAAAGTCCAGTAAACTACAAAAACTCGAATTTGACCAAGTTCGACTTGCCATTTTTGAAAATTAAAAAGAGAATGTTCCAGGGAATATTCTTCAAAATATTCCTCGAAATATTTCATCAACACCAATTATAGTTGGATAAGTGGCGGAGTACGATTGGATATTGGTTTGAGTTTTGAATTTCGGACCAATAAGGAGCTGCCATGTGGCAAGCATGAAGGCTGCCACATGGCCCAAGTATGGTCTATTAAAACTTTTGGAGCCGACAGGAATCGAATAGCTGACCTCCCGCGTACCAAGCCTGTGCGCTAACCGTTTTACCAATCGAATGTTACTTAACATATTATGCGACGCAATTTTATTTAAATGTTAACAGTTAATGGTTTGGGGGTTTAGGGAGCCAGCCCCCCCCTCATGCGCCCAGATGCCAAGAACCTTGGGCCTAAGCCCTAACGCCATCCACCAATGGTTCCGACCATTCACGTTCACATTTTGGGGTTTTTATGCCACAGTTAGCCTTTTTCTACCGGTTGTTGGGTTAACGGTCCATTTTAACCGCGAGCTTCGTTTTGACATGTGCCTAGTCTTATCCAAAATTTAAATGCCATAGTTTTTCAATGACTATTTCAGTGGGCAGTTGGAAAAACCTGCCCTTTGGATCGGATTCTCTAAATTTGACTCCAACTAACTCTAGTGCTCCAGTTTTGGTGGAGCTGATGTAGGGGACATTGGGCAAAATTTGTTTTGGCTTTATCTTGAGCTAGATTTGCCCAATTTTGGAGTACCAATAGTTAATTTCGACTATCTACAACATTCCAGACTCAATGGAGTAGGTTGTAGATCCATCAGAGAGATTCTAAGTATTTTTTTGCATCATTGAAGTTCAAGGGGCCACCAAGGAAACCAGGGGGCAGCAACAGTTTGAGGCCTAGCCAAGGGAGCTAAAGGTATTTTTCAACAATCCAATAGTCAATTTTGGATATTTTAGATGTTCTAAATCTAATTATATGGTTTTTAGAGCCTGTAGATAACTTTTGAAGGCCGATAAGCTTCATTAAAGTTTCAGGGGCCATCAGTGCCAATTTTTGCCAGCAGTAGTGCAGGACCTAGCTAGAGCAGCTAGAGACCATATGCAGCGAACCAATAGTCATTTATGACTATAAAAAACATTCTGAATCCATTGAAGGAGGTTTTAGAAGCTTAGGAGGAATTCTAGAGGTAGAGAATCCAACAGAGAATTTTTCAGTGACCTTAGTGCCAGGGGGTGCCGACAGGTGTTGTAGGCGAAACCGGAGCAGTTGGAGGCCATTTTTGATGAAAGAATAGTCTATCTTGATTATTTCAGAAATTTTGAAATCAATGAAAGTGTTTGAAGAACATTTTTATGACTTCTAGAGCTCAAGAAGCTGAAGTGAAGTTTTGGGCAGCCCTGGGCAAACCATGGAGGAAGGCCTAGTTTGGGGATGTAGTGCTCGTTTTGAGCAATTTATCAGTCGAAATTTGGTGTCTGATGTGTGCTAGATAAAAAAGGTGTGGTTTCAGGGATAGTTAAATAATTCTGAAGGAGTTAGTTCCATGAAGAAGCTCAGAGTAGCTCAGTGCACCGACAGAAGGAATCGTGTCTAAGGGAGCCTAAAGCTGTTTGCAGAGTTTAGACAGCCATAAGAGGGATATAGATGGTATTATCAGCCCTTTGGATTAGTTCAGTATCCATTGGAGTTAAGTGTGGAACTTGTAAAAGAAACCTTACCGTAATCTCAAAGAGCCAAGTCAATATGACAAAGCTCAAAGGAGATGTAGCCCACGAGATTTGGGTGAACTCCTAGATTAATTTTGTTGTTGTGTGTGAATGTTTTGCTGCATTATGTTGATGTTATGCATGTTAAATTTCAGCAAGAAAAAATGAACTTAATACACATAAAAAGTTAATAATCAAACACCACTTTCAAGCATAAATTCTGCAAATTTTCAAGTACAAGCTAGATCATTTACTTGTTAAACTGAGTGGGAGGTTCTTGAAATACATAACAAGTTTTCTAGACCATTTTCAGATCAACGAGTCAATTATTTCTATGGTACATTTCTTTTCAATTTACATTGATGTATATTATTTAATATTGTAATTTTCATTATTCTCACCAATGTAGATACACTCATTACACTTTATTTTTATGTTTGTAGATGGAACTTGAATAAGAAGAAAACAATCAACACAATGAACAAAACATTCCTTCAAATAACCGAAGTCATGGAAGTAGCTCGAGCAGTGACAACAGTGCCAACGAAGAATGATGATCAATATGTTTGGATATCAAAGCAAGGCATTATACTTTTTAAAATATTTGTCTATTAATCAGACCTTTTGTTTAATGTAATGGAAATAGTGTCCCAATTGAAAAACAAAGGGATACTAATAACTATCCCATTTTGTATGACAAAGAGTGTCTTATTCATATATATATTATATATATAATACATTTTATTCTTATCTTATTATGCCTTCCATTGTTGTTGTGAAGATACACACGATTTAAATATATGAATTATTAGATATTATAATGAAGAGATGTGAAATATGATTATATGATATAACAAATTCATCCAAACATCACATTCAAATGAACTAATAATAATTTAATTGATATGAATATTGTTATAAGATATGTGTCGACTTTTGATGAATAATGAATTTTTAAAAATCACAATAATTGCACTGTCACATGTCGATGTTTCTAAAAAATAGAAAATGAGCATCGGTGCATGTGTATGATACTGTGCAACAATGCGTTTCTACAACCTATGAGCACCACACCAAATATCAATACCAATGAGAACACCCAGTGCACTTTATCGACGACTATGCCTAGTGTGGATAGGTGTTGCATGCACTAGTATGGTTTGCCTTTAATGCGCCGGTGTGTTTTTACAACTTAACAACCCAGTGTGTTTTTACACCTTAATGGACTGGTGCATTTTTACACCTTAACGAAAGTCGATGTATGCACCTTCTATCGGCTCAATGTGTATTTGTTTGTGACACGCACCGGGACGTTACTAAATGCCTTGGGCTTCCGAAATTTTTCTTCCATCCCGGTGCTTGGTATGTTTACAGTACCGGTGTGTACAGGTTAAAATGCACCGGTGCGTTCACACATGAAGTGCGCACCGATAAGAAATACATCTGGAAAAACCTATGATCGCCTAGTTTTTTTAGTTGGTGCTTTCACACATGAAGCGTGCACCGATAAGAAATACATCCGTAAAAACCTCCGACTACCTAGTTTTTTTTAGCCGTGTTGAAGTTCCGTTAGAAGCTCCGTCAAAACTTCTGTTTCTAAAAACAGATGTTGTAGCAAATGTTTTTTAACAATTTCAGCCATTTTTATAACACTAAAAACCTCCTTTATAACTTCCACTAGAGAGTCTTTTCCTCGTAGTAATTTTAGATATATTATCACAAATATACTATTTATTATGATCTCTACAATACATATTTATTATAAATATAATAGATGATCTACTTCTCAACATATATTCATATACATGCCACTTTTATATTTTCTTAAATAATATTTGTAATTTTGGTCTCTCTAGGCATTTCTATATACTTCTTAATAGTCAATGCTCCTGCACATCTAGAATGAATTTGGAATGCATTGCATACATGATATTATATCACACTTTCCTTATATCAAGTATTTATCATCTACCTTTTTTGTTTATTAAGATTAATTATATATTCATGTATTCCCTCTTCTTTTGTTATTTGTTTCTTCATCATCTCTATTGATGATTTTTAATTACATCAGTACTCAATATATACCAACCTAGTTAAATTAATTACATCAGTACTCAATATATACCAACCTAGTTAAATCTTACTATGTAAAAGAGATTATGATAACAAAATAAAACTATTGGAATCATTAATTTTCTCAACGTTGGATCAACTTTCAAATACTTGTTTATTCCATGCTTAATTGTCAATAGTGATTTAGCGCATATAAATACCATCATTATTATAAATTTAACCTGAAAAAACATATCCCCATTGATATATAATAAGAAAGAATGCACTAAAAAAGCATATTTACATTACATTGTCTTTGACTTAAATAAATATAACTACATTTTTTAACTACACCCTCCAAGAAATACAATAAAAAAAACCATTATCAATTTTTCTATGTTACATGGATTAGTCTTTGCTTCTTGCATATGCATCATTATTTGCAACATTGTCTCATTATTTACATAAAATAATGCATATTTATTTTAATAATGGTAACGAATTTATTTTGGAAGAATTTTTGTGTCTCAATATTACATCATTTATGGTTTCTATTTGTTGAAAATTCATAAATGCCAATTAGGTATTGTTGGAGAAACTCGTCAATGAATAAAGTATTTAAGAACGTCTTTTATTGTTTTCCTATTAGTTTATATCGATTATAATATAAAATGTGAGAAATTATTATTTGATTATATATATAATTTATAGAATACATATTTTACTTTGGGAAAGAAAAAGAACGTATTCTACTTTGGGAAAGAAAAAGAACGTTGAGGAAAAAGAGAAAAAACAAAAAACTGTATAAAATTAAATTCAATATGGCTTTCAACATAAACATGTGTATTTACGTACATACAATATCAATAAAATGACAAAACAAAGTTATTGTTTCATGAAATATTATTAACTTACAAAATTTCGTTTTTGAATATTTATTTAAAAACAATTCGATTTTCCCCATGAAGGGTTTCTTGGTGTGAGAACCTCTCTGTCCTGATTTAATGACAATCTTCATGAAAATTTATCATGACATGTAAGACACTTGGCACTCTGCATGTTAATGGATCATCTCGTCGCATCACGTAGGTTTCTGGCCTAAGCATAAACGTTGGTGGATGAAAAAGGAAAGTACCATGCTACACACACATTTTTTATTACAAAGGGTGGTGGTTGGTAAAGCTCTTCACGACATGATAAGACCTGATAGTTCTTTCCAACTCCTTGGTTCTTCTTGCTCACAGTTCCTAGGAAATAGTCATAATAGGGACTCCTCCCCTCATGCATGACAATAATTACTGTAATTATCAGACGAAATTGGGGTGGGACTCATGTATCTATTATATTGGAAGGATCCTAATTTTGGTTGATATGAATCTCCTTGAATTTAGAAAATTTGAGCATTTTAAGGTAGATAATTCTAATTATGTCATGCTTCATGGGTTCTATTTGGTTCTTTGCTAAAAAATTCCCATCAACTTTTCTCAATTTCCATGGAATCGACCTGCTGCTTTACCTCACTTAGGGTAAGCCCTTTCGTCGTCAAGCTCTGTATCTTCCTAATTTGTATGCATATCAATCAGTTAAATTGCTTCATTTTCAGATTTTGGACTCGCTTTTCTTTTGTGAGTGCCCCAATCAAAATTGGTCTCCTGTGCCTTGTGCATCCTTGGTGACTCTCTTTCCATATCAGTTCAATCTTCTCTTTGGCTCTGATTTTTAATCCCACGTCTCTAATTCATTCTAGCCTTGCTTTGTTCATCCATTATTGGCCCCTCCCAATCCTTTTCTATTCACTTTGACCCATTTCTCTCTTCAACGTCCTGCTCTTGTGTTAACCCTTTTAAATTCTCTGTGGATTTTGTCCCCTTGTTAACTATGTCGCATGGGCGTTTTGTTGTCGCTCATCATAGGCGATTCAGGGGATGCTCCTATACCTATACCTCTAGCTGACTGATAGCAACATTGTTGCCATCTCACAGCTATGTTGCTAAGCACAAGCACAAGAATCCTTAGCTTGCTACTAATTCCTGAACTGGTTCACCAAGATATCGAGAGAAATGTGTTGGAAATACAGAGAGGGGGGGGTGAATCAGTATTCCTTCAATTAGAGCATTAGTTAATCTTCAATTATTATCAGTGTTTGTACAATGATAGTAGCAAACAAGAGGAACACAAATGCACATAGTTTTTAAGGTGGAAACCCACTCCCGGACAAAAACCACCTAATGCTTTTCTAATAATTCTTTAATATTCAACTCCAATTGAAAATAAAGCTCCAACTTCCTAGAATCTAGAAAAGCATTCTTCTCCAGCTCCCACTGGATGGATGCTCCAACACCCGAGATTCTTCAGTATTCAACTGAATGGATGCCCCAACACCCAATGAGCTACAACTCACCCTAGCACCACCCTACCACCCTATAGAAGAATAAAAGAAGAATGGACTCTCGTACCAGGGAAAATGGTCCACTTTACAATGATATAGAATGATGTAGAAGAAGAAGATATACTAGACCATAACCCCAACTTTGACACAAACACCTAATGATGATCCTAGACCTCCCAACACTGCCTCTTCAACCCTTGGCAGATAGATACTAGTACAATTTGTACAATAATGTATTTACAATGACTAAGTACAATGATTGTATGCAGTGCTGCCCACTTGAAGACTTCATATGATGAACTTCTTGCTACTGTTATGCACCTTGGTTGCTTCTCTTGTCATGCTACCCTTTTCTGCACCTTGCTTTGCTTTTCTGCTGTAGAAAATCTGGTCCTTTGCAACCCTTGACAATACATGATCTAGCTTTTTCTTGCCTTCTAGGAGCTCAATATTGAATCTAGTGTATCTCTGTTATTTCAAATCCTCAATATCCGATTTTCGGTCCTGTAGTATTCCTCTGAGTCATCTTTCCAATGCCACAGGTCTGACCCAATTTGGATTCTTCAAGTGAGAGTTATACCCAATCTCTCACAATGCCCTAATTATGGACTATTTCAGTAGAGCGCACTTGTACAGTGTGCCATGTGTCATTGTTTCTACATTTGGCACTAAAATTGATAGAGAGAAAACTACAGACTGTGCACTATCCGCAATTTTTTACGGAATTCCAGTCCGATACTCAGAGAGAGAGTTATGACACTTTTACCAAGGTCAATTCTTTGAGATGAATTTCAGGAGCCTGCAAAAACCCTAACTTGCACAGATCATATCTCCAAAAATGTTGTGCACCTTGATTTGAAATTGCTACAGCAGCTTCCTCAGGATTTCGGCTTCACTTCATAAAAATTTCAGCTTCTGAACCTTCGTAGAAAAAAATTTAGAGCGCAAATGCCACAATGACCTGTTTCAGATAGCGAAATTCCTTGCATAAGGAGGAAATAATGATCACAATTTATATAAATTGTTAGGTTGAGAGGGGCTTCAACAAGTGAACGTGGGAGGGATTTTAGGAGCTTACAAAATATTAATTATGAATTTTCAATGACCCATGCCCCAACCCCATGGGGTTTTAGCCCACTAACTGGGGGTACAAACTTCAAACATGAATATCTCTCAAACCGTGAAGAATTACATGGCGTGCCATATATCAACGGAAACATCTCGACAAGTAGAAACCATCAAAAGCATTATTGACCCATAATATATTAATTTGGTAGGTCAAAATTCCCATGCAATATTGGGTTAGCCCCTGGTGCTGCTTAGGTTGACATCAATGACAACAGCTGATCAACAATCTCCCCCTTTGGCATTGATGGCAACAAAAGTACTCCCCCTGCGATCACGACACCTCTTCCTACAACATTCTCTCCCCCTTTGACATCAATTGCAAAGGGTAACTCCCCCTGAAACACAACCATCCTGTGGACCTGTACACACTTCCACTCCCGTTGACACACAACTGTGCTGCAGACCTGTAATCTAATGAGAACTTGGGAGAATCCCAAGATTTTGACGAAGATATTCAAATTCTTCACGAGGTAAAGGTTTAGTGAAGATATCAGCAATTTGTTCTTTTGTACAAACATACTCAAGTTTTATATTATTTTCAGTGACTTGTTCTCTAACAAAATGATATTTGATTGGAATGTGTTTTGTTTTTTAATGCATGACAGGATTCTTGGAGATGTTGATGGCACTAGTGTTGTCACAGAATATGGGAATAGGCTCACTGAATTGTACTTGAAGATCTTGCAAAGTTTGTTTCATCCAAAGGACTTGAGTACAACATGATGTTGCTGCAATGTATTCTTCTTCCGCTGTAGATAACGAGATTGAAGTTTTCTTTTTGCTCAACCATGATACGAGACAACCACCTAGATAGAATGTTGCTCCACTAGTACTCTTACGATCATCAATGCTTCCTGCCCAATCTGCATCTGTAAAGGCTTGAATAATGAGATTGTTACCCTTGGGATACCACAAGCCATATTCTTCTGTGCCCTTTAGATATCGAAGAATTCTTTTGACGGAAATAATATGTGATTCTTTTGGTGTTGCTTGGAATCTTGCTACTTGTCCAACTGCTTGCATAACATCTGGCCGGGAGGCTGTTACATATAGAAGACTACCAATCATAGATATGTACAACCTCTGATCCACATCCTTAGATGAGTCGTCTATGCTCAATTTGCAACCTGTTACCATCGGAGTAAGGACGGGTTTGCAATCTTCCATTTTGAATTTCTTGAGCATTTCCTTGATGTACTTGGCTTGACATATAAATATTCCTTTCTCTTGCTGAGATATTTGAAGCCCTAAGAAGTATGTCAGCTCACCAAGTAAAGATATCTCAAACTCACTTTGCATCTTTGTAGAAAAGTTCTTACTTAGTCGATCATCATTGCTACCAAATATTATATCATCCACATATACCTCAACGATTGTTAAATTATCTTTATCTATTTGTACATAAAGATTGCTATCAACAGTACCTTTCTTGAACCCTTGTTGACGTAGATATCCATCAAGAGGAGCATACCATGCTCTGGGAGCCTACTTGAGACCATATAGAGCCTTCTTTAACCTCCAGACATAGTCTTCTTTCTGTGATAGTAGAAAACCTTCAGGTTGTTTGATGTAAACTTCTTCTTCTAATTCTCCATTCAGAAATGCTGACTTAACATCCATTTGGTAGACTCTGACTTTTCTTGAACATGCATAGGCGAGAAACATTCGGATGGCTTCCATTCTGGAAATTGGTGCAAATGTTTCGTCGAAATCAATTCCTTCCACTTGTGCATAGCCTTTGCAAACCAATCTGCTTTGTTTCTGATAACTTTCCCATCTTCATTCAATTTGTTCCTGAACACCCATTTAGTCCCAATGAAATTTTTATCTTTTGGTCGTGGAACTAATTCCTAGGTGTTATTCTTCTCAATTTGATCCAATTCTTCATTCATGGCTGCTACCCAATGTTCATTCTAGCTGGCTTCCTCAAAACTACTAGGCTCAAAGGTTGCTAGAAAAGCAACGTGAGCTTGTTGTGATTAATGAAGCTGTCGACCTTCATTTATGTCACCAATGATTTGATTTGATGGATGGTTCCTTTGAATCCATTCTTTTGTTCTCCTTGGAGGAGCTTCTTGTTGTTGTTCTGGTATATCTTGATGATCATTGTTTACTTCTTCCTCATTGATAGGTGCTTCTTGTTCTACAATTTTATCTGCGTATTTTTCAGCCTCTGTCTCAAGTTTCAAATATTCTAGATCCTCATCATTACTCGCTAGAACACCATATTCGTCAAATGTAACATTTATGCTCTCCACTATATGTTTTCGTCTTATATTATAGCATTTATAGGCCTTTCTTTTGTGTGAGTAACCAACAAATATACCTTCATTAACACGTGATTAAAACTTACCCAAATTTTTATCTTCTCTTTTGATATAAAATTTTCTTCCAAAGATTCTGAAATATTTTACATTAGCTGGTTTTCCTTTCCATAATTCATATGGAGTCTTGTTGCAATTATTTATGAGAAGACTTCGGTTGATAATGAAGACTGTCGTATCAATTGCTTGAACCCAGAATTTTTAATCCAATTTTGAGTCCTTCAACATTGTTATACCCATTTCTTGTATGGTTATGTTATTTCTTTCAGCAACTCCATTTTGCTGAGGTGTTCCTGCTGTTGAGAATTGCCTTTTTATTCCATTTTTGTCACAGTATTGCTGAAATAATTTGGAAGTGAATTCTCCACCATTATCTGATCTTAAACACTTTATTTTCAAATCAGTTTCATTTTCAACCAACTCCTTGTAGATCTTAAAGCACCCAAATGCTTCAGATTTTTTCTTTAGGAAACTGACAGCTGTCATCCTGGTATAGTCATCTATCATTAACATGAAATATAATTCTCCATCTAAGCGTTTTGTTCTCACAGGACCACATAGATCAGTATGTATCAATTCCAATGGATGTGATGCAAATTGTTCTTTTGTTTTAAAATGGACTTTTGTCTGCTTGTTATGCTGACATGCCTCACATAGTGTGTTGGAAGGTTTTGAGATTTTCGGCATTTCTCGTACTTCTTCCTTTTTGCTTATCCTGAGAAGATTGTCAAAGTTTATGTGACCCATTTTTTTGTGCCATAACCAGCTTTCATCTTCTTTAGCTAGTAGACATGCTTTAGTTGCTTCATCCAAAACATATATGTCGTTTGGAGCTCGACTTGCTGTAGCCACAATTTTACCATACTTGCCTCTCCTGGTTTCACATTTTGTGGAGTTGAATAGCATTGTGTGTCCTTGATCACACATTTGTCCAACACTGAGCAGATTGTGATTCATTTTTTCGACCAATAGAACATTCTTGGCTATAACATCTTTGCTTCCGAGAGTGACGGTACCTGATCCTATAACATTTGAAGATCCATCATTTCCAAAGGATATGGTTCCATCCTTCTTCTCTTTTAGAGATACAAATTTCCTTCTATCTCCAGTCATATGCGTTGAGTAACCACTATCAACATACCACACATCTTTATTTTTTTGAGCCTTGAGAGCGAGAGCACAATTATCAGTCTTCTTCTTCTTCCATGTTCGTTCATTTTGTGGCTTTGAAGATTCTTCTAGAGGATTTTCAAGTCTGCAGTCTCTGGCTCTGTGTCCAAAGTTCTGACATTTGTAACATTCCATATTATTTCTTAAATGTTCAAATCTACTGATGTTTCTTTGAGCCCTGGGAGGTTCATATTTGAAGAATCTCTTGGAATTGTATTGGTTCCTAGGGTACGTGCGACATTCTACAGCTTTATGACCAAATTTTCCACATGAATAACAATAGCCATGAAAAATATGTTGGTACCTGGATGAAAATATTCGTCGAGGAATCGTCTTCCAAGGATGTGCTTGCGAATCTTGTCCAATGAAGTCTTCATGTATGTCACATCTCATAGGTTCATTGTATTTTGTTGTAGAAGGTCCTGCTTCTTCTTCTTTGTAACCGAGGCCAGTTATGTCGTTGTAAGATCGTTTATTGTTGATGAGTTCTTCCAATGCCCTTGAGCTGTTGGCATAGTTTTGGACAATTTTTCTCTTCTTCACTTCCTTACGCAGTGAGACTACTTCGGCTTCTAATGCTTCCCTTTCTTGGTTGCTTTCTTCCAACTTCTTTTGAAGTGACTCTTCAATACATTTGTGTTCTTCAACTTCAATTTTGAGACCTTGAACTTGTTCTTCAAGAGTATTGGAACGAATATTCTCAGCATTGAGCTCTTTTATAAGCTTGATTGCCTCCTCATAAAATTATTCTATGGTCAACCCTTCTTCTTCATTGCTTGATAATTCTTGTTTATTGTGCTTGGCCATAGACAATACTTTCTCATTGGCTTCTTCTTTGTTGTCACTTTCTTCATCGGATGATGAGCTATCTTCTTTAGAGAGAAAGTTCCTTTTGGATCCTTTCTTTTTTCCTTGCTTGTTGAATTTCTTAAATCCTTTCTTTCCTTTTGAGTTGCCATCACTTTTGTTCAGACATTTTGCTACGAAATGCCCAACCTCACCACAACCGAAACATATGAATGGAATTTTACCTTTGAATTTTCCCTTACAAGGTTTTAGTTTTCTCGTAAAGTAAGTATATTCTTCATCTGAAAGACCTTCTCCATCATCTCCCTTTTCTTCACAATTGCAGGTGCATGTCATTTAAATTGAAGGTTGTTTGTCCTTATTGGTTTGCTTAGATGCAACGAATGCAATTTCTAGTTTTGAAGTACCCTTTTCTTCATTAAGTCTCATTTCATATGGTATGTGAACTCCATGTAATTCTTCCTTGCTGAGTTTGTCCAGATTTGCACTGTATTCTAAGACTGATAACTTTGGGTTGAATCTCCCTGGTAACGTTCTAAGAATATTTCGTATAATAGTCTTCTCATCAACTGGCTCTCCCAATCCTTCCAGAGTATTGGTTATTTCATCAATGTATTGGAAGTATGTAGCAATGTTGCAATCTTATTTCATTCTGAGTTGCTCAAATTTTGCTCTATAGATTTGAAGCTTTGCTTCTTTGACATTTGAGTCACCTGCATATATATTCTCAAGCTTGTCCCATACATTTTTAGTGGTTTTACAACCCAGCACCTTATGATAAGAAAATTCAATAAGTCCAATGATAATAATATTCTTTTCTTTTGAATCATTTGCCAAATTCTTCTTACCCTTTTCATCCGCAGTTGATGTAAATCCATTTTAAACAGTGTCCTATACTTCGTAACCTTGCGCCAAGAGATAGACCTCCATTCTTCCTTTCCGGAGTGCATAGTTATTTTCATTGAATAGAGGTACACCATTCTTGGTATGCTCCATAACCTCCTTCCGCCCTTGTAAACCCTATTAGCTGAACCAAGCTCAAACCAATTGTTGGAAATACCGAGAGGTGAATCAAGATTCTCTCAATTAGAGCATTAGTTAATCTTCAATTATTATCAGTGTTTGCACAATGATAGCAGCAAACAAGAGGAACACAAATGCACACAGTTTTTAAGGTGGAAACCCACTCCGGGACAAAAACCACCTAATGCTTTTCTAATAATTTTTTAATATTCAACTCCAATTGAAAATAAAGCTCCAACTTCCTAGAATCTAGAAAAGCATTCTTCTCCAGCTCCCACTGGATGGACGCTCCAACGCCTGAGATTCTTTAGTAGTCAACTGAACGAATGCCCCAACACCCAATGAGCTACAACTCACCCTAGCACCACCCTACCACCCTATAGAAGAATAAAAGAAGAATGGACTCCCGTACCAGGGAAAATGGTCCACTTTACAATGATATAGAATGATGTAGAAGAAGAACATATACTAGACCATAACCCCAACTTTGACACAACCACCTAATGATGATCCTAGACCTCCCAACACTGCCTCTTCAACCCTTGGCAGATAGATACTAGTACAATTTGTACAATAATGTATTTACAATGACTAAGTACAATGATTGTATGCAGTGCTGCCCACTTGAAGACTTCATATGATGAATGATAGAGTTATACCCAATTTGGATTCTTCAAGAGAGAGTTATACCCAATCTCTCACAATGCCCTAATTATGAACTGTTTCAGCAGAGTGCACTTGTACGGCGTGCCACGTGTCACTATTTCTTCATTTGGCTCTAAAATTGATAGAGAGAAAACGAAATAATGTGCACTATCTGTCACTTTTTACGGAATTCCAATCTGATACTCAGAGAGAGATTTATGACGATTTTACCAAGGTCACTTCTTTGAGATGAATTTCAGGAGCCTGCAAAAACCCTGACTTCCACAGATCATATCTCAAAAAATATTGTGCACCTTGATCTGAAATTTTTACAGAAGCTTCCTCAGGATTTCAGATTCACCTCATAAAACTTTTAGCTTCTGAACCTTCGTAGAAAAAAATTTAGAGCGCAAATGCCACGATGACCTGTTTCAAATCGCGAAATCCCTTGCATAAGGAGGAAATGAGGATCACAATTTAGGAGGGATTTTAGGAGCTTAAAAAATATTAATTATGACTTTTCAATGACCCATGCCCCAACCCCATGGGGTTTTAGCCCACTAACTGGGGGTACAAAATTCAAACATGAATATCTCTCAAACCGTGAAGAATTACATGGCGTGCCATATATCAACGGAAACATATTGACAAGTAGAAAACATCAAAAGCATTATTGACCCATAATATATTAATTTTTTAGGTATAAATTCCCATGCAATAGTGGGTTAGCCCCTGTGCTGCTTGGGTTGACATCAATGACAATCACTGATCAACAAAATGAAGATGAGGCCCACCATGAGAGGTGTTATACTCTTGAGCATCATGTTAATGCAGACACCAGGGATTAGATTCCCAAAATTGACACTTCCACCTGCTCACACTTCTCAAACTATATGTAGGCTACCAATATTGACTAGCATACGAAAGTACTTTTGGGTTGTGACCTCACCTATAACAACAACACACAACAAGAAAACAACATAATATTTGCATAATTGGGGGAGAAACTTGAAGGGATTGATCATAAGCTAGAAATCCTTATCGCATGAAAATCAACTGTCCAATAGGGGAATTTTTAGGTCTAAAATGGGCTTCGTAGGAAATTATAGAATTATAATAGTGGAAATAATAAAATAAGATTATATTAAATCATTAAATTTTAGAGGAAAAAAAATACTATTTTTTCAACTTGTATTTTCAACTTATCTCCCTATTGGTTTACTCAAATTTCGAGTGACAATACTCCTTGGATATATAATTTGATTCCTCATCCAAGAATTACCCATGTTGTATACTTTCGATGGACCCTGCTATACAAAAAATGAGAAATACATGAAAAATTTGATTAAAATCACACTTTTTCATGTATTTCTCTTTTTTTGTGTAGCAAGACCCATCGAAAGTATCTAACATGGGTACTCATTGGATGATGAATTAATTTTTTCATCCAACGAGTACTCCCACTCGAAATTTGAGTAAAACCTTAGGCAAATAAGTTGAAAATATGAGTTAAAAAAGTATTTTATTATTTTATTATATTTTAATATTTTTTATTTCTTACTCCAAAAAAGGGGAATCGTCCCCCATGGTTGACATCATCATATTGAATCCTATTGGTTCTTATAAAGTTTATTTTGGTTGTACATTTTTCTTAGGAGGCCCATTTTAGACCTCAAAATTCCCCTAATTCTCACTCCTTTGAGAGGAATGGCTCTCAACACACTCTGAAACCAACTAAATCAGGTTAGTAATCTTTATGCATCACTATTTTTTAAACAATGGAATTTACAATATTTTTTGCTCATCCAGACTATGGCATGCTAGTTCTTGTTACTTTCAATTTATGTATAATTTTATTTTTTCCATCAGATGCTCTAGTTAGAAAGGGGTCTCTATAACCTTAAGACTTTGAATCTTAGTTTCTGGTCTAGTTTCACACTGGGTAGACTACAAACAAACTTTTTTTTGGAAAATGTAACTCTTTAATGTGATAATATCGAGTGCCTTACTCAAAAAAAGAAGAATAAGAAGAAAAATATGCAACAATGTAATCGTACCAAGCACTTATCAATACAAGGTTCATCCTAGACCTCAGAATTATCACTACAATATCAACATGCTATGTAAGTTTACTCTCTTTAATATAAAGGTGAAAATGCACTCAAAGGCCTCTTAGTAGGAAGGGATCTAAAATAAATCCTTAATTGACCTATCCCCTATTCTAATTCTAATGTAGTGTAGTGAAGATCAAATGTAGGTTCCTTCATCTATATTATGATTGAAATAATTTTAAAATTATACTTAAATTGTTTAGCGCTTAATTGAATAATTTGTTGCAATTATGAGATACTTAGGATTCATTATTTCTTTATTAAATTAGAAAAAACTCAAAACAAGTTCTCTAAAGTTATTGAGGAAAATAATGTTATCAATTTAATGAGAAATTTACGAAGTTTGTATTTTTTAGAGATGCCATCAAATCATGATTTTCATATTGATTTTGAAAAGTGGTTACGCAACATCACAATTTTTTCATTTCAAGGTTAAAATTTTAACATTTTTCAACTATGACATTAAGAACTAAATATCATTGTTAAAAAAAACCACTATGAAATGCAAAAGTGGTGATGCAATATGACCTCATTTTTTAGGGTTAAAATTCAAACATTTTTCAATCATCGCATTCAAGACCAAATATCACGATTACAAAAGACATGAAAAAAACGTGTCGATATGTAAAAGCGGTTATGCAACATCTCCCCTTTTTTCAAGTTAAAATTCAAATATTTTTTAACCATGTCATTAAAAACCAAATATCATGACTACAAAAAACCCTAAAAATCAATCATAATTTTTTTTTTTTATAATGTTTGTTTTTAAAGTATTTTTAATTATTTTATTTTGAAATCAAAATACGAAATAATTGACATTATGATTTTGGCCAATGACACCCTAGAAAAATAAAATAAAATCGACTCTAAATTTAAAATGTAACATTACATGATTTTTTAATTATTAAATAATTTTTTTAATAATTTTTTTGGGAGAAAAATCAATTAAAAAGAACTTTCAATTGTAAAAAAACTAAAAACAATTATTTTTTCCTTAAAAATTAAAAGAAGACTATTTTTTTTGGGAGAAAAATACATTAAACTAAAAATTAAAAAGAAAATTAACTTTTAGCTTTAAAGTTACTTTTAAAAAAATACAAAATTAACAAATCAAAAAAATCAAAATAAAAAAAAATACATTAAAAAAATCAAAATAACTATTAAAAAAAATTAAAATCATATATATAATAATAAGAAGAAGAATAAAGAGAACCACCATGAATAATTTCAAGAGTACATGGAGATATCACCTTCCCCACCTGCTCTAGTGGCCTACTATTACTATGGCTACACAACCCGCACTAGGGTTATGCCCAATATCACCCGCCTATACTCTTTAAACAATTCATACATGTATTTTATTTTATGTTTTTCTTTGTTTTTTTTATGGGTTAGATTGTCCTCTCTTTTTTCAACAATTATATATATATATATATATATAGGAATTGGTAACTAGGAATGACTTGTACTCACATGACATGGGATCAATTCCGATACTGTCGCTATAACCTCTAGGTGAACCCATATGTGCTCTCGCACACAACCCACATAATTAGGGAATTTGAACCTCCAACCTCAAATTTGCACATCTTCATATTATGGCGATCACAAATCCAACTATACCCCTAGGAGCCACCATCAACACCGTCATCGTCATCACAACCTTGTTGGTTATTGTTTTTATTTTATTCTTAAAAATATTTAATTTTAATTTTGTTTGTTTTTTAAATATAAAATTTTAAATTATTGTTTTTTTTTAATTGTTTTTAAAAAATGCCATAAATTTTTGGTTTTTGATTACTTTTTTAATTATATAATTATATTTTTTTCAAAAAAATAATAAAATTTCCATAGTTTTAATTAAAAAATTTAAGCCATAGTTGTTGTTTTGTTTTTTTGTTTTTAATAAAATGGAGTTTTTTATGATTTTGTGTACATGAATGATGATTTTATAAACCATAATCTAAAAAATATTGCAATTCTAGTGCCATGTTGAAAAAGAGTTTTATTATGCTTAGACTTCAAATGAACTATCATGCTAACCTTGAAAAAAAAAAATTTATCTTTGTAGAACCACTGTTTGATTTAAGTGTCATTTTTTAAGGATTTTCATAATCATGATATTGAGTATTTAATGCCAAAGTTGTAACATGTCTAAATTTTCACCATAAAAAATTAGGAGGTGATGTTGCATCACCACTTTTGCATTTGAGGGTGTTTTTTATGTCTTTTGTATTCATAACATTTGGTCTTTAATGCTATGGTTTAAAAATGTTTGAATTTTCACTCTTATAAAGAAGAAGGTGATGATGCATCACCACTTTTGTATTTTTGAGATTTTTTTCATGTCTTTTGTAGTCATGATATTTAATTTATAGTGTCATGGCTAAAAAAATGTTGGAATTTTAACCCTAGAAAATGAGTGATGCAACATGATCATCACTCTTCAATTTCGGGGTGTTTTTTCCATTTTTTATAGCAAAAATATAAATATTTTTCCCTAGAGTTCTCATTTTGAGGTCACAATTATGATTAAGTTAATAACATTATTGAAAATCATTAACAAATTTTAATAAAAAAATACAAAATATAAAGTGTGTATACACATTTACCTATAGGCAATATGCTTGACAATGTATTGCACTGATTTCCCATAGGCAATATGCTTGACAATGTACTGCATTGATTTCCCATATGAAATGTATTGGTGTAAAGTTTTTTATTTTTTCTTCTTAGAATTGCAATGTATTTTTTTCTTTGTAATAATTTGGTTCAGCTCCACTGATACTTACACAAGATGACCAAGGGAATTCAAGGCATCCACTTTCATAGACAATTGGCCTAGTTTAACCTCAAGTCCAACCATTTGGAATTCGCAAGAATGGAAACAACTTGGTGTAGCAAGTATCGAACTTTGAAATGTGCAATAGGCCGAAATATTTTCTAAATCACATGCTTATTACACCATATTTTCACGTTAAAATTCTTCTTTGGGTGGTCAGGTTTGATGAGAATAAACACTTCTAATCTCCCGTGGAATAGTTTGATTTCATTATTCAGTTATGTGAACTAGCATCCACATCATCCTCATCGAAATTTGGAGATAGGAATCATTATCGAAGAGAGAGAGGTACACCCTAAGTTGTAAATGTGGTTTCTCTTAATAAATGCTACAATATTTTACATAAATATATTGCATGAATTTTAGGTCTCACCATCGAAAATTGACGTTGAATGGAACCAAAAAATGTCCAATGATGTAAACCAATATGGTCTCCATGTAAGTAGAAATTTACAAGCAATCATCATCAAATGGGAAAATCTAGATTTCCATTTGACATGATTATTTCATTCGCCTGCTTCACGAAGTGACTATATTAATTGTTGCCCACAGGTGAAGTCAGGTCTATCAACAAGATTCACTTCAAGTTTCATGTTCTCTTTCTCCAAATTAAGAATGACATGTGCAAAACAGATAAATTACTGAGTTAGTACATGGACAACTTATACATACAATTATAAGATTTGGGCTACAATCTTGTAAAACAAACACACAAAACTAATCCATGTCCATGCACAAACTTCAAAAATATGTTAGATTATGAAAAGGATAAATATTTATGTTACACAAGTTGCCATTTTAGCCAATAGCTAAGGTTCAATATATAAAAATTTGTAACAACAACAACAATCAGTAAAAAGGAATTAAAATGTTTATCTAATAAAGATTGTATCATACATACTAATGAGAGAATCATGCTAGAAAATCATTTCAAAAGTTCTCTGGGTTTAGGTTAAGTATCCCATATAGATGAGCAGAGTTTGGGAAGCAATATTTTTATCACAAAGAATATTTGGAGTGGGAACCTATCATGGGAGGTTAATATATTCCATCACTTTGTAAAAATACTGCAAGTGAGAGTACCTATGTTTAATATAACAAAATGATAGCTACGAAAGATAACATCACAATAAATTTCCAGGTTCAAATCATAATATGCAACACAACACATGTTTTCTAGTGTATCCAAGGAATAGAAAAATATTTCAAAACTTCATCAATAAATAATTAATAGCAAGACCAGATAGGATTAGAGGTTTTGACAGATATGCTTCAGTTATCTCCATGCCAAAATTACTCTTTAATCAAATATGGCTCGAAAGTGGAAAGATTTCATTTCCTGTAAAAAGTGTTATGCATGCATAAAAATATGTTTTGGTATAGTTATTGAAGGAGTTGAAACGAGAAACTCACAGAAACATTTTATGCAATCCTCAGAGAAAAAAAAATGATGAATTGAAATTTGAAATTGAGAGAATAACAAGGCAAAGATAAAATGTGTAACAAATCAGATAGAGTTGACTTTATTTAATTTCTAGACTCAACTTGTCTCTATCCACTTTTCCAATGGACCATGCATCTACATTATGCTAACAATTAGAAAGGATGAGTGAACAATATTAGACAAAGTATAGTTCACAGAGACAAAAAATGGAGTAATCAATCAAATAGACTAAAATTGTCCCCAAGACTGAAAAATAGCGCACATTATACTAGTTTATAGTGAAGTAAAAATAGCGCACATTTTAATTTGAGCCAATGATGGTTTTCAATCTCAATAAGTTTCTTACACAAATGCATTAAAAAACTGAAATTATGAAATAATATACATTGAATCATTTACTGCAAATGTTGAGTGGAAATTAGGTAAAATTTGAAAACAAACACATTAAATGACACAAATTTTCGGGCAATCCCCCTTAAAAAACCCAAAGGAAAAACTAGTATAGAGAATTTTTGTTATGAGCCCATAGAAAATTAAAATGAATTTACAAAAAATTTCTTTTCCAACAATAATTGACTATAATTATCTTGAGTTCTGATCCACTTCAACACCTCAAAAATTATGCCAAGACTCTTGATTTTTGTACAGAAAAGACTGCCTCAAAATCTGTGTCAAAACCATTGATTTATGTGCAAAAAATATGGCCTCGAAGTCTGTGCCAAAACCCTCTATTTTTGTGCAGAAATACTGCCTCAAAATCTGTGCCAAACTTCCTCAATTTATATATAGAAACACTTTGAATATGTGCCAAACTTCCTCGATTTCTATGCAGTAATACTACCTCAAATTCTATACAACGATCCTCAATTTCTCTACCTCAAAATCCTTGCAATGACTACAATAAATGTTGTGTGTTCTCCTTCGTTTGTGTGCTCCTTTTTGCCCTTTCTCTCCTCTTTATTCGACATTTGAATTGAATATGTCACGTCTTTCCCTAGAAACACCTTTTACATCTCATCAAAATGAATTTTACCTAACCCTAAGATCTAATTTCTTATATTAATGGTTGTGATATAATCTCTCATTATCACAACTTAAACCATTTAAAAAAAAACTTTATTCATTACTAATGCACACAAGTCACTTTAACTTATAAAATAAAGTTAATGTCCTAGTGACCACTTTTGGACATTCTTCCACATGCTAGACACCAAGCCAATGTGGAAGACACTTGTTCGAGCTAAAAACTTCAACACTCCCTCTTAGCAAGGAAGGTGTTCTTCGCCCCCCCAACATGACTCTGAAAAACACAAATTTTCTTTTCACCATCGAATTCATGAGAATGTCTGCAACTTTCTCATCTATGGATATATATATCAAAGCTCAATTACCCCTCTTTGAACATAATCTCGAATGAAGTGTTATATGATCTCAATATGTTTTAACCTATCATGAAATGCAATATTTTCCAAGAGTTTAATGCAACTATAACTGTCACAGTAAATCACCAGAGGCTGCAATTGTTGGCCAAATAGCCCAACCAGTAACTTGTGAAGCCATACATTCTTGCAACTCTCCTGAATAGCTGCCATATACTCTGCCTTTGTAGAAATCAATGCCGCTGAATTTTGTTTCCTGTTGAGCTAGGACACAACTGTCGAAGCCAAACTAAAACAACACTTTGAAGTCCAAATAACAATAAATCACAATAAATTTCTAGGTCCAAATCGTAATCTATAACACAACACAAGCTTCTAGTGTATCTAAGGAATAGAAAAATATTTCAAAACTCCATCAACGAAGAATTAATAGCAAGACCATATAGGATCAACGGGTTTGACTGATAAGATTAAATTATCTACATGCCAAACTAGTCTTTAATCAAATGAGGCCTCTAAGTGGAAATTTTTCGTTCCATGTAAGAAGTGTTATGCATGCATTAAAGATGTTTATGATATAGTGATTCAAGCCAAAATCATCCAATATTGAAATCATTGACAAAGATGACACCTTTTGCCTAACCTCAAAATGAAATATAGGTATCTTTAAGGTAATGAAATTTTGAATAGGCCACTATAAAAGATAGGTTCTCCTAGAAGAATATCCGCAACAACAACAAAACACAATTCAATAACTTTATCATTATCACATATCAACTTAAATATCTGCAACAACAACAAAACACAATTCAATAACTTTATCATTATCACATATCAACTTAAAGCATGGAACATCAAAAGTTTACTTTGTTTTTTTAGATGATGCAAATGAATCTTGTCAAACACCAAAAATTTATAATCCAGTGCTCTAAGCTCCTCATGGTTGTTAAAATGCTGACACCACATCACTTGACCATAGTTATTTACCAGTTTTATTTACAGGCCGGTACCAAAGTGTATTAAACGTTTAGGAATATTATAGGGGGAAGCTAGGTACACTTGAATCTTTCCATTTCAATCATCTTAACATTCTTTGTTTAATAAGAAACTGATAAATGACTTCTTTGCTTAATATGGAAAGGAAGTTAGGAACCCTACTTGGATTCTAGGATTGTGAAAATATTTTATGATTAATGTAGATGGATAATAGAGACGCCCCATGTTTTAATTCTCTATTCTAGCTCATGGAAAATGAAAATCTAGCAACAATACTAAGAATTTAAATGAACAAGAATATAAAATAGAGGAAACATAATAAGGAGATAATTTAATAGAAAAAATGTTTTTTTGAGTTATTTACAGTACAAATGCATATTATTGCCATGGCAAACTAAAATTCTTGTAAACAAAATACAATAAACAAAACGAAAAGAGATTTTAGAGAGAATATTTGCACCGAATATGTGGGTTGCTCTTATGCACACAAATATGTGGGGGTGCTCTAATGCACCGAGAGAAATTAGGTTCCCTTTCATCCCAAGGGGGGAAATATGTGTATGTATACCATGACATGTTATTTTCATATATGTACCACTAATAAATCAAAACATGAGAAAATTGGTATTGGGCTTACTCAGGACAAAGAAAGAAAGTGTGGGTATAAATAAAAGTAAATAAAAAGGTAAATTATTATAGTTTCATGTTAAGTCTAGATCATTTATAAAGGAATGGGTTAGTGTTTGGGTTTTTTTAATCCTATAAATGATTAATATAAATACAATTTTAATACGGATCTATGCTAGTCTAAATTTTGAAGGTTATCTTCCATAATGAATGATGATATAAGAATTGCTCAAAATGTTTCCATGAGATGTCAATCATCCAACAATTTAATTACTAAAAGCACAAAAATAAAAACCAATATTAATCATGTTAGAAAGAATAACTAATATTTAGAAAATAAAGTAGTGACACCGTATTGTAGCTTAAACTCTCATCTAAGGGGAACAATTTGAATCCTAGTAGGGGATCCAAGAGGAAACCCTCGGGCAAGCCACCCACAATAACCTCAGTGACCTTGCCTCTCACTTTAAGGCTAGAAAGAAAGGTTCTTAACCGAACGAAGTTGTTCATAAGGGTAAAACTAAGTCAAACTCATCAAGTAACAAATAGGAATTATATGACTTGATTCAACTAAGATAGATTCATACTATCAACTTTCAAGGTAAGGGGAAAGCATATATAGATGTGAATAAGTAATCAATTATCAAGCATTAATGTAGTTAACTTTGAAGAAAAAATGCCTATTCAAAAGTGATGCTTGGGAAATGAAAGTGAGTCTTCTCAGAAACATATGTCCAATTGCAAATGGAATGATCACTAATATATTATGGCATTGGGCCAACCATACAACGTTGATGACAATATAACAAGTATCGTCAAAAGCAATAAGGTCAAAAATCTTATGTCATTCAATGGTGAACATCAAATAAACGGTGATCAAATCCATATGTCATAAGAAATCATTTATAAATACCAACATTCAAAAGCACGTATGCTACTACATATTATGAATAATTCCAACACATTTACTAAAGTGTTGGGACATATTTTCACATTGAAAAATATGTCAGAACATGTGTAAATGGAACCATTGGCCATGATTACGTGTTCAAGGTTGTGGGCCAATTCAACAAGATGTGTTTGTTGATTCCTTGCAAGAAGAAAATCATGAGACATGAAGCAATAAAATTATTTTTATATAATGTGTGTGTACATTTTAGAAGTTTGTCTTATTTAATTGTGTTTGATCAATACGTAATACTCTTCGGTAATTTTTAGAAAACCTTATGGGAAACCACAACTTTGGTAACCTCCAACTCAAAATGGTTCATTCAACACTTTATTATTTATATATCAAATTATCAATTATAAATGGCTCAACTAGAGATTCTACTCCTATTTCAAAACCCAAAGACTACAATGTTGCATCTCTCTTATGCTATGCTTCAATGTACATCCATAAAAATATTGTTTTTTGGTATGGATCTCTTTAAATCTCTTCCTCTCTCAATTTTTGGGTGCTTTAATTGAATAATGGACACTACCTTTCCCTACTATAAAGTGTCAAACCATTAATCTTTTTTTTTTCATTTATAAGTTTGACCTCCACAATTGATTTGAACTAAGTTCTTTGGGAAGTCATTAATGATCCACTATTTTCCTCTTAGGAGAGTATCCCTTTCAACTCTAAGGTCCTCATGCTATGTTGAGATTCAACCACCTTGCTAAAATACCGTAGCTATTGCAAGGAGACCATATACTAGCACTTGGAATTTAACCTAAGACCTCCAAAATCCCAAAAGGAGCAATGGAGGATGGTTTTTCCAATCCACTTATATGTCTAATCCCAACCACTAAACCTACCTACCAAATTTTGAGTGAGAAAAACCAACCCAACCTAACCATTCATTGGTTGGCCTATTTATCTCCTTGTTATCCAATCCCAATGTCTAGGAAGCCATGGGAGAGTATATATATGGATTTTGTTGGAATTTTACAACATACCATATGAGACCATGATTACTTATTTGTGGATATGGACTAGTAATTCAATAAGATATGTATGTAGATTCCTCACAATTAGAAAATCAAGGGTTATAGAGCAATGATTTATTTTCTATTATGTGTGGGTACATTTTGGATTCTCTCATTCAAATATTTATAATGGAGATGCAATACTATTTGGTAATTTTTAGACAAATTTATGGGGGAAAATGGATATTAAGCTAAACATTCCACTATATTTCATACCCAAAGTGATAAACAAATGAAAGTAGTTAGAAAAAATTTGATGCCATTATTGAAATGCCATAACAAAAAAGCCTCCAAAGACATGGGATTAAAAAAAAGTTTATATTCAACAGTCTTATAATAGGGGAGTTGATCTCCAAACACCCTCAGAAGACCAAGAGGGCTCAGAAATGGTAAAAATTCAAAGTGGTTAGAAGGATTTCAAACAAGGAAAATATTTTAGTTCTTGTCACCCCAATTCCAATGGTGCAAATGACACTCAAATCCGAGTTTGTACGAGAAATTTATTGCAGTTTGTACCAAACAACAAAAAAGCAAGTCAAAGTCAACATTTTGCCACGTGGTAGGCCGTATGGATGACATGTGGTAGGCCTAGTAGGACCCAAAAAGTTAATGTGGCAGCCCAGTCAATAAAACAAGTGGACCGACAAAAAGGTGATGTGGCAGCACCACAAGTGGACACATGGAAAGTAGGTGGTAGAGGTGGCATATGATGTGGACGAACGAGGGCTTGCCACATGGCCCAATCAGATGGTGCCAAATGGCACCTAAAATTAGGCCCAAGTGGCCTTGAATGGTGAAACCTCCATTTTTTGTCATATTCTCATGTTTTTGGGAGTCATTACAATATGGACATACGAATTCCATAAATTATATAGTTTGAAAAAACTAAAAAACTATATTAAAACTAAAATTGAGCTTTAAAACAATATTGGGAGTAAATGGGATTTGAACCCAAAACCTCCCAACAACAACTATCTTAATATGATTATGCCAACCAATGTTCCAACCTCACACTTTGTCTTATTCACCGTCACACTTTGTTATAAAATTCCATTCAAATGGTTCAAGAAAACCATGGGGAATGATAGAGAATACATGAGAGATGAGGGCACGGGGAGGCCAATGGAGCCGTGAGAAAAGTGGAGGTAGAATGTGGAGCAGACTGACACATTCTTCCACGAATAATATTTTTTTATTGCAGGTGTGGAACCATGAGTGGCCAAAAGGGCGGAACCTTGCCCAAGGAATCTTGAGGGGCATCAAAAAGATTCCTTGAGGTCCCGAACTTGCCGGAGTCAAAATTTGACAAATTTTATGTCGATTTTACACCTTTAAACGACTGGAGTCCAACAGAAATGTCTATTTCAACAGCAAAGCTTCCCATTTTTTGGCCATTTTCCGGATTGGAGTGACGGTGTCAGATTCCCAAGTGTGGACAGTCGACTTTTTGCTTCTCGATGCCATGAATTCGATGGTGCAGCCAATTTCAGCAACTCATTATCCACTTCTTCAGTCAACTTCAGGGTTTGAGGTATATGAAATATGGATGTCATGTGCCTCTTTTATCATTTGCTGTGAGATTTAATATGTTTTTTAGATCCTCATCGTCACCTTGTTGAAGGGATCCTCATCGTCACCTTGTGTGATATTATGTCTTATTGATAGGGGGAATATTGTGAGTGAGAGTTCCTATAGCGGAACGTCTCATGGAGGGGAAAGACACTCATGTTGAGGGAATATATCCTTGTATGACATAAAACCTAGTCCATGTACATCATCACCATTTCCAGCACTATCCGAAGTGACCTACCCCATTTTGACACCAAGCTCAAAGACGTAGCCCACATTGGGTGAACTCCATTATCAACGTCTCGTGTTATTATGTTGTTTATCGTTGTCTTGTTTCATCTTTCTTAAAGCATGCATATGTGTTATTTTAATGCTCTTTTCAGTGCAATTTTAACCACATCACAGAAGTAAAATATCATGGGTAAATCCAAAAGCTGATGGACCCAGATCAAGTGGTATCAAAGCGGTCTTCTTGCTGATGTGAATTGCAAGCGTGAACAACAATTGAACGTGAAACAATGGGGAATGAAAAAGGCATGTACGAGGGCATGCTGAGGATGTCCAAAATGGTGGACATAATGTATGAAGAGGAGAAAGAAAGATCAGAGAACAGAGAACAATGCTTCATCCACATCTTCCAGTGCTTATGCATCTTCTTCGTCACCTTCATTGTCTTCTTATCATTCAAATGAGGAGATCAACTAGATTCTTCGAGAAGAGAATGCTAAATTAAGGAGGCTACTATGAGAAGATAAAGAATAGAAGCAGAGACTGCAACTTCAGCTATGAGCTATAGAATAGGCCTTGGAGAAGTTGAAGTGTAGCGAAGTCTTA
The DNA here is from genome assembly GCA_034641835.2 of Pinus albicaulis. NCBI lineage: Eukaryota > Viridiplantae > Streptophyta > Pinopsida > Pinales > Pinaceae > Pinus > Pinus albicaulis. The sequence continues at coordinate 864,396,583 of CM076576.1, read as the reverse complement.
AAGAAGCCATCATCACCTGTGGAGATACCCATTACAGGAACTGGCCTGAGACTCCTTACGAAAATGGGGTACAAAGGAGGAGGACTTGGTGTTAATGGCCAAGGCATAACTCAGCCATTGGAGGTTGTGTAGAGACCTCGATTCACAGGGATACACTGAAGGACAATGCTCGAAGGTGTCAGAAGCTTCTAATACATGGTTGAAACCTTTGGGGAAAGAGAATGATGGGAGCTGAGGCAATCTCTCATCACCATGATCGCACTAGAGACAACCAAGAAAGGTCTAGAAAGTCTCGATATTCTAATGTTCATTTTTATTACAAGCATGTCGCTAAAAATGAACATAGATCATGGCATAAAAAAACATGTACTTTTTGTAGATTACATAGCCATGTATTTGCTGAGTGTTGGAAGAGAATGGAATCATGAAATAGGATGAGATGTGAAAGGACTTCTCCACAACATGGAAAGAAGAAGGTAAATAAGGTCTGGAGGAAGAATAACATTGCAGTCATTGCGACATAAGTGACCATCAAAGAGCCACGTGTTGGAGGCTCCATCCAGAGCAACGTCTCAAGGACAAAGTGTCCGTGCATGAACCAGATGAAACAATTGTTCGACAAGCAAATCCGCCACAGGAAGGTAACCCATTCACTTTGATAAGTGAGAGATGGTTTTTCTAGATGTGTTAGCTTGTTTTGGCCTTACTTTGTAAATCATGTGTTGCAATTTAAAATGTAAAAGTGATGATGTGTTTTCTATCACTTGTTAAGCGACAATGATTTTTTGGCCTTGTATCTGGGTATTGATTTCCATTTTGATGTAAAATTGACCACAGAGTGTGTGTTATAAACTTGTGTCAAGTATGGGATGCTTGGGTCATAATTGGTCATGTAATTAAGCAGATAATTTGTAAGAAGATTTTACTACAAGTTTGCAGAGGATGCAAGTGTCATCTCATCGCTTATGGCTCCGAAGAACAAAGGTGAAGGAGAATGAAGGGTGAAATTTCAGGACACTTGTGGTGCAGACGAGGCACAAAGCAGGTGCATAATGTTTTCATGCCTTTGGTGGACCAAAAGCTCCTCAGTGGGGAGGAGTTATCCAGTTGGCTCCAAACACCCTCATGAGACCAAGAGAGCTCAGAAATGGTCAAAATTCAAAGTGGTTAGAATTATTTCGAACTAGGAGAAGGTTGTATTGCTCATCCTCCCAGTTCCAATGGCATGAACGACACTAAAATCCGAGTTTGTATGAGAAAGTTCTTACAGTTTGAAGTTTGTACCAAAAAAAAAAAAAAAAGTCAAAGTCAACATTATCCACGTGGCAGGCCATATGGATGACATGTAGTAGGCCTAGTAGGACCCACAAAGCTAATGTGGCAGCCCAGTCAATAAAACAGGTGGACCCACAAAAAGGTGATGTAGCAGAACCACAAGTGGACACATGGCAAGTAGGTGGTAGAGGTGGCATATGATGTGGACGAATGAGGGGTTGCCACATGGCCCAATCAGATGATGCCAAATGGAACCTAAAATTAGGCCCAAGTGGCATTGGATGGTGTAACCTCCATTTTTTGTCTTATTCTCATGTTTTTGGGAGTTGTTACAATATGGACATACACATTCCATATATTATATAGTTTGAAAAAACTAAAAAACTATAATAAAACTAAAATTGGGCTTTAAAAAAATATTGGGAGTAAATGGGATTTGAACCCAAAACCTCCCAACAACAAGTATCATAATATGATTATGCCAACCAATGTGCCAACCTCACACTTTTTCTTATTCACCCTCACACTTTGTTATAAAATGTCATTCAAATGGTTCAAGGAAACCATGGAGAATGATGGAGAATACATGAGAGATGAGGGCACGGGGAGGCCAATGGAGCCATGAGAAAAGTGGAGGCATAACGTGGAGCAAACTGACGTGTTCTTCAATGAATAATATTTTTTTTATTAGAGGTGCAGAACCATGAGCGGCCAGAAGGGCGGAACCTTGCCTAGGGAATATTAAGGGGCATCAAAAATATTCCTTATGGTCCTGAACTTGCTAGATTCAGAATGATCTAGGTGGATATTGATGGCCACCCGCCTATTCCTCTTGGGGCCCCACCATTGTCTCTTTTAGTTTTTCAGTTTCGACACAACTTACTATTTTTAGCAGTTTTTCGGGTCCTGAACTTCTGGAGCTGTTTTGAGGCCCTAAACGACATTTTTTGGGAAAACCAGGAGAAACATGGGTCCATGAATTGATGTTTCTCACATCAAAAGTTGTAATCCTCAGATAGATATTTCTAACGAGGTATGGTGCACATCAAACGGAGATCATATGCCAAAGTTATGTCCCCGGGAAATTGAAACACCAATTTACCCAAACAGGGCCCATAGTTTTGGCGCTTCATCTCCTAGGGTTAGAGTTTTGGATGTTTATGGTTTTCCATTGTTTCTAAATAATAAATAGGCCCTCGAGCCTCATCTTAACACAGTTCATAGGCCTATAGCCGCCACATCTCTTCTCAGAGATAAGCTACCAACGCCCTAGCTAGTTTATTTCCATTTTATCTGTAAACAAATTTCAGTTCTTTGATATTAATGAAATAAAGTGTTGTTTCCACCGCATCTTTGTATTTATGGTTATATGTGTATTCTATTGCGTTCCTGCATAAATCTAAATCCCAAAATTTGACAACTTTTGTGTCAATTTTACACCTCTCGACGACATGAATCCAATGGCGATGCCAGTTTTAGTAGTAGAGCTTCCCATTTTTTGGCCATTTTCCAAATTGGAGTGACAGTGTCATATTCCCAAGTGTGGGTAGTCGATTTTATGCCTCTTGATGCCACAAATTCAATGGTGCAGCCAGATTCAACAGCTGAGCATCCACTTATTCAGTCAACTTCAGGGTTGAGGTATATGCAGTATTGATGTCATGTGCCTCTTTTATCATTTTTTGTGAGATATAATATGTTGCTTAGATCCTTGCTTGATGTATGTTGCATGATCCATGTTTCTACTTCATGTGAGATGTATTCGCCATGGATTGTTATGATCCCTATGTAACCTTGTTGAAGGGATCCTCATTGTCACCTTGTGTGAGATTATTTCATGTTGATAGGAGGCCTATTGTGAGTGATATTTCCTGTAGTGGAACGTCTCGTGGAGAGACATGCCACTCATGTTGAGGGCATAAATCCTTGTATGACAGAAAACCTAGTCCATGTACATCATCACCATTTTCAACACTATCTGAAGCGGCCTACCCCATTTTGACAATGGGCCCAGAGATGTAGCCCACATTGGGTGAACTTCATTATCAACATCTCATGTTATTATGTTGTTGATTTTTGTCTTGTTTCCTCTTGCTTAAAACATGCATATGTGTTCTTTTAATGCTCTTTTCAGTGCAATTCTAACCACATCACATAAGTACTAAAATATCATGGGTAAATCCGGAAGCTGATAGGCCCAGATCAGCAGTGCATTGTTCTAGCCAAAATTCCCATTTTGAATAATTTTATGGTTATTTTCCACCTTTTCCTTTTGATGTTATGTATGGACAATAAAATTATGGTGGACATGGAGTGGATGAGAAAGAAAATAGAATAGATAAATTCATCTAAAAGTGCAAGATAAACTTTATAAAAGTCAAAGGAAGTATAAAATCTATCACAACCATCAGAAGAATGATCACAAGAATGTATTGGGCATAAATTTTAGCTCTATCTTAGTGAGGAGTGTATGCAAGGATAATTGAAATATTAAGAAATTGAGATACGAACCACTCAAATAATTGAGCGGGTTAAAGACAATGCATTTAAATTAAATCTACCTTCATACATGTAGATGTGTTCAATGATGTATGTGAAGAATTTTTTAATGTAAGCATTATCATTTTTAGATGGGAAAGAAGAAGAGTAGGGCCAACCCATAATTCAATATTTCACACCAGATGTACTTGAGTTGAAGGAGAATGAAGTGTTGCATAGGAAGGTGCAAGTTACTCAAAGACAAAAGTATGGATTACAACAAATTAGGTGACTCAAAGGGTAATTTTCAAGGAGATAAAAATGGTATTATAGGATCAGAGTCCCATAATTGTTTCCTAAACTCACATTGTTTGCTTCGGGGGACCAGAATCCTTCCTCTGAGGATGTGTGATTAAATATGGATGATAGAGAAATTCAACATGGCTTTGTGAGTTAAAGGAATATGTTTGTGTGCCAAATCCATGATACCATAGGCACAATTCATATATATATATACAATGTTGAGAAGATACGGGGAAGGGTAATCAACTACACCTCAAATTTGGAAATGGATGGAAAGTTTAGAGCTGACCTTAATCATGAGGTCCAACCAAAAAAGTGGTATTAAACTAGGAGGAGGTTACGAGGTAGGATTTGTGCATGGAGGTGGTTTTAATTAATCATATGAGCATTATTGGATCAAAATCTCAATGAGTATACACACTTCAAAAATGGTGGCACGATAGTTGACTTACCATTATTGAGATCCTTAGTTTACATGACCTATAGTATTTTCAAGAACTTACCATAGGTGTTGTCGAAATTAAAAGGACAAGGAAGCTCAAATGGATGAATTTTGTCTACTACTCATTAACAAGAGACCCTTTGACTATAAGATATACTAGAATGTTTATGTGGGTACCACTTGGGTATGGATACTTACTACCTTCTAAAATTTTATAACAAATTATTGAAGGTCATATGGCCATTTGAGGAATGAGATAAATAGGTTACCAATGAAATTTAAAAGGTTGGTTCAATTGGTTTTTTTTTTTCAAGAATTAGAGGTTGTCTCAATTGTTCAAAAATATGTAGCAAGTAAGGTAAGGGTAGTTCCCACTAGTTCAAGATCCTAAAGTTAGCAAGAGTGATAGATTTGAAGAGATTGACACAAATAGTAGATTGGTCATGGAGAATTTTAAATAAAAATAAAGGGGTTATTCATCCCTATGGCCATTGAGTTTTTACATAAGAGTAGAATCTATACCTAATCCCTTTGTAATATGTAATTTTCTCTAAAAATAATAGATTTAAGAAAGCCATTTAAAGCTAGAGTTTCCTCAAGCTAGGTTTCTCCATGACAAATCTTTGTTTTGAAATGTATATGCCATAATTAAACATGAGTATGAACAACTTAAGTAATATTGGACCCATGTTAGTGACAAGCTAATAAATCATTGATTCATATTTATTTGTGCACATATATTTTATTATTTTTTTCATTTATGTTTTATGTTTCTACAACCATAATTTAATCAATTCATTCTTTTAAGGTGTCCTCCAAGGTGCATCCTAGAATCAGATTAGGAGGCATCAAGATGTGAATATAGATATAATTTTGAAGGATTTATATTAATTTGAATTCCACTACCACCATATTTAGTATTTAATTAGTTACACAACTTAAAGATACAATGTAGACATACTTTACAACATGTTAATTCTAAATACATTTATTATTTAAGACAACATTTTTTTCCATATGACCACTGAGAGAAGATGGAATTCTTTTTATAATGGGTATATAATGATGTGTAGCCTAGATTCATATTAACCATGGATCGACATGCAAATATGGAAAAATCAGAAATTGTTATTGCAAGAAAGGTGGAAGAAGAGAGCTTGAGATCAATCACAATGTAAATTATTTACTAATTTGACTATATTATTATTATTTGCATTTTCCAAGGTTCAACATTCTAACTTTGTATTCAACATTTGTACTAAATGCATGTGTTAAAATAATCAAAATAATATTATGCATATTCAATATATTTAAAATAAACACATTAATATATGTTCAACATATTTTATGTGGTTGTGCACGATAAAAACAAACCTAGATCCATCTTAACCCTGAATCTATTAAGCATCGAGAGGGATCAAATCTCTCGAGGTGAAAACCTCTTTTTTGAGTGGCGTGAGGAAATGTTTGCACCTTGAGTGATTTAATCTCTCTTGGCACTTGATAAATATAGAGTTAATGTGGATCTAGGCTGGTTTAAGTCTTACACGACCACAAAATATGTTGAACATAAAATCAATGTCCTAATTTTAAATATATTAAACATGTCTAAGATTAATTTGATAATTTTAATACAAACATTTAGTATGAATGTTAAATACAAAGTTATAATGTTGAATGATGGAAAATCAAAATAATAAAAATACAATCAATTAGTAAATACTTTACATTGTGATTGATCTCAATCTCTCTTCTTCTTCTTTTCTTGCAGTCATACATGCTACTTTTTGTATCTTTGCATATCAATCATATGAAAAGGGAGGTTGATGTAACAACCTTGGGTTAAAACTTCATGTAATAAAGTTAATAAAGGAAAATTAATAACCATGGTCACGGGAAACATATTCCAAGCTGAATGTGGGGAAAAACATCCTAGCACAAGTGTTCTAATGGTGTATTAATGGCTATGGAAATTGGCAAAGGAAATGGAAAAGGATTTGGAAAGGTGAAGTGGAATTTATTGGCATTTATTTATGAAAATAATGGAGATTAGGAGAAAAGGAAGGTGAAAGGTCATAGGTTTCATGTGAGGAGTAGAGTGAAGGAAAATAATGGAAAAATGAAGAAATTAGAGGCCTCATTAATAAAAAGGCTTATGAGGATCAATTGGTACCTTTTTATCAGTTCAGATTTTGATCAGTTCAGTTTTGAAGCTCTCATTTTTTCTCTCACTTTCTCATACTCTTAGAAACTTATAGATTTCTTGGAGCACTCTTGGAGGAGTGTGGCATACATTGGATTTGGAGAAATAAGGAAAAGGAAAGCAGGAAAGAGCAAGAGGACATAAGAATCAACAACTACAGTGGGTTTTGCTTGCAGGAGCCGAGTTGCATGTATGATTTCCTTGTTAGTTTTGGCATGCTTTTGGTTTCTTAGTTATGATTAGTCATTGGCATGGAGGATTTCCTAGATTGACAATGCTTTTTCCCATCCTTGATATTTCTTGGATATACATGGTGTTGTGGGAGTATTTACCTTTTATTTTCTGGTTGGTTCTCATGTTCCTTTGGCTTTGGGTTGAGTTATTACTTATTGAAGCCTTGGTTGGAAAAACGTTTTGGAGCCCTGTAACAACTTGGGTTGAGTTACTAGTCTTGGAGCCTTGTTTGGACAAATTCTCTGGAGCTCTTAGTGGGTTTAGTTACTAGTCATGGAGCCATGGTTGGAAAAATGCTCTGGAGCCCGGCAATAGCTGTGAGTTTAGTTACTAGTATTGGAGCATTGGTTGGAAAAAATTCTCTGGAGCCCTGAAAATCTTGGCCAGAGACCAATCTGGTGATGGTTAGTGATCTCCGACTGTGAGGTGGAATCACTTGTTGAGGGTTGAGGTGGTTCGGCCTCTGGAATCCCTAGTTCAATTTTTTTGGATTTATTTCATGAGATCCCATATTCATGCTTGGAATATGGCATGGGGGTAATTGGCTAAAGAGAGATTTGGTTCAACCAATATATAGTTGGGTGGAACGTGGAAGCCCTAAACCTGGTTGGCCTTTACATTCATTATTAAGAGCTTATTATACTTGGTATTTTAGGTGTATATATATTGGTTCATATGTGGTATTTATGGTTGTCATATCCATGTTAATTATGTTGGTTAAAAGTGTGTTTCATGACAGTAATGATGCATGGCTCTCATCACGTTTTGGATTGAAAATGAATGAACGATGAATATATGACCTAATAGGTGATATTGCAACTAATGTGAGAAGGTGTCAATGCTTCTTAGCGATTTTCAAATAATTATGAAACCTAGATCTGTTGTTTTAATCTTTATAATGCATATTTGTGATATGTTTAACGAAATGTCTATCATGGCTACTAGGGGTCCATTCAAGAATTTTTTCAATAATTTTCATTGGTATCATTGTCTCTATGTTTCATTTCATTTCTATAATTTCTGTGAAGTTTTGGGCAGTGACTGTGTCCTAGCCGTGGAAGTTAGCCTTAAATGTCGTATTTGCTGGCACAACACTACAATAAAAAGGCTACAATCCCACTCATGCAAGCTCATTGGAGCGACTGGGGCTCTCATTCGCATGGAGGCCTTGGAAAGGAAGCAACTGGGGCTCCAGGTCATTGAAATGTTGAATTCCCTCAAGGGTTGGTCACCTGGAAGGGTGGGGTAGCTCCTGGAGGTTTTGTAGGATGTGTGGATGGTCAGATTGGTTGTGTTCTGTCAGTTCCACTTCCTTAAGGTGACCTAGGAGGTTGAATCATACAATAGTAGCCTCTCATCACATGTCTACCCCATCGAACTACTTAACTTGGATATATGTGGGAGGAGGGTGGCTAAAGTTGAAATCGTAGACCATTCATATCTTTAACTTGAGATACTGTAGTAAACATCATACCCTATCTCTCTTGCCTCCCAATATTAATATTAGCTTTCTCCAAATTCAATCCTATATTTCATCCCCAAAGTGATAGACAAATAAAAGTAGTATGTGGTTAAGTAATAGTTATTTAATAAAGAAAGTTGATTTAAGTGTGTGACTAAGTCATGCCTTTTCTTAGGATTTATGTAATGGTGTTTTCTCAACTTATGCATCTCTCATAAGACATATAATTATAACTATATTTCATTATGATATTGAATAATATGTAGCTCTCTCTCTCTCTCTCTCTCTCTCTCTATATATATATATATATATATGCAATATTTGTTGTTATGGATGAAAACCTTGAAATATCATAAGAAACTAAAGTGTACACCGTGTACAATAAATGTGAGTGTGGATAATAATTCCAAGATAGATAAGGGAGATGCATTACATGATATGTCCTTAAAAAATAGGAGAGCCTCCTCCAAATACGCACAACACATTCATACATCTAAATCATGTGTTCCTCAATAATGACTACATGATATCTATATATACTTATTGACACATTGTACATGTAGCTGCTTTATCAACATGACCATTGTTACATATATATTTACCCATTAAAAATACATTTAACCACATATATGGCTTCTTGGGTGGCATATTTTGTTTTATTTTCTAGGAATATTATTATTTAAGCCTTCGAGGGTCCAATAGATAAGACTGCATTTTTTTTTTAAAGGAAACATTAAATTCTCTTTTTCTTGCCATATCACAACAAAAAAATCTATTAGATCATGTGAAAGATGTCATCAACCTAAGGAAACAAAATGATGTCGATTAAACCCCTTACTATTATGATAACCAACAGATTGACGAAATTAGAAGATTGTTTCAAGTAAGTTTATGTGAGCATCATGTATATTTGAGGCGTCACAAAATAGAAATATTAGCTTTGATTGAACATTCACATGATATTGGCAACCACATATGTATTGAATATGCAAATATCATTAGAAGAATATACTACTATGGGAAAATAAATATATGGAAGGCCATAAAAATGATGCCCTTCAATCTCATTACTGATTTTTCTAATTATGAATTGATGCTCTTCAAATCTCCTTTGAGAGATAAAATTTCTCCTCTTATTTAGTAAGTTTTTTTTGTAAGCATGGTAGGAATCCTTTTTCATTGATTTTTATGAACATATTACAGCCATATTTCATAGTTTGGTGGCCTCAACTCGCCCTGAGAGGGAAACTGATTCTGTTGGCCACCTGATGGTGTGGTATGTCATCCAAAAAAAATAATTCTTTTAGTCTGTCATACCAAGCGAACAAGGCCTGAATACTCACACATATACAGTTTTTCACATACTTACTAATATATCTTCTTAACACTGGAAATGTAAATGCTAGCCGCATAAAGATAAATAAATAAAAAACTAACAGAGTTAAACATCCTGAGACTACTCTGCCTCCTCGAGTACTGAGGCTGATTCCACGGGTGTCGGATCATGCACTGAAGTTCTGACCTACTCATATGGCTTGGTGATGCATGGGAGGTGGTGCTCAATACACTCAAGGCGCCCATCTTGCTTTCTAAGTTGGAATTTGATTTTATCGAACTCGGTCTTGTAGTCGGGGAAGTGTTGAGCCAAGGTTACCAAACTCATAGATATATGTTCCAAGGCTTTTCCAAGGATTCTCTTCATAGACCAGTAAAGATACAATGTATGATTAAACTATGTCAATCTACCTCTCGTCCTCCCTAGATCCAGGACAATGCCCTTCCATTCCTCTGTATCCATCTCTATTCCTGCCTGGTGATTGATATTAACTTCCCATTTGTCTATTATTTTCTGAATTTCTTCTGTCGTGTTTTCATGGTACGCCTTCATTACCTCTTGAATGGCTTCCACTGCCGACCTCCTTCCTCTTGGCTTACTCGGGGGTGAGTTGGGTTGAGCTTCAACCTCATTCCCCTTATCTTTCTGGCCACAGCCTCGAGCTGCTGGGCTCTTTGAACATGTCATTATTGTTGTTACCTCTGCCTAAGAGCTGTAGACGCACTGTGTTGGAGAAGAGGAAAAAATTTTCCAACCATATCAAAAAGGATGACCATGGATATTTCCCACCCAAGGAAGAAAAAAAAGCATAATTCCATGCACTGTAAAAGTCGTTGATTCCATGAAAAAAAATTGTCATGACCATGATGCACCAGGTGGTGCATCCCAACAATTATCCCTTTCCTGCCACTCTAAGGGTCATGCACCCTCGCAGGTAGCCTTGACCGGTAGCCCCAACGCCATACTTCTCTTCTGCAACCCCCTGACCCTACTAATAGCACACACCCAGGCCATCCTTCCCATCCCCTTCAGACCCGCAACCTTCCACTCATAACCCAACCCCACACTTGGTGTTAGCCCTCTCGATGTACCGCCCACTCTCCTAGATTCCAGCAATGGATTTTTTAACCATGGTCCCATCCCGAGTCGAATTCCACTGCTTGGTCTCTGCTCGCGCAAGGCTCTGTTGGCTCGCGTTGGAGCTCCCCTGCGCTGAATTTAAGACATGCAGAAAGCGAGACCCCATCCTTACCCAGTACCCTGGAGGAATTTCTCCACCCCTATCCAACCCAACTGTCTGATACCGCACACCCAACTTTCTTTCTCTTGGGCGAATGCATAGGCCATGCCCCATTTCTTCCCAAAGGCTGAGACCCAGAAATAGTCTTGTTATCCCCAGCCCAAATTTGAAGCCATTCAGATTCCTACTGCCAAAAAAATCCTATTCAAGGCTTACTTCACCCCCTTAGACTCCCACAAAGACCTAACCCACTGACATAACATACTCATGTTACGAAAGATGAAGGGGGAACCATGAAGATACCCAAATTTTACCATGTTTGGAGGTCGATGGATGTTTTCCTTCTTGTAATCGTGCCTGCACCAGTGTCCACCTTCAAAAAAAAACCCCCATGCTTTCTTCCACCCAAATTTTATCATCGTGCTCCGGCCTCCGTCCCGCCACCTCCCCTCACAATGCATGCGACCGTACTGCATGCCACCCTTTCCACTCATGTGGAGCGTGGTGGGCTTCAATCCCGAAGCCACTACCATACTTGTTGATGGGAGTGTCGATCCACTTCTTCGCACCCCGATTGGGGACTCTTCTTTAGTAATAATTATGTGTGAGAGTAGGAGAAATTGAAATTGAATTTTAGCACCAAATGTGCTATGTCAATTTGGAACCCAAATTAACTTAACAATGGAAACCTCTATTTTGCGTGTAATCTTGATAGTCAACAAAAGGTGAAATCCATAATTCAAAGATTTGGATATGTTTTCTAGCAACTTCTTTGTTCTAGAGGTTCAAAGCGTTGGATACTTTTTCTTTGGAATTGTGATATATCCAAAGATCAAGCTCTTGGATACAACCTTAGAAAAGGTCATACCAGATACCAAATATGATTTCTCTACTACCTTAATCTAGATAATCTAGATATCTGCTTGAAGTTGCAATTAATTATTTAAATTTCAACCTCAATATCTATTTGGTCCATATTGAGGTAATATGTGACGGGAGAAACTAAATTTCTCTTCATTTAATAAAATATGAAATAATATGATTTCATGAAGTTCAAATTTATAAAATATTTAGTCGATCCAATCCAAATCTCTTGCTGCACTATAACCTAGATTTGAAGCTGCAACTTTAAAATTGACTTGGAGAAATTATCACCTATGATATTGAGTTATTCTCGCAACCAATAAAACCTAACCCTTCTCTATTGCTTAGTTTCACACAAATTAAAAATGCAAAACACATAGAAATATACAGGATATATTAATCCAAGTTAAAAATGGAAGATTAAAATTTAACGTCTATGCCTAGTCTTTCTTTGGTAGGATTTGACCTCTTTAGTCTCAATTTTATATATTTCTATGCTCATTGTACGAGAGGCGCTCTATAGCCCAATATTTTTTTAAAACAAAAACATCTCCATTACTAGATGTAATGGAAATACATTATCGTTGGTTCAGGAGGATCCGTGATAGACCTTTGAGGCATACAATTTAAATAACGCTCCATAGGTATTAATAAAATAGAGTAGATGAGCAGTAGCACCCCTTGCAAGATTGTTGATTGGATAACCTACAATATCAAAATACCCTCCTTTTGAAGGTAGATTAAAATGAATATTGTTCCTGTGAACTGGAGATTTTTGCATCCTCTTGCACAAGACAAGGTATCTTCGTTTGTCATTCGATCTCCCTTGGTGATCCAGCCTATGAAATATTTTTTGAGAAACCCAGTAAGTCTACAAGCCACCCTCCTATTGTAGGTAGATTCGAATGAGTTTGTTCTCATGACCTAGTAAATTATGCATCCTCTTGTGCAAAACAAAGTACCTCTGTTTGACATTCGTTCTTGTGAAGCCGAGAGTCTACAAGCCATTTGAGGGGTAGATTAGATGTTGATATGTCCCGACTGATGCAGACAGTTATTCAGTAAATATTGATAGAATATTCTATTGGGATCCAATGAATAGTAAATCTTAGATAGTCTATCAACAAACCCATTTTGTCGCTTGTATATGTGGGGAATGGTGATGGATCGAAAACCTTGGAGCAATGATTTAGTGTTGGATTTCCAGTTATCAAGGGACATAGAGTGCAGCGAGCCAAGTACATTAGCCCGATCAATGACAACTTTGGATTCTATAAAGTTGCTGATCTCCAAAATTCCGGGTGAGTTAGTACAATTTAGAATGCCCCATAGGGAAATGATCTCAGCTTGCGTGTTGGTACCAGTCCTGTTATGCCAATAAAAACGGTATGAGTGTGTTCCATTGATGAAAATATCCATTCCACATCCGAACAGGTTGAAGGAAGAGGCCCCACCAAAGAATCCAACCGAGAATGACTCCCAAATGTTGCAAGGTGGAGAAATATGCTAGATGTTGTGAGATGGGGTGCACAAAACTCATGATGGTAGGTAATAATATTTTACCAGGTACGTCAGATATTAGGCTGTTAATTCTTGTTAATTTTGGGAAACTAGGTCCAAACTCCATGTTTTACTTCTCAAATGATGATGGTCATATTTTTTTTGGATTCATCTTTCAGAGAGGTGCAAGATTGATCTAAATATCATCTTGATCGGATGAGAAGAACATTTATTTTGAATTTATTTTCCATATGTACAAGGTTAGCTAGATTTGTAATGTAGGCTCACATGCCTAATAGATGTGTCACACACCCTCATTGATGGATATAAATTGGAAAGACTTGGAGGAAATTTCATTATCATTTCATCTAACATTCTCTCATTGTGATCTTATTGGTTCGATAGCCTTTGGAGGTCTTTATCCCCTCATATGTGTGAAGCAGAAGTCTGAAATTTGCGGATCTATTTAGGGCACTTTTGCAATAGCGTTGACCATGGTCAACCCTTGGTCGTTTGACCTCAAAAATCTACAGAAAATCAGATTTTAGGAGGTTGTATAATTGGGCACTAAAATCGAGGAATTCCATGTTGTTTGACGGAAGCCCTAGTTTGCTGCGTTGACTTTTCTGTTGCTGCCTATGTTGACTTTTCTGTGTTGTTCTTGTGTTGATTTGCACTGACTTGTAATGAGCTGTCTTTGAGGGTTGTGGGTGTGACACATGAAGGAGTGGCTGACCATGAAAGATTTTGTTGGTTGAAGCATCTTGTTGACCACCGTAATGCAACAATATCTCATATCTTTGCTAGACAAAAGAAATTGTAAATCTGATCTATATTTGGCTTGTCTTATATTGATCTATTATTGTGTTCTATCAAAATTTTACTTCCATTTTTATGTGATTTCTATTTTGTATCAGGCCTAAGAAAGATTGAAGTAAATGTGCATCAAGCATAGAACACCATTGTTATCTAAATTTAACATGGTATCAGAGTCGAGGTGAAGACAAAGTCAAGAGTCCAAGCTGGTGTTAGAAGCAATCTCTGAAGGAAGAAATCCTATCAAGGACAAATGGCCTCCTCAACCTACAAGGGTCTCAAGGCTGATAATAAATTGACTGATAAGTCTGATTATCATGCATGGAAGATGTCCTTGGATTTGGTGCTAGAAGATCAAGATGTGATGGACTATGTACAGGGGAAGATCCAAGAGCCTCCATCAAATGCAGATGCTGCAACGAAGAAGGAGTATTGAAAAGAGGAAATCAAAGCAAAGATGATTATCCGAGATTATATTCATAAGCACTTGGTTGCTTACATTTCTGAGCTAAAGACATCGAAGGAGATGTATGATAAGCTGGGGAGCATGTTCAGGGCTAGCAATGCTAATCAAATCCTCTTCTTCAATGATAAATTGAAGAATATCAAGAAGGGTATGGATGAATCTATTCAATCCTATTTTATGACGCTCAATGAAATCAGGAATAACCTCCTAGCTATTGGGGAAGCAATATCTGATTGAGAGATGGTTCTTATTGCACTTGGAGGTATCCCCCGTGATTGGCATGTATTTAATACCACTATTCTCAATAATAATGTGATTCCTAATTTTGATGAAATATTGACTAGATGCACTCAAGAGGAAACAAGAATGATGGAGTATGCCTCTAATGGTAACGAAAGTGACCCTACTGCCTTCGCCGCTCATGCAAAGAAGAAGAACCATGGTGGCCCGAGAAATCAAAACCATGGTAGAGCAGGGCCCAAAGGAAGGAAGGGAAGATGTTACACTTGTAACAAGTATGGTCACTATGCAAGAAAGTTCCCTAATATAAGGGACTCTTCGAGGGATGATGACAACAACAACTCAACAAGAAATGGCATGGACAATAGGTTCCAAGGAAAAAGGAAGGCTCCCTCTGATCATAGTGGAAATAGGAAATCTTTCAAGAGGTCAAGAAATTCCAGGTACGATGAGTCTAATGTTTTTGATAATAATAGAAATGAACGTATTCTTGTATTTTCCCTCTTTGTTCCATCTCCACCTGACACCCTAGATGTCTGGTTGATTGATAGTGGTGCTTCAAGGCACCTCACTAGTTATAAAGAAACCCTTTCTAATTTGGTTGAGAATGATACTAATCTAGAAATTATCCTTGGAGATAATGCCACGTATCTCGTGAAAGGGATAGGGATTGTGATCCTCCATATATCTCAAGGTGAAGTCCTTCAATTAAAATATGTGTTGTTTGTACTTGATTTGAAGAAGAACCTTGTGTCCATTTCGATAGTGGAAGACAAAGGGTTCAACGTGGCATTCGTTGATGGAAAGTTACTTATCTTGAATAAGAACTTCAAGGAAGCTCTTTCTAATGGTTTTAGAGTTGATACACTCTACCAGGTTTGAGGAAGTCCATTGGGGGCTATGACATGCGATACAACTCTTCAAACAGAGCTATGGCACCGGAGATTTGCACACCTTCATTACAAAGCCCTTCTAGAAGCAAGGAAGTTGGTGATAGGGATGCCCGAATTTAGAGATGATCATGAAGGTATATGTCAGGGTTGTACCGAAGGGAAGCATACAAGGGGACCATTCCCCTCTAGTGTCACAAAGACAACTGATATCTTGTAGTTGATACATTCTGACTTATCTGGTATGCTGCCTGTGACATCCTTGGGAGGATTTTCCTATTACATGACTTTTACTAATGACTTCTCTTGCAAGGCCTGGATATATTTTTTGAAGAAGAAGGACGAAGCATTCAAATGGTTATGTACCTTCAAGGCCTTGGTGGAAAATCAAAGTTTTGAGGACTGACAATGGGACCGAGTATGAGTCAAATGAATTTAATGACTTTTGTAGAGAAGATGGAATTAAGAGGGAGACCACAACTGTGTACACTCCTAAGCAAAATGGTGTTGCTAAAAGAAAGAACATGACCATTGTGGAAGCTACCCGTGCCATGCTATGTGACCAAGGTCTTCCGAAGTTTCTATGGGGAGAAGTTGCGAACACTATTTTTTATGTTCAAAATAGATGTCTGCATTCTACTCTGGACTCCAAAACTCCCGAAGAAGTCTTCTCTGGTAAGAAACCTGATGTTTCTCATTTTAGAGTTTTTGGCTGTCCTGTTTACTTTCATGTGCCGAAAGTAAAGAGAAGCAAGCTAGATGCTTCTGGAAAGAAGGGAATGTTTGTGGGATACAATGAAACTTAGAAGGCATATAGAATCTATGTGCCTGGTCAAAGAGAAGTGGATATATGCCATGATGTCACCTTTGATGAAGATGTTGCCCTCAAGAAAGTAAGAAATCTTCCTAGCTCCAAGGAAGACAAAGAAGATGAAGAAGCATGGAATATGGAAGGGCCGAAGGATGACCTGATGCCCGATGTTGAAGGACATATGGATCCAATTGATCCACCTCCTTCAAATAAGAGAAGACCCTCATGGCTTAGGGATACTCTTGAAGATGCCGAGAGACATATTGCCCCAAGGGGGACATTCCATGAAAGCAAGAAGCCGAAAATATACCAAAGGTATCTAGCAGCCATGAGTACGATAGTACAATATGAGCCTGGAACATTTGAAGAAGCCATAAATCATCAAATTTGGAAGGATTCTATGAACGAAGAATATGAGTCCATTATGAAGAATGATATCTAGAAAGTGGTCCTGAGACCGGAGGACAAATCTATTGTCACCTCGAAATGGATCTATAAGATCAAGCATGGATTTAATGGAAGTTCTGAAAATTACAAGGCAAGATTTGTTGCCTAAGGCTTCTCTTAAAAGGAAGGCATAGATTATGATGATATATTTTCACTTGTGGCCCGTTATACCACCATCCGATCTATTCTTTCCATTGCTGCTACGCAAGGATGGAGTCTACATCAGATGGATGTGAAGACTACTTTTCTACATGGATCTATAAAGGAAGAAGTGTATGTGGAGCAACCTCTGGGGTTCGAAGTCCGAGATAGAGACACCCATGTATGTAGGATGAAGAAAGCCCTCTATGAGTTGAAGCAAGCCCCTAGGGCTTGGTATAAGAGGATAGATAGCTACTTGATGAAGTTGGGCCTCACTCGAAGTAATGTTGATCTGAACCTTTATTTTAAGGTTGATAGAGAAAGGCCTCTCATTTTGGTTCTCTATGTGGACGATCTCTTCCTGATAGGTGTTGACCCTCTCATTCATCAATGTAAGAGGGAGCTAGCTTCCGAGTTTGAGATGAAAGACCTATGACTGATACACTACTTCCTAGGCTTGGAGTTCTAGCAGAGGCCAGGTGGGATTTTCCTTTCTCAAGGGAAATATGTCATGAAGCTGTTGAAGAGATTTGGTATGGTGGACTTTAAGTTTGTGTCGATACCGATGGAACTCAACTTTAAGAAGTTCAGTGGAAACACTGCTGGACCTGTGCTAGCAAATATTACCGAATATCGACAACTCGTGGGGGCCCTGATGTTCTTAGTGAACTCCCATCTAGACGTATGTTTTGCAGTGAACACTTTGAGTCAACATATGGTTGATCCTCATCACATTCACTGGATCGGTGCCAATAATCTACTGAGATATCTTCGGGGCACAATCAACCATGGGCTGAGATACACTACCGGGAGTTTGAGACTCCATGGATATACTGATGCCGATTGGGCTGAAAGTGTGGTGGATCGCAAGAGAACATCTGGATGTTGCTTCACCTTGGGTTCTGCTTCAATATCTTGGATGAGAAGGAAGTAGAAGTCAGTGGCTTTGAGCACCACTGAGGTCGAATACATTGCAGCGAGTATGGCCTGTTGTGAAGCTGTTTGGTTGTGAAAGATCTTCAGTGAGCTGTTTGGGCATGTGCTATATACCACCATTATCCTTTGTGAGAAGCAGAGTGGGATTTGTATTTATGAGAATCCTGTGTTCCATGATCGATCCAAGCATATTGATATCAGGTACCACTTTGTCTGGGACATGGTATAGCGAGGCGCTGTAAGGCTCGATCATATAGGAACTGACGAGCAGGTCGTGGATATTCTCACGAATCCCTTGGGGAGGCTCAAGTTCCTAACCTTCCGTGAGAAGCTTGGAATCATGGAAAGACCCTATTTTGAGGGTCCTAATTGAGTTGGACTATGAGCTTTGGGAGCTCCAGGGGGCTTGGGGATAACTTCTTAGAGCTATAAGCACATATGGGGCTAGGCTTGTCGAACCTTCTTATGCTTCTGCCCCACCGTTATGATATTGAGTTGGTTTGCCTCTCCCTGATCTGTGCCCCGCACACATCCTACCGATGGAGTTTCGGACTCATGGGAAGTACCTCTTATTTTGCCAATGAGGTGGAAATGTTGATAGAGACCATATCAAGACCGATGGACCCATCGGATATTATCGTACTCTCTTTGTCTAGGATGACACGTGTTTAACACCTTGATTTGGGATCAAGTATGATGAGGTTTTTACCTCTAAAATTGACTTCGGGTCAGTAAAATAACTTCAGGTTAGTAGGAGACTCTTTAGAGTCCAAGAGAGGTTTTAACCTCTAAGTTGACTTCGGGTCAACTGAGTGTGATGTCTTTGTGACACCTTTTTGTTCTATCTGAAATAAAGAGCCAACAAAGCAAGTTACAGTGGGATGACACACGATGTTTGGTGAAAGTACATAATGGTACTGATGGATGGCACTTGTGGACAAATGGAGTTCTCCCTAGTTGAGACGAAGTGTTAATTTTGGGAAACTAGGTCCAAACTCCATGCTGTACTGCTCATATGAAGATGGTCATATTTTTTTGGGATTCCTCTTTCAAAGAGGTGCAGATTGATCTAAAGATCATCTTGATTGGATGAGCAGAACATTTATTTTGAATTTATTTTCCACATGTGCAAAGTCAACCAGATTTGTAATGTAGACTCACATGCCTAATAGATGTGTCACACACCCTTATTGATGGTTATAAATTAGAGAGACTTGGAGGTCATTTCATCATCATCTCATCTCACATTCTCTCATTGTGATCTGATTGGTTCGATAGCCTTTGGAGGCCTTTTCCCCCTCACACGTGTGGAGTAGAAGTCTGACATCTACGGATCTGTTTAGGACACTTTTACAACAGCGTTGAATAGTGTTGACCATGGTCAACCCTTGGTCATTTGACCTCAAAACTATGCAAAAAATTCGATTTCAGGAGGCCATACAATTGGGCACTAAAATTGAGGAATTTTGGGTTGTTTGAACAAAGCCCTAGTTTGTTGTGTTGAGTTTTCTGCGTTGTTCTTGTGTTGACATGTGATAATTTGTCTTTGAGGGTTGTGGGTGTGACACATGAAGGAGTGGTTGACTGTGAAAGACTTTGTTGGTTGAAGCATCATGTTGACTATTGTAACGCAACAATATCTCATATCTTTGTTGGACAAAATAAATTGTAAATCTGATCTATATTTGGCTTGTCTTCTATTGATCTATTATTGTGTTCTATCATCATTTTACTTTCATGTTTATGTGATTGTTATTTTGTATCGGGCCTAAGAAAGATTGAAGTAAAAGTGCTTCAAGCATAGAACACCATTGTTATCTAAATTTAACAATTTTCAAATATAAGAGAGTTCCAAGACTGCCAAATTCCCACCAAATGCCCCAGATGATGAAGAAGACTAGTTTTCGGTGGAAATGGAAGTCCACTGTCCAACTGTGAAAACAAGAGACTGTGTCAAAGTGATCCCAAGAAGTTGGATCCTCTAACGAGTGTAGAATCTTGATCCAAACTGAAGAAGTGAATGGGAAGTGGATGAAAAAGTGGTTATGTCCTCTCCATGTGAGTTGCATAGAAAACACTGTCCCAGACCCCATAAACCCCTCTTGACGAGGTTCTCCCAAGTGAGGATACGATCGTGGACCACCAGCCAAGAAAAAAATTTCAGCTTGAGAGAGAAATTCCATTTCCAGACCCTAACGAACCAAGGGCGAAGTAGATTCGGTCAAGGAGGTAGAGTAATGAGGCAGTAAGCTTCTTTGATAATGAATTTGTCTAATTGTGTTCCACCGGCCCATACAAGACAATCTCTAAGTACATTTGAAATAATTATGGTAAAAAGTTTTAAATTAGTAATATAATTTGTCCATTCTTAACTAAGGTAGGTTGCGAGTGAGATGTCTATAACATATTTATAGTGAGTGTAGAATTGAATGGAGAAGCACTGATATCCTTGAGCACATGCTAACCATTATAATGTAAAGTTGTGAATAGTTAAAGGGATAAAATATGTGTACCAATCATCCCAACAAGTGAGTCCAATCCGATCTTGGGGGAAGATCCCGAGACGATGGACCAGTGAAAGTAACCAAAGTACCAATGCTTAGAAGTGAGAAGGTTGTGCCAAGAACTTGAGATTTGAGAGGGTACCAAAGCAAAATTTTGAAGCCAATTGTACAAGCACAAATTTGAAGGTATTTTGCAGTGATGGCGCGTTGCCCAAGTCCCTCATGTCGCACAACCCTCCAAAAGTGTTTTAGCAGCAGTGCCGAGTTGAAGGAGGTAGGGTCTTTAATATTCCAGCCACCTAGTTTGATAGAGTGTAAAATAGAATCCAGTTTGGACAGGTGGAATTTTCTAGAAGATTTTGGTCCTCCCCAAAAAACCTGGTCAGCATGGAGTTGATTTTCTGAATAATTCCCTTTGGAAGTTTGTAGATGTGCGTCCAGTAAATCAGAATGTTGTTGAGGACTGCTTTGCTGAGAATCAAATGTCCTCCCAATGTTATCCCTGCTGTGACCGGAGGGTTAGTTTTTTTCGATTTTGATGAGGAGCCAGTCCCAATATTTGATCTTATATCCCAACGACTTCAATTTGAAACCAAGATATGTGAATCCCCTGTCCAAGTGATCGATAGAGACTCCAAACCGGTTTGCAATCTCTTGAGTCGGGCCTGAGTCCAGATTGTTGGATATGAGTCATGGCCTTATTCCTATGGAATAGATTTCCCCATGGTCAGAAGATCATCCACAAATAGAAGGTGGGTGATAGGGACCGAGTTGGCAATTAAACACCCGGAGATGAGCCCACGATTGATGCCAGCCTTGAATATTCTACTAAATCCATCCATAATGGTGATAAATAAGAGAGGAGATAAGGCACAACCTCGTCGAAGGCCACGGGAGGCCATAAAAAATTTCAGTGGGAAGGTCGTTGATAATAATGACGAGGGTGGTTGATTTGATACAAGATTTTATCCATCCAATCATGGTGGAGCCGAAGCCAAGCTTGCGCAGGGTCATCCAGATGAGTTCCCGGTCAACACAGTCAAAATTTTTGAGCAAGTCGATTTTCATGAGGGAGTCAATGGATACATTCTTGGGCTATTGAAACAACGTCATGTATCTGGCATTGTTTTAAGAAGCCAAATTGTTCAGCCGTGATATACATGGATAAGAGGCCAATATATGGTGGATGTGTGTTAGAGGTGAGAATTTAGATGTGAGATATTTTTAAATTATTATTATTATTATTATTATTTTTAATAAAATTAGGAACAATTTTTTTAGGTAAAAGAAAATATAATATATATAAACACATTAAAATATATAACATATAAATAGTATTTATAAATTAACATCTATTTTACCATATAAATTAAAATATCTATTCCATAATCATTTTTAAATTTAATAAGCAGATAAAAAAATAATATTTATAGTATAACAAGATTTTTAAACATGAATATTTCTCATGGACATTATTAACTTCTAAATAGGTTTTTTTACAATACTATGAGCCAATACCCAGAAGAGAAAGATAGAGAGAGGGAGAGGAGGGAAGAAAATCATAATACCAAGGGCTAATACCATGGTTTATCAATACCATGAGCCATCTAGGCTTTTGATTATTATGTTATCAATCTAGGATTTTAATTATTATGTTACAATACCATGGGCCAATACCATGGCCCCCAAAAACCATAACTTATTTCAAAATCAAAATATTTTACAAATACTTTACTTTAATTTAATTTATAACATTTTTAAATTAAATATAAAGAAAAAGGTTATAATTACTTTTTACGTATATCTAAACCATGGGGGATTCACTCAATGAACCTATAACGTAGCACGTGCATTCTTGGCATACTAAAAAATACCCTTAATTTGACTAAATATTGGAAAATACCTCTAAAATTCACTTTTTTTAATCCCCTACCAATAATAACCCAATACACCTTCCCAATTTAAAAATCCCCTAATTTCACTAGATATTGTAGGTATCCATTTTTAGTTAACATCTTTTATATCTATTTATATTTACGCGTGAAATTATTATTTAAACAACTTACCTAGATACACTTTATTGAAGAATCTTTGAGCCATAGGTCTCATGATTATCTTAGTAGTAGAAGATCCGATTAAGAGCGAAGAAATTTGCGTTTTTTTCTTCTTCTTTGGCGAGGCTTATGTTCTTACTCCTGCCATATCTCTTAACAACGTCATTCCCAGGAAAAATGTTTAAAACTGAAAAAGATACACTACAACAGTTCAAAATAAATCTCAATAACCAACACAATGGCCCAACTTTCATCTCACTTATAGAATAGAAAGATGAAAGAATGTACAATGAATATGGACACACAAAAAATCCTATCTGGTTGGACTTTGTCAAATCATAGCCCTAACATGATCACCTAGTGCACCATAGTTAGATAGTAAGAGTGCCAAGTAAGTGTGTTTCCATCAAAAGATGAACTAGAGCATGCAGTCATATGTGTCCTCTACCTAAGATGAGATACACTACAATAGTTCAAAATAAAACCTCAATAACCAACACAATGGCCCACCTTTCATCTCACTTATAGAATAGAAAGAGGAGAGAAAGTATAATGAATATGGACACATGAAAAATCCTATCTGGTTGGACTTTGTCAAATCATAGCCCTAACCTCATCACTTAGTGCACCATAGTTAGATAGTAAGAGTGCCAAGTAAGTGTGTATCCATCAAAAGATGAACTAGAGCATGCAATCATATGTGTCCTCTACCTAAGATGAGAATTTCTCATGCATAAGTATTCTAATTGACTAAGGATCTGCACCCTCTTAGTAATAATAGATGACGCACGCCAAAAATAACAAAAGAATCCAAAAGAATTTTATTAATAGAAACACTCTATCCAAAACTGAAATTTCTAAATTTGAAACAACATTTAAAACATAATTAATTGAAGGTGTGACCTGTGTTCCCTTAGCATGCATGCACCCTATTCCAAACAATAGTATATTTCACTATCTCATGTGGCATGCATGTGCCCTCTACCAAGAAATAGTTAGTAATATTGTCTCCTTCACTTTTTTTCTTCTCTACTTCCCATCATTGGGAGGATCATTAGCTTAGCAACATGTAAAAAATATGTACACACACATTAGACATAGATCATAGAGGTATTATTAATGTGATGCATGCTTGCTTTGGAGCAAGGTTGCTTGGGAGAGGAAAGCGAGAGTAGAAGCAGGAAGTGCAAGTGGAAGCAAGCATGAGGAGTGATATTTTAAAAAAATCCCAGGTTGGGAGTGATTTTGGGAGTGAATTTTATATAATATATATTTTGATGCAGATATGCCAAAAAAATCTTGTAGAATGATGAATTTGTGATATAAAACAAAAAAGTGGATTAAACTATATAACATCATTCATCTAGTAGTTATAGTCTTCATTAACCATAGGTCCACAAGTTACAAGTTCTCATTTATATAGCATGTAAGGGTACACATAACCAAAATAACATCGAGTGCAACCCCTCTCTTAACCGGGAATACATCAAAAAATAGGCTTTGGATGGCCTTTAACATCCAAAAAAATCATGCTACAACAAATACCTACATATCATCAAAATCATTTCATATCTTGGGATATTTGTCATTAATATCACCCTCTAAGCATTAATGCAAGATAGAAAAAGCGTAACATGTCAAGTCAATATTTCATTTGAGTGAGAGGTACAATTTTAATAGGGTCATGATAGAGGAGTTTCATAACCAATGGAACTAACATTAAGGTACAAAGAGGGCTTGGTTCTATTGATTAAATACAAGTTTCATAGCATAGCACATGACAAAATCCAATGGAAACATTACAATTTCCCCCAATCCTGAAATCCTGAAAAACTAATAAGTATGTAGGATTTTAAGTGAGATCTAAAATTACACTTTCTCCATATGAAATCTAATGAGGCTAGAAACACTCTCAAATAGACTAAGTCATTTCATGGTAATGTTAAAAATTTAAGCAAAATGATGAAAATGAAAGATAAAGGAAATTGTCACTTTTAGCAGCAATGCCGAGTTAAAGGAGGCATGTTCTTCAATATTCCAGCCACCTAGTTTGATAGGGTGTGAAATAGAATCCAATTGGACCAAGTGGAATTTTCTAGCAGATTGTGGTCCTACCCAAAGAAACCTAGTCATTATGGAGTTGATTTTCTAAATAATGCCCTTTGGAATTTTGTAGATGTGCATCCAGTAAATCAAAATGTTGTTGAGGATTGATTTGATGAGGATCAAACGTACACCCAATGTTATCCCTTCTGTGACCAGTGGGTTAGGTTTTTTTTTTTGACGAGGAGCTAGTCCCAATATTTGATCTTATATCCCAACGACTTCAATTTAAAACCAAGATATGTGAATCCTTTATCTAAGTGATTGATAAAGACTCCAAACCAATCTGCAATGTCTTGAGTCGGGCCCGCCTTTGGATCAATGAATATGAGTCGTGGCCTTATTCATGAGAAGGCTAGATGCAGTCCCAAAATACTGCAAAGTTTTAGAAATTTGGAGCCATTCCTATGGAATAGATTTCCCCATGGTTAGAAGATCATCCACAAATAGAAGATGGGTGATATGGATCAAGTTGGAAATAAAACACCCGGAGATGAGCCCACGATTGATGCCAGCCTTGAATACTCTACTAAATCTGTCCATAATGGTGATAAATAAGAGAGGAGATAAGGCACAACCTCGTCGAAGGCCACGAGAGGCCATAGAAAATTCAGTGGTAAGGTCGTTGATAATAATGACAAAGGAGGTTGATTTGATACAAGAATTTATCCATCCCGGATCATGGTGAAGCTGAAGCCAATCTTCTGCAGGGTCATCCAGAGGAGTTCCCAGCAACACAGTCAAAGACTTTGATCAAGTCGATTTTCATGAGGGAGTCAATGGATACATTCTTAGGCTATAGAAACAATGTCATGTATCTGGCGTTGTTTTAAGAAGCCAAACTTTTCAACCGTGATATACATGGGTATGAGGCTAGTATATGGTGGATGTGTGTGTGTTAGATGTGCTATTTTAGAAGTTAGATGTGTATAGGGTAGATGTGTAAGCATGAGATGTTAAATGTGAGATATTTTTTAAATTCAATTCTTTTTTATTGTAATTTTTTTTTTATTAATAAAATTAGGAACATTTTTTTAGAGAAAATAAAATATAATATACATAGGACATTAAAATACATAACATAAAAATAGTACTTATAAATTCATATCCATTTTACCATATAAATTAAAATAACATTCCATAAACATTTTTAAATTTAATTAATAAGCGGATAAAAAATTAATATTTACAATATAACAAGATTTTTAATCATGAATATTTCGCATGGATATTATTAACTTCTAAATAGGTTTTTTTACAATACCATGGGCCAATACCCAAAAGAGAAAGATAGAGAGAGGGGGGGAGAGAGGGGGAGGAGGGAAGAAGATCATAATACCATGGGCTAATACCATGGTTTATTAATACCATGGGCCATCTAGGCTTTTGATTATTATGTTATGGATCTAGGCTTTTAATTTTTCTATTACAATACCATGGCCAATACCATGGCGCCCAAAAACCATAACTTATTTCAAAATCAAAATATTTTACAAATACTTTATTTTAATTTCATTTATAACATTTTTTGATTAAATCTAAAAGCAAAAATGTTATAATTACTTTTGACATATGTTTAAACCACGGGGGCTTCGCTCAATGAACGTCTAACATAGCAAGTGCATTAGTGACATACTAAAAAATACCCTTAATTTGACTATATATTGGAAAATACCTCTAAAACTCACTTTATTTAACCCCCTACCAATACTAACCCAATACACCTTCCCAATTTAAAAATCCCCTGCTTTCACTACATATTGTAGGTATCCATTTTTCTTTAACATTTTTTATACCTCTTTATATTTATATCCCTTTATTTTCATTAACAATGGTAAGGAGATTTTGAACCTAGAAAGAATAACCTAAATACTAGGTAGCTGAAAACTTAAAAGTTTCAATAAAAAAGAGGCAGATATAAATTGTCTGATTTACAAATATATACTATGGAAAATTTGAATGGAAAATACATAGATTTGAACTCTCAATTGCATGTATCTTCTATTTAATACTAAAAAAGATACGCTATAGAATAGAAAGAGGAGAGAAAGTACAATGAATACAGACACATGCAAAATCCTATTTGGTTGGACTTTGTCAAATCATAATCCTAACCTGATCACCTAGTGCACCATAGTTGGATGGTAAGAGTGCCAAGTAAGTGGGTTTCAACCAAAATATGAACTAGAGCATGCAATCATGCATCCCTTCCTTGACATATGTATCCTCTACCTAAAATGAGAATTTCTCATCCATAAGTATTCTACTTGAATAAAGATCTGCACCCTCTTAGTAAGAATAGATCATGCACACCAAAAATAACAAAATAAAATATTTATTAATAGAAACACTCTATCCAAAACTGAAATTTATAAATTTGAAACAACATCTAAATTATAATTAATTAAAGGTGTGACATGTGTTCCCTTAGCATGCATGCACCCTATTCCAAACAATGGTCTATTTCGCTATCTCATGTGGCATGCATGTGCCCTCTACCAAGAAATAGTCATTAATATTGTCTCCTTCACTTTCATCCAACCTATTCATCACTATTGTAAGGAAAGGGTGAAGGTGCCATATTTGTTGTCTTCTCTACTACCCCATCATTGGGAGGATCACTAGCTTAGAAACATGTAAAAAATATTAACACACACATTAGACATAGATCATAGAGTTTTTATTAATGTGATGCATGCTTTCTTTGGAGCAAGGTTGCTTGGGAGCGAGAAGTGAGAGTAGAAGCGGGAAGTGTGAGTGAAAGCAAGAGTGAGGAGTGAAATTTTCAAAAATTCCCAGGTTGGGAGTGAATTTTATATAATATATATTTTGATATATTTTGATGCATATATGTCAACAAAATCCTGTAGAATGATAATTTTGTGATATAAAACACAAAATATTGGATTAAACCATATAACATCATTAACCATAGGTCCACAAATTACAAGTGCTCATTTATATAGCATGTAAGGGTGCACATAACCAAAATAACATAGAGTGAAATCCATCTCTTGACTGGGAATACATAAGAAAATAGGCTATGGTTGGCCTCTAGCATCCAAAAAAAATCACGCTACAACAAATACCTACATATCATCAAAATCATAGCCTATCTTGGGATATTTGTAATTAATATCACCCTCTAAGCATTAACATAAATAGAAAAAGTGTAGCATGTCAATTCAAGATTTCGTTTGAGTGAGAGGTACAATTTTAGTAGGGTCATGATAGAGGAGTTTCACAAAAAATGTCACTAATATCAAGGTACATATAGGGCATGGTTCTATTGATTAAATACAAGTTTCATACCCTAGTACATGAAAAAATCCAATGGAAACATTGTAATCCCCACTATCCTGAAATCCTGAAATACTAATAATTCTGCAGGATTTAAGTGAGATCTAAAATTATGATTTCTCCATATGAAATATAATGAGGTCAGGACCACTCTCAAACATCCTAAGTCATTTCATGGTAATGTTAAAAATTTAAGTAAAACGATGAAAATGAAAGATAAAGGAGAATGTCACTTTTAGTTTCAGAATTTAAGATTACCATGAATTGCATGCCAATACTAGGGCCATATGTTTGAATATTAGACTACTATGGACCTAATATTACCACATTTTTTTATTTCTCCCTCCCACTCTCGGAACTCCCACAATACTCTTGAACCTTTATTTCTCTGGCCCACTTGTTTTTGACTTCCACATGGCCAATGTATTGTATAAACAATACCTTAAAATAAAGATATTGTTATGCAACATATAAAAATCCTTTACCCCCATATTATATGCTCAATATATTATTTCATTTTTTCCTCATTTTTTATACCCCAATATGAATGCATATGATATGGTATTGCTTTGTTAGTGAACCCCACATGATCTAAACCCTCCATCATCATGACTACTAAAAACATTCCCATAAATATTAAATTGAGGTCTTAATAAATTAAAAGTGAGAATACTTTTATATACATATGTGAAATTTATACAATATAAATAATATTATAAAGAACCATGATAGATGCAACTTAACCAAGGATCCAAGCGAAGAAAGAATGCAAAGTGACTAACAATGATAGAGGAAAGATAATGCATGATTCTTTTAAGTTTTTTATTATTTTATTTTCTTTGAGATGATTGATCCAAAATATAGGTTCAATATTTTACAACCATTTTTTTTTAATACAATACAATGAGATCATATTTAAGAGAGAGAGAGTGAGATGGAGGGGGAATAGAGTGGGGGAGAGAGACATAGAAGTGGAAGAGACAAGGAGAGAGAGGAAGGAAGAGAGAGAGGAGGGGGGAGAGAGGATGAGAGACGGAGTGAGAGAGAGATAGATTTGGAGGCAAAAAGAGAGGGAGTGAAGAACAAAGACATTGATAGATAGAGGTAGAGAGAGGGATGGAGTGACAAGGGCGAGATGAAGATGGAATGAGGGAGAGATAAGATGAGGGAAGAGATATAAAAGGAGAGGGTATATAGGGAAAGAAGGGGAAGAGAGAGACAGGGAGACATAGATATAGAGGGGGGAGAGACAGGGAGAGTGAGAAGGAGAGAGGGAGGGAGATAGTGACATAGTTGGAGGGTGGAGAGAGAGTGTGTGTCTGATGGGGGGAGATATAGAGAGAAAGGACTTAGAGAGGAGAGAGAGGAGGGAGAGAGATGGAGTTAGAAGGGGAAGAAAGACATAGAGAGATAAAGGTGGAGATGGAGTGACAAAGGAGAGATAGAGAGATAGTGAGGGAGAGAGGAGGGCGAGAGAGAGAGAGAGAGAGAGAGAGAGAGAGAGAGAGAGAGGGAGACAAGGGGAAGATAGAGAGAGAGAAGGGGAAGAGAGAGAGGGAGAGTGAGATAGATAAATATGGAAAGAGACTGTGTATGTTTTGTTAGCGCTCAAATCTACCTCAGGCTGAAATGAGATAAAACTCAAGGCTACATCAAACCACGCTTAGCCTCGTAGCTAGCCCTACAAGGGCAGGAGAGGGCTCTCTCCGTCAATCTCGATAAAATAAGCAATAGGGTGCGAGATGACTTACGATAAGAGCTGATTTTAGGCTAGTAAAGAGATAGGTAAGTTTGATTTTTGATTTTTGGGTTTTCGTTGGAGAAATTGGAAAAAACAAATTTTGGATCCGGGGATAAGGTCAGACCTTTGCAGATTTCGAGTTGGGGCGAGGTAGGTGAATGTCTTGATGCTTTTGATTGGATATACGGATAGATCAGACCGACGAGGAGCTGAAGAGGGCAAAGAAGAACTTGGATCCTCTCCAAACAGTCGAAAACATATAGAACTAAATGAATTCAAAGGCAGAGCACGGTAAACAATGGATTCAACCTCATCTACTCATTCAATTTAGTTCAGAAGAATATGAAAGGAATGGCATACATTAAACATGAAGAACTTACAGTAAACAAAGAGAAAACACCATCAAGAACAAAACACCACAAGAATCCCAACAAGTGCCGCAAAACCTCTGATCTTTCCTTAGCCAAAATATGAAAAAATATGTACAATGGTGCCAAAAGTCTCCCAAGAGTCCAACCTGTAGAATGTATCAGAAATTACAATATATAGATCACTCTAACCCCTTCCCACACCTCTAGGGGTCGAAATACTCCTTCTAGGAGCAGTTCCAACAAATTCTAATCAAGGAACTAAAATCTAGGCAGCTAACAACTTGCCTCTAAAAGAGTGGAAACTGATTCATTTACATGATTTTCACTTTTTTAAGAGTGAATCTTCTAGAATAGGTAAAAATGAACCAAAGTTACATGCCAAACATAAATTTACATCATGAAAACCCAAAAATTTCATCCACAAGCAAAACTGGTCCAAACTGGCCGAAAATCTGAGCTGGAAGTTGAAAATTCAGCGAAAAATTTAAGTGGGTCGCTCCTGAAACAAGTGGGTCGCGCGCCTTTCAACCTGATTTTGAAGTACTTCTCGGCATCCAAATTGAGCTCATGATAGCTCGTTGGAAAGCCCTGGATGTTGGCTATCCAACCCAAGTGGAATTTCCCAATTTGGAGCTCAGTTGACCCTCCAAAACTTCATTCTCCCAGAAGTACTTTCTGCTGATGCAAAAGGTGGCAGCAAGGTGGTTTTCATGGTGTTTTTTAGCTTTTTTGCCATCCAGAATTTGATGAAATGCTTCGGAAATGCTTGAGGATGCATAACTTACCATGAAAAACCCAAAAATGCAAAAATTTCCTTTAGCAAGTGTCCCAAAAAGAAAATGAGCATATGGGCGTGTTACCCGCTTAACTGAAAAACCTGTTTTTAGACCAAAATATTTCAAAATGACAAAATTTTCTCCGAATTTGCTCAAATTTAGAGCGAAGATCCTCCATCATGTATCTTGCCCAGCCAACGAAGCATCGGCCAAAATCCGAAGTGGATCAGGCCTTTTCCGCCGTTTTAGTGCTTCGCTCAATCTCCTTTTCAGAATCTTCATTCTCGCTTTGCAGACATGCATGCGAGCCCAATAATGGCCTTTCATGTGACGAAGCAGGTCTTTGTCTCTGTTGGCCTTCTCAATCAACTTCTCCAAATGAATGTTAACCCGTGTGAGCACAGAATCTCGATCAATTGGTGTCATGTCGCCGGGTCTCTTTCGGGCCAATTGTCGATCTTCACGGATTCGCCGCAGCTCATAAAGTTCGTGCTCATCCTCAAGCTATTTTTTGCGCTGCTCCAGATAGTTTATCACCCACTGAGCTTTCTGCAATTGATCTTTCAGCGTGTCATTCTCGACCCTCTGCTCCTGGATGATCTCCCTCAGTTTCGAGCTAGGAGAGCTCGCATCAACATCAATGATCGTGAAATTCGTGTCCCGGCCTCCTGATGGACCCTCATCATGCATGGGATTCTTGCCCCTGTCCTGTATCTGTACCTGTGCTGAAGAAGAAGGCGAGACCCCTTCCACATCATGTGGAGATAATACTCGCTCTGCTGATGAAGTCGGCAAGACCCCTTCCACCCTGGGTGGAGATAATACTCGCCGTGTGGCTGCAAATAAGGCCCTGTGGCCTCGCTGATATGTCATAAACAATGGAGCACTAATCTGCCCAACCTCAGGAATGTCCGGCTGGTGTGAATGCTCTCCCGTACCATGAACTACTTCGGGAGGCGGCTGTGACACTGTGAAAAAGTCACGGGAGATGAAATCCTCCCAAGTGATGCCCTGCTGTGCCAACTGATGTAACACTATGATCTTGATCAAGGCGTAATGATATATACTTCTATGCTGCTGTGCTGGGCTCTTCTTCTGTACAAAAATCACCATCCTCTCTATGTTGCGATACATAAAATATGGAATGTTCATCATACGTACTCTTGTGAAGTGCATCAACAAACGAACATGGTACGCAAAGAGACGTGCGAATCTGCCCTCGCAACTGAAATACCGAATGATGACTTTCATCAGTGGTGCAAACTCATCTCTCAGGAATCTGAAAGGAAAAACTCTGCCCAAGTGCCTCATATACTCAGGTTTGATGTATGGCTGATAATAGGTTTTCTCTAAATGCTGTCGTTTGTTCCATTCCCCTCCTACATTTGGTATACCAGTGGCCTGAGCAATATTCATTGGTGACAAAAAGAAATCTACTCCAGCGAGATTTACACGGCCATTACGTAAATGAAGAGCAAACATGCGAGCTAGTTCACGATGAAGCTGGGTTTGTGAAATCATCTCACAAAATCGAAAACATGACAGATACCGAAAACAATCCATTGCTAATGGACATGCCTGCAACTGAGCCAAAGAAGTAGGCTCCTCCCTGCGATGATCACCACCTTTGCCACCTCGGTGAGGCCTCCATGGCACATTAGCCTCTGTCGTGGAATCACTGTCCGACTCCTGCTCATAATCTGACTCTGTCTCTGACATGGCTTTGAACAAGATATTTGCAATATGTATACTGATATAGATGCAGTGAAAACAAAGTTATAATGTATGTTTCAACACCCAATAGATATCACCCACTGCCAAAGTATCATAGGAAAACAAAATTACAATGAAGATGGCTCTGTTTTAGTGGCATGAGAACTATCACTGTTTTGACCATAAGTGAGTTTCACAAATGAATGCCAGCTGCAAAGTATGGGGCAAAATTTTGGTAATGATGGGCAAAGTTTGTCAAAGAAGCAAACAAGTAGAGGATTGTATTTATGAACTGGAGAAAAGGGAGAAGACCATGACCATAGTGACACAAATTACTATCACAGTGGTAATATAATGATAACAACAACAATGGTGATATTATGGTAATGAGGGCTATAGATTAGTCGACATAAGACTGTGCAAATTATGAAAGAGCATGAACAGTAGTGACAAGATGATAACTGAGGGCGTGAGGATCATCTATACAACGTGCTAGGGTGTGAACATATCCACCATTTGAAGGTTTTCACATTTTCCACAAAACTGCCCATACAATTTCAAAACCCTTACAAAATTAACTTGCATGTGAATGAAGGGTTCATATATTTCTCTCCAAGGACGGCATGTTTCCCCAACATCAATGACATCACAACCATATTAAAAATCGAATGAGCAATGATTAAAACCTGTTTGGAAGCTTTTGGAGTCGACTAGAATCGAATCTGGGCGCAAAAACGAATTTTCTGGGTGCTGATTTAAGTGGGTCGCACCCCCCAAGTGGGTCTCACCCGTTCAACTTTACAGTGGCTGTGGCGCTCAAGTGGGTCGCGCCCCTCAAGTGGGTCTCACCCGTTTCAAGTGGGTCGCACGCCCTCCAAACACTGTCCAGAACTATGAAAACTTGCCTACGGCCTTCAAAAACTTGACTTCGAGCTCTGCCTTGCGGATTTTTGGCAAATGAGTTTGATTGTCATGTTTATATATGAAATAAATATCTCATCAAATCAGATTGCTTTTCAAATTTATTTGACAACCCACTTTCATAATGTTTCTTCACTTTGTCATTTGGTCTCTTATTACAATGTTTCTCTTTGGCTTTTCTGAGTCTTTGGACTGATAACTTTGCTGTCTTTTGCAGGGATGCGGCACTTTAGCTTAGGAAAAGATCAGAGGCTTGCAGTGAAGCTTCTCATGGTGAAATGAATATAATTATTACAAAAATGGAATTAAACAATTTCTAGTTCCAAAATAGAGTTTTGGACTAGAAATGTTTTCAAATGCTTATGATAATAAAAATATGAAATCAAAACTTGCGAAACCAACCTCATGGCCTGCGGGCTTTATGACATATATGCAAAGACTCGAAAACCCTAGACTCTAGGACTAACAACTCTTTTTTAACGAAACTGACATTTAATGACCATGAATGAAATGACGATGAACTTCAGTAATTTTTTGAAGAATTTTTAAATAGCCCTGCAGGTACAAGCATGAGGAAACACATGACAACCAGACCCCCTCGTCAATCAGTGGCATGCTCCTAGCGAAATGCAACGAAGTGGAACAAGCGAGACACCTAAGAATGAATATGCAAAAGCGAAACGATCTCTGACGGAGGGCTGTAAAGACCGACTCTAACATGTTTTTGGGGTGAGAAGGAGAGACTAGGGGACATAGAGATATGGATGGAGGGGGGAGATAGGGAATAAGAGAGAGGCAAAGAGAGGGGGGATTAAGAGAGAGATATATGGAGATAGAAGTGGAATAGAGAGATAAGTGGAAGAGAGAGAGAGAGAGATTGGAAGAGAGAGAGAGAGAGAGAGGGAGAGAAAGAGGGAGGGATAGAGAGAGGGAGAGATAGATAAATATGGAGAGAGAGTGTGTATGATTGGCGATTGAGATAGAGAGACAATTGGAGATATAGATATACATGGAGAGAGAGAGAGAGAGAGAGAGGAAGAAGAGGGAGAGATAGATAGAATGATAGATATGGAGAGAGAGTGTGTATGCTTGGTGGATGATATAGAGAGATAAAGGAGGGACAAAGGAATATAGAGATATAGATGGAGGGTGTGAGAGGAAATAAAAGTGAGAAAAAGGGAGGGAGAGAGAAAGAGATGTGTTTAGGGGGCTGAGATAGAGAGACAAATAAGGAGAGATGGAGGGATGCATATATATAAATGACAAGGGGGGAAGAGGGAAGAAGAGAAAGATACAAAAAGGGAGGGAGAGGCGGAGAGAGAGAGATGGGGAAGAGAGGGAGGGGGAGAAAGAGAAGGAGAGAGGGAGGGAGATAAACACCAAATGAAAGGTGGAGAGAGGGAAGAATAAAGAGACACACAAATACAAATACATACATAGAATTTAGATCTATAAATTCATGAATATTTTCTTTTTTTCACTAAAATAGATGTATTGATTTCAGTGTAGTTGTTGATTTCTAATACTAATTGATCACTTTTACTAGATGCATTGATTTCAATGTAGATGTCGATTTCTAATCCTATTTAATACATAAATCTAGATGCATTGATTTCATTGTAGATGTTTATTTCTACACCTATTTTATTTCTTTCACTGGATGCATTGGTTTTAGTGTAGATATTGATTTCTAATCCTAATTGATCACTTGCACTAGATGCATTGAATTATAATCATATTTAATACCTTACACTAGATGCATTGAATTATAATCTTATTTAATACCTTACACTAGATGCATTGATTTCAATGTGGATATTGATTTCTAATCCTATTTAATACCTTACACTAGATGCATTGATTTCAGTGTAGATGTTGATTTCTACTCCTATTTGAATCCTTGCACTAGATGCATTGGTTTCAGTGTAGATATTTATTTCTAATTCTAACTAATTTCTTGCACTAGATGCATTGATTTCAGTGTAGATATTGATTTCTAATTCTATTTGATTGCTTGCACTAGATGCATTGATTTCAGTCTATATGTTGATTTCTAATCCTATTTGATTGTTTGTTGTCGATGCATTGATATCATTGTAGATGTTGATTTCAGATTTGATGCAACGAGATGTATTTTGTACATTAATTTCAAAGTAATTAGATTAATATTGTGCACTGATTTCAGTGTAATCACATCTCTACCCCCTCCATCTATATCTCTATCTCCCATTGTCTCTCCTTCTTAATCTCTCCATCTCACCCCCCAAACATCCACACTCTCTCTCCATATCTATCTCTCTCTCTCTCTCTCCCTCCCTCCCTCCCTTTTCCCGTCCCCCTCTCTCTCTTCCACTTCTCTCTCTTTAACACTTATCTCTTCATATATATATCACTTCCTACCTCCCTTTCTTTGCCTCTCTCTTATTTCCTCTCCCCCCCTCCATCTATATATCTATCCCCCCTTTCCTCTCCTTCTCCCCCCCAAACCATACACACTCTCTCTTAGTGTAAGAACATAAAAAGTATTCATGACGTGAATTGAATTATGTGTTATATTAATTCAACCATAAATATAATACTTGAATTTTCATCCTAAATAAAATTTTCACTTACCCGAAATGTTTTCTTCTTGAAACTTGTAAACTATTTGTAATTTGATACATTATTATTATTCCCATTTTCCATCATTCAACATTTTCAATCACTTTTCATTCAAATGAGGTAACATAAAATAGCTACCACTAAAAATTATTTGGGGTTTAACACTCCATAAGTCACAATGATTGGCTTTGGAGAAAAATAATATTAATATTGGAGATAAATAGATCCAAGATATGGCATTTACTATAGTAGCTCGAGTTAAATACTTGAATGGAGTATGATATCAACTTCCCTTTTCATATGATCAATATGAGAAAATGGAAAAACTAATAGGTGCAGCAATAAGAACAGTAGAAGAAAATAGTTTCAGATTGATCGCAATGAAGATTGTTTGTAATTGGCTATATTCTTATTATTCGCATTCTCTATCATTCAAGATTGTTACATTGTCACTTTGTACTAAAAAAATTATTTCATCATTTTTCATCATTCAAGTTACTAACAGTCTCTTTGATCTTAAAAAAATGAGGTAACTAAGAAAATTTAAAATTAAATTAACCAAATTAATCTTAGACATATTTAACATATTTAAAATGATCAAAATAATTAGATCTTCAACAAATTTTGTATAACTTCACACGACTGAAACCAACCTAGATCCATCTTAACCCCAGATCTGTCAAGCTCTGAGAGGGACCAAATATCTCGAGGTGAAAAACTTTCCTCAAGTTTTGCACTAAAAAGGAGGTTTTCGCCTTGAGAGATTTGATCCCTCTCGGCGCTTGATAAATCTGGGGTTAAGATGGATCTAAGGTGGTTTAATTACATTGAAAATATATTACATAAAGCTCTCGTATTCAACTCAAAAACTCAACCTGTTATGTTATATTATCTAATAGATCCTTAATTTGGCTAAGTCCATCGCTTTACATAAAAATTGAATGAAACTCATCCAATTTCCTAATAACGTAGATATATTTTAGATTATATTTATGAAAATATTACTTGAATTAAATAAAATTAAGGAAATAAACTTCCTTTGATAAATGGTTTTTGACTTAAGAATGTCAAAATGGCTTCAACTAATAGATACTCATACATCAGGAAATTAAGCGAAATGAAAACAATCTAAATAGAAATGAAGTTTTACAGTTAAGAAAAATGTAAAATCCGACAATAATAATAACCCTGGAAAATGAAACAAAATTGCACCCTCAACTTAAGTTTGACCTTCAAAAGTGGATTATTATTATTATTACTTTATCATAAAATAAACCATTAATGTGAGGAAAAACACTCTTTGGGTGATCCCTACTCTAGGATTGAAATGTTGAGGAAAAGTCTCAAAAACTAGCACAATTTTCTGCTCATAATTTCATACCACTAGTTAATGTATGTGCACAATTTAATAAAGGGAGCTTATATACAATGAACGACCATTAAAATATGGCCACTTAGGCTACAATGAAATTCAAGTATCAATCAAATTTGAAAAAACCATATGGAGTGTGCAGATTGAATCCTCCAATTCTGACATAGGAGTTGGGTGGAGCATTTATCTCTATATGTAGGTTTAAATTTCGTGAAAGGATTTACACATACCAATTCCAAACCATTATTCAATTCTTCACAAGTTTGACTTCCAACTTGAACAACAAATACTTAGAGATATAAGTCTAAATTTTGTTAAATGTAACTTTAACAAAGGTTTTCAATCAAAATATATACTTCAAATTGAAACCAAGGGAGCCAATCTAAGGATCAAGAAATGATATATTTTAAGGTTCTTAATGTCTTGACAACAAAAGGGACAATATGAGACTCAAGAAATCTCAACAGGACACTTTACTTCATTAAGGATAATAAAGCACCACCAAAGGTAATGGTCATTCATGGAAAAACTCATTGCCAAAGTTCTCCCTTCCTAGTGCATTAAGGATCTGATAACTTCTCAAGTCATCGAAGCCTAAATACTGAGAGGAAACCTACTTTTAACTTTAAATTGCAATAAAATCCATAATAATATATTACAGGCTCATGTGATCAAAAATTGCATTATGTAACTCAACACTTGGCACCACAACACTATAGAGATTGACCAACATGAAACAACCAATTTTATCTCCAATATATTCAATTCTCATTCTACTATTTAGACACCTCCCTCTTAGCTACTATCAAACTCATTCAAAGGTAGACAATTAATTTATTCTTCTCCCCCATGAATCATTTCCTAGTCATAAGAAAGACATTTATGGACACTATATAAATAAAAAAACTATTTAGTAGTGTAGTTATTGGAAGTTTCTTAGGAAAACATATACATCGATAGTTCAACAAGGTTTGGTTCTCTGATAGCACGCCTCAATTTGGATTATAGGTTCCTACAATAATGATATTTCACATGACATCACAATCATATTGATATCACGGCCATGTCTAGGATATCACATCTCATGGTGCATATCTTATGATAATCCTCATAAATTGTCTTGAATTTCATATAATTTTCCAATATAATCCTTACATAGTTCTCACCACTCCAAAGGTGAAAGTGATCTTCAGTGATCTTCACTTTTTATAGGAAATGACAAATAGAGGATACTAATAAGAGACTAATCGAGTTGGGAAATATCTAATAGTTAAAAAAATTATCTCTTAATAGTCATATAGACCATCCATTTACATGTGAAAAAATATTCAAAGCGATCTATTGAGTGCTATTATATTTCTTTTTGTTAAATGAGAGATTTTTAAATAGATTATCACAAATATTCTCTTA
The DNA here is from genome assembly GCA_034641835.2 of Pinus albicaulis. Lineage (NCBI taxonomy): Eukaryota > Viridiplantae > Streptophyta > Pinopsida > Pinales > Pinaceae > Pinus > Pinus albicaulis. Next base: position 864,357,633 of record CM076576.1, on the reverse strand, counting down.
TGATCTCGATCTCTATAATATGTAGATAACTTCGCAAAATATATTCATATACATGTCTCTTTTATATTTTCTTCAATAATATTTATCAGTTCACTCAATATTTGTAAGGTCTCTCTCAGCGATGTACTTCTTAATACTCAATACTCCTCCATTTTGAATGCATTGCATATATGATATTATATAATAATGTCATCATAACAATTATACATCATTATTTAGTGGTTACCAACATGGTTAAATTTCATTGCTGAAGATGATTATGATAACGAAATAAAACTATTAGAATCATTAATTTCTCTGCACTTAATCAACTTTCAAATGCTTTTTTTTTGTTCAATAGTTAATTGTCGATGGTGATTTAGTGCATGAAATACCATGCATTATTATAAATTTAGCATGAAAATGCATATCCTTTTTTCATATCCTCATTGATATATCAATGGGAAAGAATGCACATACTTCCATGCATTGCAAGTTTAACCTGAAAAAGTATATTTACATTACATTATCTTTTGACTTAAATAAAGATAACTACATTTTTATGCTGGAGGTGTTATCTTTGTTGGAGTGGGGGTGAGTAAACATTGTTTATCCCATCCAATTACGTGGAAAGCGTTATTTTTGTTAGATTGAGATGAGAAAACACTGTTTACCCCACCCAATCAAAACATTTCTTCATCGCCCTTTTGTCTAGTTAAAATTTGACAAGTGTAACGTTTAAAAAAGTGTAAACGTCGGTCCACTTCCTTCTAGTGCTTCCGTGTCGGGTTCTCGACTCCCACTAGATCTTTGCCAATTGTACAAGCTTCTGCATCGAATTCTCAAATCCCTACCAGATCTTTGCCAAGTGTAGCGGCCTCGGAATCCATTCCTTATCGATGGTTTAGATTTTCCCTGTTGAATCGACAGCTGGAAATGAAAGCTGTTAGGATAACTGATTTCAGGCAAGGAGGGTTTGTCATTCTAGTCATTTTGACGGTCGAGAAGAATGAGAGCCACCTCTGCAACCCTTGTTTTTATCTTGGATTACTCATTTACTACACAACACTTCTCCGCCTCCGCCTCCGCCAAGTACAAAGACATTACAGTCATTTCCCAACGAGCCCGAAAAATCTCGCTTTATACGCCTTCCCAGTGTCAAATTTGACCACGATTGGAGAAAATACACGGGCGTGAAGCTTTCCTCGGAGTTTGACAGCGAGGGGAATGCCTTCATCAACAAGATTTCTGCTAGGGTGTTCCACGAGATTGCGAAGATTAAAGCCTCGTTTCAGAGGAGTGGTAGTGGTGAGATCCAGTCCCCGCAGCTAGGTTTTGTGATTTTATATGATCACGAAGATCGCAATGTGCTTGTTACGACTTCAGCCGATCTCTGGCGGCGACTTCACTTCAAGCTACTTACTGATGTTAAGGCCTAGCAAGGAGAATTAAAACTGCTTACAAGCTTGGCTGATTCTAGGTATAAATTAGAAGTATCATCTGATGTACCGCCAATTGGTTTGCCCAGGGCAGTTGTAACGTTCCCGATTCGTGAAGTCAAATTGGAGGATATAATCCAAGATGAACGTAGAGTCTTGTCTGTGAATGGATTTGTTGCAGGGAACCTTATGAAGGGGCTGTGCGTGGCAGAATACAATGATAACAATTTGAATCTGAAGTACAAGTACAAGGATGAAGAATTGACTATTACACCAAGCATATCTTTGTCGTCAATTCATGCGTTTTCAATCTCTCATCCTTCATTATTTTGGAACTAACTGCTACAGGAAGTCGTGGCAACACGAATTCTCGACACAGAGAAGCAGTTTACCCCATTTCACAGAAGGTTACAACTTACAACGCCTCCGTCTGGTTTTGAGCTCATAATGGTTACTTCCCTTACATTGTCCTTTACTGATTATTATCTTTTTGTGTTGCAGGTGCTTGGCTTGTTCCAAACCCTCCTGCACAGGGAGTTTTTCGCACCCAACTTTCATTGTATATCGCACTCAAATTTCATCGTATATCAGTGTTTTATTGCCCAGCAACTATTTAAAACTTGCCCCTTTCCATTTCAGGGAACAATACCCAAACCCTTGGTGCTTCCGCCGTTCGGTCATCGGGTTATCGTCCACTTCTAACTTCTTCGTTCCACTCCTTAGGTACTCGGGATATCTCTCTTTCGACACAGTGGCAGGGGTTTTCTCGAAGTTATTTTTTATTTATTCGTATGAGGAGGAGAGCCTTAGGGTTTAGCTGGGTACACCTGTAATTTATAAGATGGCTATAGAGAATACTTTCAGTTTTCCCTTTTGTACAGTTTGATGGCAGCCGCAACTGGGACCGTTCGGACCAGCCCTGTAATTTTTACTGTAATGTCTATGTAATTTTCAACTAGGTAGAGCATAAGAGCTTCAATCGGTTTCCTTAGCACCTCGGTTGTGCATAGGCAGATTACGTATGCCATTCAAGATGAGGTGTGCGTAGGTTTATGGTATTTCAGGATGTAGACTTCAATTTAGTGCACATTAATCCTTCATAAGAGTAGTTTCCATCTTTCCATCTTAGCCACAAAGCATAGGTCATTTCCTAGTAACTTTTATGTAGACCTTGAAATAAAAGGTTTACCAGATGCATTGTAAGGTTTGTAAGGTCTGGTAAATGACGTGTCATCAAATTTCTTCATTGTTGGAAGACTGAATTTCTGCTTCTAACGATTCACAGATGCTACGTGCCTATATATGATAATGCCTTGCCATAGCTATCGTCTTGATTATGCCAGTTCGAGATGAACTACATCAAGATGAAAGCACATTCAACATTGCCTTTTCACTTATAACATAATGGTCTAAGAGATATGACATTAACGATTTTTTAAGTTTCGATCAGATTATGATATTTGCTAACATACTTGAGTCACCTTCAGATTGAATTATCTTTCAAAGATGGAGATCCCAAACTAGAAATACAGGACTATATGTTGGATACGAATCTAGATTGTTTTCACAGGAATCTTTGCAAGCTACCATGACCAGTGGTCCATTTTTCAACAAAATTAGGACAAAGATTTTAAGCCAAATCTAAAGAAAGAGATCGAACCATTCAACAATAGTTGCAGTGCTCATCTCGTATGTTGAGATGAAATTGTCCTTGCACCAGAAAACTTAGTACATTAGAGCCGGTCGAAAATGCTGATGTATAATAGTAAATATATATATTTTTGAAAAAATATGTATTCAACGTACAAGTGTTATACTGGTTGTATTCCTTTATGCAGATTTGCAAAAGGTGTTGCCATGATTTTTTTAGATGTTATCATGTTCTAATATCAGGGGTCAAAGTCATCTTTGTCATCATTTGAGTCCTAGGTTTTTTAATTTTTATTTAAAAATATTTTAATTTTAATTTTAATATTTCACTATAAAAATTATTTTTTTGTTATTGTACTGAATAAAAAAAGTTCAGATTTGCTGGTTTACACCATACCATTTCAGATTTTGACTTGACTATGCCTCCATTATTTCAGTTCAAGAGTAAGAGAAAACTGCGTTAAAAGAGTTTTTGTACTCATGGTTACCTTAGTAACAACAGAAAATTGAAACACATAAGACTAGGAATTTTGCTTCTGTGATCCATAGATTGTGACTAAAATCTTTCGGAGAAAATCACATCAAAATAGATTAGCTCGACGCAAGTCAGTGTGGTTCATCATCATGACAAGATGGAAAATTTGAGCAAGAAACCCCTTTAAATAGAAAGTAAAGCTCTTACTAGCCATTTGTAAAATAACCGCTAATTTGACTCAAATAATGAAAATTAATTTATTTTAAACTAATTAAGGTTTATAAATAGAATTTTAATTATATAAATTTATTTTAATAATTAAAGTTTATAATTAGAATTTTTAATTATTTATAATTATTTTAAAGAAAAAAATAAATAAATGTTTTCTATTTATATATTTTTTAGAATAATACTAAATCATTTGATTTTTATTATTATCGAATAAATTACATGTTAAAAATAAATAAATAATATTTAAAGTTAGAATTTATATATTTTTATTTTATTTTAATAATTAAAGATTATTAGATTCAAAAACAAAAAAAATTCTATCAAACAGTTAACTTTAAATTAAAAAATAAAAAATAAAATAAAATTAAAATAAATAAATAAATAAATAGGGATAAAATTAAAATTAAAATAATTTTATTTTATTTTATTTTATTATTATTATTTTTAAATAAAAATAAATTGGAAAAATAAATTTTAATTAAAAATAAAAATAAAATAAATAAATAGAATTAAATAAAGATAAAATAAAGTAGATGAATAAAATTATTACAAAAATAAAAAATATAAAAAATACAATAAGATAAAATAAAAATATAAAAAATAAAAATTAATTAAAATAAATAAATAAATAAAAATAAAAAAATTTAAAATTAATTAAAAAATAAAAATTTAAAAAATTTAAAAATTTAAAAAATAAATAAATAATAAATAATAAATAAATAAATAAATTTTAATAAAAGGAAATTTAGGAATGAAGGGCAGGAATCCAGCATCTGCTAATCACCCAACCATCATCTCTATTGAGGTTAACTGACCTCTTTTCAGTTTTCATCGCTTCTCTCAATTTACAGTGGAAAAAATGGTCAATCCTCGCAATAACCTTAGCATCTTCAATGCAAATGTGATGGTTTGTCTTCTCAACATGCTCTGCTAGCGTAGATGAGCGAGATCTACTATGCTTCAGGTCAGCTACATGTTCATGAATTGTCTGACTAATTGATCGACCAGTTTCACCAATGTAAGGGGTTCCACATGAACATGGAATCAAGTAAACTCCCTTACCATCCTTCGGGGAAATAGGGTCCTTAACAAATCTGAGCGAACTCCGAATGGTGCGAAAGGGATTAAAAATTCTAATTATTAAAATAAATTTATATAATTAAAATTCTATTTATAAACCTTAATTATTTTAAAATAAATTAATTTTCATTATTTGAGTCAAACTAGTTGTTATTTTACAAACGGCTAGTAAGAGCTTTACTTTCTATTTAAAGGGGTTTCTTGATCAGATTTTCCATCTTGTCCTGATGATGAACCACACTGGCTGGTTAGAAACACGTCGACCTAATCTATTTTGATGTGATTTTCTCCAAAAGATTTTAGTCACAACACATAAGACTGATTCAACTGATATATGAGTCCAGCTACCAACAGAAAAATACAGGGACATTTAAAGCACTAAAAAGACTACTCTGAATCATAAACTTCCCTTACTCGACCTACTGACTTTAAGACTGTTGCTGAAATTTTTGATCTGTCACTGAGATGCTGGACACTGAGAATTAGTTCATGAGGGCAATAGGAACAGAGTGAGTGCTTTGGGTTTGGTTGTCAAATAGATCTTCATGGAAAATTATACCTGGATCCAATTCTAATGCTCTTTTTTAGAGAGTATCCGTTGTACTGTTGAACTCTTTGTATATGTGCTGAAATCTAATATCCTGGAACTGAGATTTTATTTCCTCAATTATGTGTTTCCAAGCTTCCAAGTTTAGGCCGGCTACCATGTCCAGTTTTCAATAAAATTAGGACAAATATTCCAAGTCAAATATGAAGAAAGAGATCAAACCATTCAACTATAGTTGCTTTGCTCTTGAACTGGTACATGCTAGCTTAATTCTTCTTAGCATTCAAATATATATACTAAGTGAATTCATGAAATCAAGGCAAAGAAGTGTGCTGCAATTGCGATTTGACCACAGCAGGATCACAACAATTAGACTCAGAATCCTCACATAAATACTTTAACAAATACGAGCCTTAAAGAATGCATCTGGAGTTTGAATAGATTTCTGAGAGGGTACGAATAAGGCTGATATGTAGTCATATCATTGTAAAGATTACTTTGGTAATCCATAAAATATAGAAGTTTAAATATCTATTTCAGCTTTTTCAAATTCATGAGCTCCTCAGGTATATTTCCTAGATTGAATGGATTTATTGCCAGGCTTAGAGAGGTCAACTCTGGTAAACTTCTCACAAAAGCAGGGAATGGACCTGTGAAATTGTTGACTGACAAATGTAGAATTTGCAGCTATTTCAATGGAGATGGAGAGAAGTCTGGTAAAGTACCAGATTACTATGCTATTATTCTCGAACAATTATGTTAGTGTTACTTTATGTTAGCGTAGCTTTCTTTTTAAATTTAACCTCCTATTACATTATTTGAAAGATTAAAATTTCCATATATTTCACTTAGTTCTTGTTTTACCCACTCTCGAGCGTTACTTTGCACCTCTCGATGGTGTAAATGCTAGTTGTAAATACCCCTCATTGTATATGTTATCATTCAATCCAAAAAATACATAGGAACCCATTATTATTAGTCTTCGCTTATTGCACATGCATCATTATTTGCAACATTGTCTCATTATTTACATAAAATATGTTATCGTTCAATCCAAGAAATACATAGGAACCCATTAGTATTAGTCTTTGCTTATTGCACATGCATCATTATTTGCAACATTGTCTCATTATTTACATAAAATGCTACATGACGCATCTTTATTTTAATCCTTGTTACAATTTCATTTTGGAAAAAAAATTGTATATAAATATATTATGGTTTATATTTATTGAGAATTCATGAATACCAATTAGGTATTATTGGATAAACTCATCAACGAATAAAATATTTAAGATTGTCTTTAATTTTTTTATTGATTTATACCTATTAACAAAACTAGATTTAGATTATAATACCAAATGTGAGATGTGAGCTAGATTTAGATTATAATACCAAATGTGAGATGTGAGAGATAATTTAAAGTGTTTTATTTTATATATGATTTACATAATAATTATTTATTTTTAGAAAAGAAAATAAAAATTCCAAAAAAATATAAAATTAAATTTGTTTATTTACATAAAGATAATATCAATAATTTATTTTATTCTATAAAAGAAAGTTAGTGTTCCATGAAACATCATTAATTTAAATTATTTTATTTTTTAATATCTATTTAAAAATCAATGCAATTTTTCCCATAAAGGGTGCCTTTGCGCGATACCCCTCGTTCACTATGATTTAATGACAACCTTCATGAAAATATATCACAACATGCAGATGACTTGGAACCCCGCATGTTTGTGGAGCATCTCGTCACATCATGAAAGTTTTTGGTCAAAGCATAAACATTGGTGGATGAAGAAAGAAAGTATGATGTGAGACAAGCTATTTTTATTACCAAGAGTGGCAATTGATAAAGCTATTCATGACATGATAATCCTTGTCAACTCTTTGGTTCTCCCTACTTGCAGTTTTTGGGAAATATTCATAATGGGAACTCCTTCACTCAACAATGTTACCAATGAAATAGGTAACTGCAATGTTACCTACTTTTTTTTGGTAGCATAAAAAACACCCGATTTTGAAAAGTGGTGATGCAAAATCACCATTTTTTTTTTGGTGCACATTTTTGACACTTTAATATTTTTATTTATGAAGTATGAATATTTGTTTTAAAATGTTAATGATTTTCATGCTAATTTTGAAATGTATTGATGCAGCATCAACTTTTTTTTTTTTTAGAGCGGTGATTTTCATGCTAATTTCAAAACGTATTGATGCTACATCAACCTTTTTTTTTAGAGTGGTAATTTTCATGCTAATTCGAAACGTATTGATGCCGCATCAACCTTTTTTTTTTAGAGTGGTGATTTCATGCTAATTTCGAAACGTATTGATGTTGCATCAACCTTTTTTTTTTTAGAGTGGTGATTTTCATGCTAATTTCGAAACGTATTGATGCTGCATCAACCTTTTTTTTTTAGAGTGGTGATTTTCATGTTGGTAATAAAACACAAAAATTAGATTAAAAAAAATATATATAAAAGAAATAAAAAAACCAATAAAAATGTAAAAAAAATAAAAAAAATAGCTCATAAAAATAAAAAATTTAAACAAAAAAGAATTAAAAAAAACAAAAATATTTGAAAATTATATCAAAGGAAATGACAAAATTTGAAAAAAAAAACACATAATTTAAAGAAAAAAACAAAAATTGACCAAAAAAATTTTAAAAAAAAAACATCAAAAACATTTTTTTTTAACTTATTAAAAAAAACATATAATAAGAAATATATATATATATATATATATATATATATATATATATATATATATATTTAAAAAAAAAAAATTTAAAAATTAAATTAAAAATAATAATAATAAGAAGAAAAAAAAAATTTAAATTAACAAAAAATAAATAAATAAATAAATAAAACAATTAAAATTGAAAAAGAAAATTTAAAAAAAAATAACAAAATATATATATATATATATATATATATATATATATATATATATATATATATATATATTTTAAATAAAACAATCTAATTAAAAAAAAAATTAATTTTTTGAAATTAAAAATAAAATAAAATAAAATAAAATTATAAAAAAAAATAAATAATAATAAAAAAAAAATCAATTAAAAAAAAAAAACCCAAAAAAAAAATTTATTTTAAATAAAAAAATTTAATTAAAAAAAAAAAAATTTAATTTTTTGAAATTAAAATAAATAAATAAATAAAAATCAATTAAAAAAAAAAAAACAAAAAAACAAATGCAATGGCCTGGTGGTGGTGGGGGCAGCGGGCAGCTGGGCACATATATAGATATATTAAAAATTAAAAATATATATATAATAAAATTAAAAATATATATATAATAATAATTAAAAATAAATAAATAAATAAATAAAAAATTTAAAAAAAAAATAAAAAAATAAAAATGAAGGTATTGTTATTGCTTATAGGCTAAGTGCTGACAAGAACTATTAGTCTCATTGAGTAAGGGGTTTATCTCTGCTGTACTGTACTTATTGTTGTCATTTATAATCAGTTTATTGTAGCTTTATACTGTTGTCTACATTATTATCACACACCACCAACCCCCATTTTTTTTTTTAATTTTTAATTTTTATTTTTTTTAATTTAATTTTTTTATTTAAAATAAAATTTGTTTTGTTTTTATTTTTTTTTAATTTTATTATTTTTTTGTTTCAATTTTTTTCTTTTTTTTTGAAATTATTATTATTATTATTATTATTTTCATAATTTTTCTTTATTATTAAGTTTTACGGTTAGTTTTTTAGTATAATTTTGTAAAATTTAATAAATTTTGTATTTTTTTTTAAATTTATTTGGATTTAATATTGTTTTTTAAATGTTTTACTTTTTTATTAATTTTTTTTGTTAATTACATAAAATTTTTATATTTTTATATTTCAATTAAAATTGTATATTTAAAATTAGATTTTTTTAATTAAACTTAATTTTAAATTATTTATTTTACATGTGGACTACATATATATATATATATATATATATATATTTCAATTTTCCATTTCTAATTGATTTTTAAAGTTTTTAAAGTTTTTTAATTTTTTTTTTTTTTTTTTTTTTTTTAAATTTATTTTTTCTTTCAAAATTTATTTGTTTATTCATTTATTTTTTCTCGTTTAGACTAATCCTAATTTTTTCCATTTTTTCTCCTCCCATGCCACCCACGGGTTTCGAACCGGTGACCTTACAGAACGGAGTGCCTTAACAGTGCATCCCATCACCGACTGTTCTACACCACGTGGGCATTTATTCATTTATTTATTAAAATTTAATATTTTTGTTTCTAAATTTAATTTGTTATTTTAATATTAACTTTTTTTTTTTAATTTAATAAAATCTGATATATATACATATTTTAATTTAAGTTCATATATATATTTTATTTTTTATAATTTAAATTTAATTTATTTTTTCTAGTTTATTTGTTTTTATAATATATATTGTTTTAAATTTAATATTTTCATTGTATTTTTTTTTTTTTTAATTTAATATATTTCCTTAAATTTAATTTTTTGTTTTAAATTTTTATTTTTTATTTTTTTAAATTTAATAAGCATTTTCTTTTTCTTTTTTAAATTTAATTTCTATATTTTATTTTTTATAATTTCCTTCTTTTTTAAACTTGTTTTTCTTTTTGAAATTTAATATTTTTAATTTGTTTTTACTTTTATTTTTTAATTTCTGTATTTTTTAAATTTTAATCTAAATTTTATTTTATTTTATTTATTTATTTATTTTCCCGTAAATTTTAGGTTTTTTTTTATCTTAATTTTTTTTTTGAATTTTTTGAATTTTTTTTCCTTAAATTTTAGGTTTTTTTTGAATGTTTGAATTAAAATTTTTATTTTGTTTTTATTTTTATTTTTTTTATCTTCATATATTTTTAAATTTTAAGCTTTTAAATGTTTTAATTTTTTAAATTTATTTTTTTTCTTAAATTTTAGGTTTTTTTTTAATATTATTGGAATCTTAAAATTAAAATGTTATTTATTTAAAATGCTAAAAAGTATGGTACAATTTTTTTTACATATTCTATATCAACTGTTTGTTTTCGACAGTGTTTTTCAACTTTTCAAGAAACACTTGTTTGGCTTATAATTATAAAATGTTGAATTGACCTTAAAAAAAAACGGCGCTCTCCGGAAGACAACTTTTGCTCTTTGCAGTTTTTTCATGTTTTTTGAGACTTTTTGGGCTAGAGTTCTCGTTTTGAGGTCAGGTTACCTATTTGATCGGTAACTGTGTTACTCATGCATGACAATACTCAGTGTAATTATCAAATAGATTTGGGGTGGGACTCTTGTATATCTTATATTGGAAGGCTCCTAATTTCAAATGATATGAACTTCCTTGATGTAACAACCCCTCCTAATCCTCACCATAACACTAATTAAGAAGAGGTGGTTACTATGATAACCCAAGATCCAAGGTATCATTATCGAAATGGGGTCTAAAAATTTCAATATTTTCAACTAATCAAAAGCTCAGCCTTACATCACCATTGCGTTCGTCTCGTCGAGATGATTCCAATGATATAAAACTTTACCCAAATATGAATTTCATATCATGAGATGTGACCATTGAAGTTCTGATGAATCAAAGAATGCCACATCATCATTCTCACCACACGGTGACTACGTGGCCATACCCACCTGGTTAATCTCCCAACGACACTTGGAAATTAATTATTACTACCGACTCATTCGCACCAAACTTATACTAATATATGCACTTATGCAGTATTTGGTGAACGCCAAATTTCAACAACATTTTTTACTCTCTTGCTTATTACCCAAGTTGTAACATTTTACATATTCACAAATTTCTTTGGGGTCAGCCTTCCAGGATGACGTGCATGATGGGTCCACTTCACCACTTTGTAGTCATGGATCTGGTTGGTCCATGACCCATGCAACTCATGCTAGTCTCGATAACCCTGCTCTTGCCACGACATCCCGACACTTAATCAACCCATCTCTCCCATGAGTGTTGCACATAACTACCTCCAAGAGACAAACTTTGAGACAAAAAAATTCTCGTCAACCATTGCAATCATTCCCATCTGAGCGGGTCCCACTTACCACGACCGCATGTTGCAATACTCCCTCTTCATGTGGGAATCAATGCTCCCATTGGCCAATGCATGACCTCCACATCATCTCAACCTACTCCACGTTTCTGACCTTGCCACACTAGCCTAATCCTTGTCAGCTTAGCTTTTTATCTTGTTCAACAATATTTGGGCTTCTGGGATGTAACCTTTGGGCGTACATCATCCTGAATTTCCCATCGATCGTCAATTGCCTTCCCCTAATTATTTTGGGTCATTCAACACACTGGAATTTCACTATGTTAATCTTTGAAGTCTCATGGATAACAATCTAACCTTAAAGCCATCCCTTTACTTGGACTGTTAAATTTTGTTGCGACCATAAATAATGTAAAGCGCTAATGGAATGAGATAAGGCTCCCTATTGAGTCATTTTCAAAGAGATGCGACCATGGCTAGGCCACAGTGGTTCTACAAATGATTAAACTCACGTCAACACTTAAGCATTGATACTCAAGCTAAATGAAGCACACACTAATGTTATCCCTTCTAAGATTATGACCAATTCTACTCCTTTAGGTCCTTAACAACTAGAAAATACAGAACACGAAGTAGGGACTTGCCCATTTCACCTTTCACGACTTGTGTTATCCTCGGTTCCTCAATAGCTTATGGAGAACGGGTTGATCACAGTCCAGAGATCCCAATGTGCCTCTTGAAGCTTCAACCAACATGGCTAGCTTACAACGACAACCAAAACATATGTGATGCCCCAAAAGGGAATAAGGGATTCTCCCATTAAGTCTAATTACCATCTTGGACATAAGCCTGCAAAATCCCATTTTTTGGATTGGAATTCATACAACTTATTAACAAAAGTGCCTAGTATATGACTATCCACTATGGAGTACCAATCGAACTAATCACCATGACTAAACTAGTCATTCAAGCAGGGATTTTTCTAACACCGTCTCCACACAAAGACAACATGCTCAACCTCGAGACTTCAACCTTAACAAGAGAATATAGCAAGGATGCATCTTGGTACGAAATATAGAGATTTAAATTTAATTCATTCAAACCCATAAGGTTATACTTCACATAGCATGAAATACAAATTTATTAGATTGAGCCCTCGATAAAATGGATGTACAGTCCCAACACTAGGGTATGCATCATTGAAGACTTGAAGAATACCCCAACATAAAATACCAGGTTAGTAAGAATAAAAGAAGAGGAAATCCTCCATAATACCACATTGCAACACAATAATGAAATGCAAGCTTGAAATTAATAGAGTCATCGTATTGCACTAAAGAAGAATAATGTGCATGCTAAATAGTTCTACATTTAACCATCATCCTTACATGCTATCATAACGCCTTTAAAGCAAGAATACGACATACAATTAAATCCTGTAAGTATGAATTGCACAACCATATATCATGTAATAATGAAATCATTTCAACTAAAAATACAAGACTCATTCATTAACATAGAGAATGCATTAGAAACATGTATCTTATGAATCTTTTGGGTAATTGAGATCGAGATTACAAATCTCCACCCAACCATAAACAAGCTACAACCAATTATTTCTTGAAGTCGTCACCCCCGAGCCAGATTCCAATGCATGAGGTAGAGTGCTCTTAGAGGAGTTTCAAACCAATACCAATACTTCAACTAAAACATGGTGCCTCGAGGTTGCCTCACCTCAACCCACCAATTAGCAAAACCAAGTAAACACAGTGAACCGTTTCATGGGTATATATCCATCTTCTACTTGGGAGATTTAATCAGAATCATTAGCTGAAATAGGATGTATCAAGGCTACCCTACCTTCACCCATCAACTATTCAAAATTTTCACATCAGGGAAGGAACACTACCCATTATGTAGATGGACTTGCAACATCCCAATATCTTTAGGGATTTGGACACAGAGAGTTTCAATTCAGATGTGGAGGAAGAGATATATTTAATAACATGGAGGGTTTATCAACTATGTTATCTTTGAAGGAATAAGAGTGCACTTTCCAGTAGCTTAGTGGAATCTTCCACGTGTTATTAGCCCAATCCACGGAACTACCATCAAGTTTTATCAGCCCACTAGACCTGGGTGCTACCATTTTTCAAAGGTTATCAACCAACATAGCCTCCAGTGGATTTATCAGCCATATAAGGAACAACCATTTCTTTGTGATTATCAATAAGCAAGACTCATGGGTTTCTTAGCTAGCTATCATAAAATCTTCTCTTCTCCTAAATTCTATTGGTCCTCATAACCTTTTCTACCCTCTCAGTAATTCGCCTGACCCTCAGGAGTCCTCCGACATCCTCTTTTCTTGTTCCCTTCTCTGCATGTGCATATGAGTCCTGGGTGATTTTCCCATTAAAATTTCATCTTGTTCTACTCCTTCCTCCCCCTTTGTATGTGCATCGGGTCTCCCTTCCAAGAATGAAAACAATGTGTATCCCTTGAATGCATCTTTCCCTTGTTCTTCATTGTAACATCGATTGCCTTCTTGGCCACGATGGTTTTTTCCTTCTGAGTGATCTACGAGTCCAACCCTATTGGTAGTGCAACCCATACCTTTTCATTAAACATTAGTTATTTCTTTCTTACAACCCTTTCCCAATAGGGAGACGGGTCTGTCCTTACCTGTCCAACTGATTTAAATACATAGTCAGCTCATTAAAACCCACTTAGTCAGCCCATGACTAATATTTAAAACATTCAACTCATCAAGCAATCTCCATCCTCAAGCAATGTAATATTTTTCCCTCTCTCAGTCATTTAAAAATAATTACAATTATTTACAAAAGAGATGATTAATCATGGGATGTCACAATCCCCTCCCCATTAAGGCGAACATCATCCTTGGTGTTCAATAACCATTTACAAAACAAACACAGTTGATATGGAGCTTTAGACACACATCTATGTACAACATTTACAATTCACATACTCAATCACTTGTCCAACAACTCAATACATACATACATACATACATACATACATACATACATATATATATATATATATATATATATATATACCCATTAACTTGACCATCCTTGACTGGCTCTTTGCATTTTTATTGGTGCTTTTATTGTGCACTTCAATATCTTCAAGTTGTTTCGATTCTCTTTTCATTAAGGTTTGTTCACCACGTCTAGGAAACTTCCATGCTTTCTTGTAGCATGACATATAATCTCTCATGATATTCATTATAGAACATTTTCAAAAATTTAAATTGTACCTCTTTCCTTGTCCTTTTAATGGTTGTTCAACCAGTCAGACACATATGTTTAACAAATCGCAATGATGAAGTGTTCTTAACATCTCTTGGCTATTACACTACGGTGGCTACAATTCGGTCATTAATAAGCCCACTTATTATGCGTTCTTAAAAACTCCTTGCTATTACACCACAATGGATACAATTCAGCCATTAACAAGCCCATTTATTAGGTGTTCTCAATATTTCCTTGTTGTTACACCACAATGGCTATAGTTCAGTCATTAACAAGCCCATTTATCAAGTGTTCTTAATAGTTCCTTGCTATTACACTACAATGGCTACAATTCAACATAGAGGTTCATGTAGAGCACATATAATCTCAGTTCAGACTTGCAGAGAGAGATATAGTTAATGATGATGAGGTTTATTAGTTGCATTACTCATGGAGGAATAAGAGTGCACTTCTCCAACAACTTAGTGGAACTTCCACCTGTATTCTCAGCCCAATCCCCTAGAACTACAACAGGTGTTATCGTACCACTGGCCCTGTGTGCCCCAACCTCTCAAAAGTTATCAACCAACACAGTCTCCAATGGGTTTATTGACCTATTAGGCACATCCACTGCTCAGTGATTATCAACCAACAATCCTTCTGAGTTTCTTAGCCAAGCTACCATCTGAGCTTACTCTGTGATTATTAGCTAGCAAGCCTCATGGGTTTCTCAGTCGTGCTATCATCAAATCTCCTCAATGATTATTAGCTAGCAAGACCTTTAGGTTTGTCATTTATGCTACCATCAGAGTTGTGCTTCATGATTATTATCCAACAAGCCTCATGGGTTTATCAACTATGCTATTATAAAAAATTCTCTACTCCACCAAACTCTCTTATGACATCAATGTGATGCTTAGTGGAGTATATATCCAATCCTGCAACTAAGGATTATGCCTATTAGTTAATATACACATTGCCGTAACCATCAATGTTACCTTGTCATATGCATGACACAACATGATCATATACCATTATATTCTTATTTAAAATCATTGGCCAGTCAATGTTTCCCCACCCCAGTCATTCCTCTTTTCAACCAGGAATCTCATTGGAAAACTTATCATGTCATCCCATATAGCTATTTATATTTGCATTAAGTAAGGTTTATACAATCATTATTCCACAAGGATGATTGCTGACAATACCTTGTCAAACACAATGGCATTTATACATAACAATCAACATGATCATGAACATACATTTGCATATTTTATTAGAGTCAAGCTCAAGAGAACCTCCTTTTGAGCCACTTCCATGGCTTCCATTTTGTTATCCATTATCCCCATGGAACAAACCAACCTATTTGGATGCCACATTATTGTCCACTTAGTCATGGACATATCACACATTAACACATTTCAAATAAAATAAGAGTTTTAGAGAACTCCTTATATTGTTGTTGTTACTCATGTTGAAAAATGTACTTAGGTTCAATCTTCATAATGAAATATGTACTTGATGTAAAGAAGAAAAATAAAATGATTATTGTAATGCTTGTCTCATCGGTTTCATGAGCAAGGAATTTTATTTTTAGTATGGCTCCCATTGTGAGCCCTTAGTATTGGTCATAAAGTCAAATTGAGTCAAGGTCATGTATGAAGGACCCTTCTTGGGCATGTTACATATTTGTATGAGTTATTAAAAGAGTAAAAAGGCCATCCAAGAAAAAAAAAGCACCTCCAACAAGTCGACCTTTAATTAAATAATGAAACTACACCAACGGACATGTCGGCTCACCCACAACTCAAGTTTTATTATTTGCTAGATGAAACACTATAAATTGGCAAATCGACTCTCATTTGAATAGAGAGTAATCCGTTCAAGCAAGTTTGAAATAAGAAGTGAAAAAAGCACTTGGAAAGGAGCCTCCTGACCAGTGAAGGGAAGGGAAGGAAGAGAGAAGTTTGTGGCGTTACTTTGGATCTATTTTAGGGCTATTTCTTGTCACACGTGCGAAGAAGAGAGGCATCATCTGCTATAGGAAAGGCCGAGAGTATTACTGTATGTTTCAAGGAAGCTAAGTTCACTCTAGATTTCGAGTCAAGGAGAAGACATTGCAATCATCAAGTCGAAGTACATAAGAATGTATCTCTATTCAAGCGAAGTGATAAAAAGGTGTTGCAACTAAGGTTTCATAAATAAGGCCATGAATTGTAGTGCTAAATCAAGTAACTGAAAAACTCCAAGATAAACAAGAAGGAGGAAGAAACAAGGGGTTTGACTGTCGTTGAATCAAGGAAAAGAGGAAGATTTGTGTCTTGGTCCTAGAGAGGAAAATAGGTCAAGGGTCTTGGTCTTGGTATTCTTCAATTGAAGTCTTTATAAGAAGAATAATTCATTTGGGTTTTCCTCCCAAATGGGAGAGGTTTTGGCCCTAGATGATCACCTACATTCTGTGTCTCTTGTCTCATTATTATTTGTGCATTAGTAATTGTTTGATGAAGAAGAACACAATAATAATCAAGTAAATCAAATATACTAATATAAGAAGTAAAAATCATTCAAAAATAGATAGTTATCTCTAGAACAAAAATATCCTATTTACTATGCCCTATATTTCTCAACATGGAATCAGAGCTAAGGTGACAAAATCAAGGAAAGGGCATCTCATCCAGGGACACTTAAGGATCAAAATAACGAATGATATAAAAGTGAAGTCAAGATCTTAAAATAAGTGTCAAAACCTTATATTTAAGAATTCTACTCCAGAGAAAGTCTTGGTATCATTGCTCAAATCATCATCAAGGAAAAGGAAGGTCAAGACCTTTACATCTACTCTAGTTGAAGAAATCTAAAAATCAAAGCAACTAGAAGTATATTCATCCAAGAGAAGCACTTCAAGGACATATATCACATCATCATCTTGGATAAAGTCAAAACCCTAGAAGAATTTCTGGGATCCACACTCAATCATCACTGAAGGAAACCTCAAAGTTTTTGAGTTGTAGTATCTTGAAGACTATTCATCCAAAGGAAGCTAGATTAAAGGGCATTGTTATCATCTTAAAAAGACTATGGAAATTTCCCTCTCATTGAAGAAAGGTTATTACCATTGAAGGATACCATCAAGAAGTCATCATTTATCATCATCAACAAAGTCATCACCACCAAAAGATCTAAAGTGATCTCCCTCTTTATGGGATCAAGGATCAATTTTGAAGAGAACTATCTTCATTAAGGATAAGTTTTCTATTATCTATATCATCATAAAATTCAAGGAGGAAGAAAGTGGAAGAAGCATCTTATAAATGAAGTATATTCATGTCCACATCTAAATATTTCAAAATGTATTTGTGCAAGGAAAACAACAAATAGATTGGGGCTTCAAACTATCTTGCATGGAAGAAGAGGACAAATCTAAATTTCATTGAAATTGAGGTCATCGATCACGTCAAAATATCTATCACCAAACTAACTAAAGAATATGCTAAAGCACTTGCAAATTTTATGAAAGGAGAAGTTAGGGCTCAAATTATTCTCATAGAATCCATCAAATTTCCATATGTATAAAAACTCGAAACTTCAAAAGAAATATATGACAAACTGGTAGGGTTATATTCCATAAGAATTGGAGGAGAAGTTATTTCACTAAGGCAAGAACTCTACAAGATGAATATGTCAAAGGAAGAAGGAATAACCTCATACTTTATGAGGATATCTGAAATTAGGGATCAACTTCAAGATCTAGGAGAAATCATGGTTGATAGAGAGATGACGAAAATAGTGCTAAATGCACTACTGGAAGAATGGGGTAGATTTACTTCAAGAATTTATGGGAAGAAAGAGGATACTCCATTCCAGGATCTATGGTACATATGCAACATTGAAGAAACTAGGTTAAAGGAAAATTTTTATGTAGGATCAGGTGACAAAAATCAAGCATATGCTGCTATGGAAAAAAGAAAAGGAAATTTTGGGAAATTTGGTCCTTAGAAAAATAAGGAGAACTTAGCCAAGATTCAATGCTATGGATGTCGGGAATATGGTCACTACAAGAGAGAGTGTCCTAAGCTCAATAAGGACAATAAAAGAGGAAGAGAAGAAGCCCATACCACTGAAGAAGTGGAGGAAGTTGAAAATAAGAAGTCCAAGAAAGAGGAAGTAAAGGATCTCTACTATGATTGAGATAATCTTCCTCACTTATTTCTTTTCAAGTTCCTTTTTTTAAGTTTTCTGTTATAAGATATGGCTATCATGTATCACCAAGAAAAATTATAGGATGCATCATGGCATCATAGAAGCATTAAAAGAAAGAGCTCATGACATCATCATAGGGAAGCATTAAGGATAGCTACAATAAAAGTATATGGAAGTCTCCTATGGAAGGATATAGATCTTGGTGACCTCATTAGAAGCATAAGAGGTACTTATGAGAAGAATAAGGGTCATCTAGTACAAATATCATCATAGATTCGTCAAAAGGAAGCATTTTCTGGATGAGGATACTTAACATTCTCTATTGGAATCTTCATCAGAAGGTTCACCAATAAAAAGGTAACAAGTTTTTCATCAAGAATTGCATCTTATGGGAATTCACAAATGATGGTATGATGACAAAAGAAGCAAAGAAATTCAAGGGATTGAATTTTTTTCAATCAAGGAAGTTGTTGAAGGAATTCTGGATGACATAAAGAAAAATGAGGTATGTATGCTTGTATTTGATAAACTAGAGTCATGTCACATGGGTTTAGGTATCATGAACAAATTCTCCATCTCGAGAGCATGATCAAAAGAAATGATCTCCTACTTTGGAAGATGCAGCAAGGCATGGGTCACACATATTCTAATCAACAAAATATGTCCTCATATGAAATATGAGGAGTTTGAAAATAATTGGAGGAACTATCATAAGTTCTTGGAAGGAAATGTGTGAAAGAAGCGAAGAGATCGTGAAATGACCAACTATGGAGAAGGAAATCAACATCTGAAGACTAAGAGGTTTTACTAGAATATCTCCATGAAAGATATGAATATCTTGATGATGTATGAAAAATAAATAGACCCTTGATAATATATATCTTTTGGAGATGTGCCAATGTGTATGCAGGATGTTAATGAAAACTAGAATATGTCATGATGAAATACCATCAAAAGGTAATTTGATTTAATGTTCGTTTCGTATTTTTGAATAATATCTGGATGGGCTTATGTATGACTACCAAGGGAAGAGTTATGGATATATTCCACCGCTAATGTCCATGTAGTAGGATGAAATATCCTTATAGAAACATGGCATGAAGAAAGCAACATGGAATGAAGGAAGGCCATATATGGATTGTTGGATCACTTTCCGATGAAAGGAATGATGACATGACTGACTCATGAATGAAAGTGATGGATGGCTTGTGCCCTATGAAGAAGTACTATAAAATTTACACTCCTTTACAAAGAATAAAAATTCATGACTTCAAAGGAAGTAGTTCTACAAGAAGCTGGTTGTCCCATATTGATCTCCACCTAGAGAGCTGTTGGAAACAAGTCCCTGGTCAAGCGAGAACTTGGTCAAGTCCCTAGTTAAGAGGGATATTGAGTACATTCCTTCATGGAATGGATTGGTCATCCTTGTTTAAGAGAGAGTGACAATTGTGGTTCTCTATCACATGTGTCATGCACTAGCCCAAGACTAACAACCGTAAGTCTTAGTGAAGGCCATGAGGAGAGATATAGACACATCATTCTTCTCTTCACTTGAGAAGAAATAATGGAGGATTGGGTAAATATCTAGCGTCTGATGCTCTTTGAGGATGAGTTAGAGCATCAAAGATAATATTAGTCATAGAGGACCAGTATTATTTTAGGATTGGGAATCCAGGATAAGAATAGTCATGGTGGAACACATCTTGAGAACCCAAGTGGGGTATGTTCCAAGAGAGACAATTATGAGGGTGTCTATACATTATTGGTCTCACCAACATTGTGCTCTGATATTGTGGAGATATAAGATTTATTATTCAATGCCTTGCTATGTGACAATGCTGGTTGATATGATGCTAAACAGATGGGTTACCAATTCGACTCTTCTTACGAAAATTCTTTGGTCCATTGAGAATGACCAAGTACCATTATGAATACCTCCCTAGTTAAGAGGGAGTGTTGAAAAATGTAACTAGGTTCAGTCTTCATAATGGCATATGTAATTGATGTAAAGAAGAAAAATAAAATTATTATTGTAATGCTTGTCTCATGGGTTTCATGAGCAAGGAATTTTATTTTTAGTATGGCTCCCACTGTGAGCCCTTAGGATTGGTCGTAAAGTCAAATTGAGTCAAGGTCATGTATGAAGGGCCCTTCTTGGGCATGTTACATATTTGTATGAGTTATTAAAAGAGTAAAAAGTCCCTCTAAGACCAAACAAAATCACCTCCAACAAGTCGACCTTTAATGAAATAATGGAACACACTAAAGGACATGTCGGCTGCACAAACAACTCAAGTTGGCTTATTTGATGGAAGAAACACTATAAATAGGAAACTCGGCTCTCATTTGAACAGAGAAGAATTTATTCAAGCAAGTATTCAATAAGAAGTGTGAAAAACACTTGGAAAGGATCCGCATGACCAACGAAGAGAAGGGAAGGAAGAGAGAATTATTGGGTGTTACTTTGGATCTATTTTAGGGCTATTTATTGTCACACATGCGAAGAATAGAGGCATCATATGCTGCAGAAAGGCCGAGAGTATTATTGTCTACTGCAAGGAAGGTAATTTCACTCTAAAAGCTGAGTCAAGGAGAAGACATTGCAATCATCAAGCCAAAGTATAGAAGGATATATCCCTTCAAGTGAAGTGATAACAAGGTGTTGAAACTAATTTTTTTGAAATAAGGCCATGAATTGCAGTGTTGAAGCAAGGAATTGAAACACTTCAAGATAACTGAGAAGGAGGAAGAAACAAGGAGTTTGACTATCATTGACTCAAGGAAGAAGATGAATCTTTGTGTCTTGGTCTTGAAGAGGCAAATAGGTCAAGGGTATTGGTATTGGTATTCGTCAATTGAAGTCTCTATAAGAAGAAGAATTCGTTTGGGTTTTCCTCTTAAGTGGGAGAGGTTTGGATGATCACCTACATTCTGTGTCTCTTGTCTCGTTATTGTTTATGCATTGGTAACTTTTTGATGAAGAAGAACGAAACAATAATCTAATTAAATAAAAGATCCTAATTTAAGAAGTAAAAAGCATTCACAAACAATTATCTCTAGAAGAGAAATCTAGTATTTACTATGCCCTAGATTTCTCAAAAACTCACACAACAATTTTCAACCCGCACATAATTTCTTTTCTACTTGTTGTCATATTTCGAAGCAATTCTCCATGGAATTCCAACGATGGAATTTTTTGGCCCATCTGCCCAATTCCATCCTTTCTAATTTTGTTCATGTTTTTTATTTATACGCAGGCCTTCTTGGCTCTCTTACCAAAGTTTTTTGGCTTCCTTCCAGCCCAACCAATGCTCCCAAGACCCAAAAAACATAAAAATGAAAGGAAAAATCCAAAATAAAATAGGTCAATAGTAAAAATAAAGAAATTGATGACAATAGTCATAAAATCATGCAAAAAAATAGTATGACCATGTGAAATATAGTAGTCAAAAGGACAATTCAAACATAAATCAACCGAGAACACAAAACATAAAATATTCAACAACATAACAACTCAATCCCCATGAGTTTTGGTGTTCCCAATGGTTCATGAATAAAATCTTAGGTAATTTCCAACCATTTATGCCTGCTACACCATGCCATGTTATAGGCTTGTTTTATTTCCACTGAGTCTTTCTATGTTTCCACATACACTTAGTTTTCAGTGTTTTAATGATATATAGTAAATATACGAGTTGATGTCTTGCCACGCTAAGCCAAGCATGTTGTCCTGCAACTACACATATCTCAATTGTTCATTAGTCACATGAATCAAAAGCCAAGACATAATTGGGCATACTTATATCTCAGCAAAATATTTCCAAAATTAAAAATTTTCATGCACATGAGCATAGTAGTCCATTTATAGTCATGCCTACACTTGTTCTAAAAATCAATATTTTTCCAAAACCACCAACATTTAATACAATCGCCCTCTTTTCCAAGGCCAACAATTCATGGCATCTACAACCTTAAGGGAATCAGTTGGAAGGCCATATGTCACATTAGCATCTATCATCCCTTTAATTTTCACATTTACAAAAATCATCATAGGACCTGTATGCAATCCCAAGTTAGCACATAACCAGTCCTTCAAAATGCTACACCCAACATTCACTTGCATAATCAAACAATCAACATGCAAGCCATGATCATAGTGTTATAACCGACGCCTACAACAAGAAACTATATCACCACTTAACTCTCGAATAGAGTCACAAACACTATACCTTCATTTCTCCTACGGTAGAGCCCATCCAGTCCAAGTGTTGAACCTGAATGCTCTGATACCACTTTGGATAATCCCCATCCTAATCCTCACCATAACACCGATTAAGAGGAGGTGGTTACTATGTTGACCCAAGATCCAAGGTGTCGTTAAGGAAATGGGGTCTAAAAAATTTGATCTTTTCAACTGCTCAAAACCTTAGTTTGACATCACCATTACATTTTTCTCATTGAGCCGATTCCGTGATATAAAAATTTACCCCAATTTGACCTTCAGATCATGAGATGTGATCATTAAATTTCTGATGAATTGGAGAGTGCCATGTCATCATTCTAACCATGTGGCCATACCCACCTAGTTAATCTCCCAAAAACACTTGGAAATTAATTATTACTATTGACCCATTCACGCCAATATTATATTAATATATGCACTTATGCAATATTTAACAAATTCCAAATGTTAGCATCATTTCTGACACTTGGGCTTTGTTACCCAAGCTGTAACATTTTACAAAGAAAGAAAGAAAGAAAGAAAGAATTTTTAATGTCCACGAGGCTAAAAATAGCCTATGGGACAGATTGCTTCTCTATCTGACTTTTGTATTCAGCCCTTTTCCTGTGAAGTTTTACAATGACCACTCCCAACTTATCGACAAACTCTTCGCTGAATAGCTTATCCCAAGAATTAGCTGCCAGAATACCTGCATAGTTTTCTCTGGTGTCTTTGAAGGCCTCACATTCTAGAATGAAATGTTTTTATGTTTCCACTTTTCCGGAGGAGAAAAAAATACATACTCTTTCTTCCCACATTTCTTTTGGCCTTTTCCAGCGCCCTGTTTCACAACGGATTTGATGAGAATTAGTCCTTAATTGAGCAATAAGAATTTTATATCTCCAAGAAATATTAGCCCCTATGTACGCCTTTTGTTGATGGTTATGCGTGGGGTTAAAATCTTCCATGTAGTACTTATTCTTTCTCTCTAGCTCTTTCTTCCGAGTATGTTTGTGGAATTTATCCATAACAAAAGTTTTTATCTCTTTACTGTTTGTAGGACACATGTTCAAGCAAATACCCCATTTACTAAACCATTTGTTATTTTGCCACATCCAAGTCTTCTGTCTTTTGCACAATCTGTCACTAAACACCACCTTAGGCCATCTACCCTCTTCCATTTGCTCAATTTTTTTCAGATACCTTATGACTCGCACCATAGCAATTGCTTCAATAGGAGCAGCCCCTATTTCACTTAGCAGGATAGCATAAGGAACTGCACTTTTAATTTTGAATCTGTTTGTAATCAAACGTTTCTGAATGTTCTCAATTTGTTTCCACTGCATCTTGGTTGTGTTGCTGGCCCACAGTTCACAACCGTAGAGAATCACCGGAATCACTAGAAGCCCAAAAAGAGTTAGAGTGGTTTTCCAGTCCCACAGCTCTGCCTCTCTACACCTGTTTTGAAGAGCATAAAATGCTTTCCAACCCCCTAAAATTCTTTTCTTTCTACAACCATCCCAACTTAAATTTCTGTTGAAGTCAATTCCGAGGTATTTGTAGTCTGCAACTTCTTCCAGAATGCTGCCTTCAAAATAGAACTTATGTTGGTTATGATTTCTTTTGTTAGAGAAAACCCCTACTTTCGTTTTGCTAATATTGACTTGCATCCCAACCCTTCTACAAAAATTCTCAAGGGAACGTAAATGCTCTTGCAAACCAAGAGCCTATTTAGCAATCAATATAAGGTCATCTGCATACAAAAGAAGCCTGATAACGAACTTGCCCAAATGGATATCGTCACCCCCTTGCAAATTTAGCCACTCTTCAAGCTTGTCAATATATAATCCAAAAAGGGTAGGAGACAATGGGCAACCTTTCTTGACCTCGATATCACTTCTAAAACTTTCAGAAATGCCAGCTGAAGTTCTGATTTTGACTTTCACCTCTTCATACAACCTATGCACAGCTGCTCTCAAATGCTTGGGAACCCCGAGTTCCTCCATTCTGCCCCAAAGCTTATCCCTAGGAACCGTGTCAAAGGCTTTTCTAAAATCAACAAAGCAACTGAAAACTTCTTCCTTTTTTTCCCAAACTTTTTCAATGATGTGTCTTAAAGTTATACAATGATCAACTGTGGAATGTTTAGGTCTAAAACCTGCTTGCCCTTTAGCACGTTTATCTCTTTCTTTTGCCCACTTGCTGATTTTCTTTTCTAACATGCTTCCAAATAACTTTGCAAACAAGGGGTTTATCATTATGGTTCTATAATTGGAGGGATTATTGACGTCGCCACTCTTGAAAAGAGGTATTGCCATACTAGTTGTCCAATCTGTGGGGAACCCCTGCTGTAAGATGTTGTTGAAAATTTTTGTGATGTGAGGTGAAAGAATTTTTAAGCCCCACTTTAGATACTCTGCTTGGAGTTCATCTAAGTATTTTGCTTTTCCAGCGCCCAACCTCTTGATACCCATCTCTACCTCTTGCACCGTGAAGAGTTTTGTGTCTGTGTTGACCAAGGGAGGAGGGTCAACCTTGGGATCCTGCTCATAAATTTGTCTTGCATAGTCAAACCATTTAGAAGCTATAATGTTGTTTTCAGTTTGCACCTTTTTCGATTAGAGCTCCTTCCAAAATAATTTGGGGTTATTTTTCCCGAGAAAGATTAGTTCTTCTCTCCTTGAAACCATGAAATCAGCTTTTTTCTTTTTTACTATCTGCTTGTAAGCTTTGAGCTTTATGTTATCCGTGTCTGATTCCTTCCACCTTCTCCTTGCCTTTTTGCATTCCTCGTCAAACCAAGCATTAACCGGAAAACAATTTGTTTCAGACTTCTTAATTTTTGCTCTTTTGCACTCCGCAAGTGTGCTTTGAATTCAATGTGTTATTTCGTGGCTATGAAGGCCATGAGATGGGATTTCCTCCTTCTTGAAGAGCCTCTCTAGCATTATTTTGAAGGTATTACAATTCTCTGGATTCAAGAGAATTCTGCCCTTTGGGGGATTTTGTTGAACACACTAATTTTTTGACCCTAATTGCTTCTTTCCGGTCCAAGAGAAACTTAAATAGATTGGCTTGTGATCTGATTTTATGTCCCAAATTTGATCTCAAATCAACACTTCCTCCATTTTCTCACACAAACTATGCGAGCAAATTACATAATCTACTACACTTGCTCCATTATAAGTATTGCAAGTGAAATTACCAGACTTTTCCTATCTAGTCAAACCATTACAAATGACTAAATCGAAGGTCCCACATAGCATAAGAAGTTGTTCTCCAAAGAGATTGCAGCCTTTATCCTCTGAAATTCGTTCCCACTGATGATTACTCTCTTCTATAAGCCAGATAGGGTCACTGTCTTCTTTACAACAAAGAATGCTAGCTTGTTCACTTGCAGTTCTAGCATTGAAATCCCCCACTATAAGGACTTCACCTAGCTGAGAATATATTGCAATATCTGTTTTTAGGGCTAAAAAGGGATCTTTGTGGTCAAGCCCTCTACTTTTGTAGATTTTTGAAACTTGCAGCGCAAAATAGCATGCTGCAATTCTAATGTGATTTCCATTTTCTGATATTTTAAGCCAAACAAATTGCTTATTTGGGTCTTCTTTTTCTAGCTAAATGAAACGACCTTCTTTTTCTCTTACTAATACCATGATACCCCCGTGCCCTTTTCCATTCCCTGCTGCCTTGTTCCACACTACTATCTTCCAGTACCCTTCAAACAAAGGTGTCTTACACCCTTCATGTTCATGTGTTTCTATGAGGCAAATTATGTCTCTACCTTCCGCAAGAGGCCCTAACCCAGGTCCTCGTCTCCATGGGTAACCCCTGCAGTTCCAACAAACTAATCTTAAGGAAACCTGGGTAATACTTGATTGCTATTTGTTTTGACATGCAAGACTCACAGTTGAGTCTTTGTCCCTGCTTGCCCATAATGACCTTGCTTCCTCATTTCTTGCTAAAGAGTTTGCTGCCTTGCTTTGGAAGGAGGTCCAAATTGCACAATCATGGCTTTACCTTTATAAATACATGCTCTTTTTCCCTCATCTCTTTCTGCCCTAACTTTTGTCATTTCATCCCTCCTTTCCTCTTGTTGTCTTACAGTTAAATCTTCTTCTAGAAAAAACCGATAACCCCTTAAGATTTGCTTCTTGCTTAGAATGATATCTTTATCACGCAAGTTGGGCATGATGAATTTTATGGGCCTGGCTCTCTCACCGTTAAGCTTACCTACTCTCCATGCTTGACATATTTTTCCTTGCCATTGGAGCTTGTCTTTCAAGAAGTCTCTTGCAAGGTCAAGAGTACAATCATTTTTCCCATACTCCTTCACCCCTTTAATAATTTACAAATTGTTCCAAGGTCAACCTTCCAGGTTGACGTTCACAGTGGCTCCATTTCACCACTCTACGGTCACATCTCCAATTGTTCCATGGTCCCCGCACTTCACGTCAGTCTCAACAATCCTGCTCCTGCAACGAAATCCCGGTGCTCCCTTGAGTGCTACACACAACTACCTCCGAGAGATAGACTCTGGGATAGAAAAATTCTCGTTAACCATTACAATCATTCCCATATGAGTGGGTCCCACTTACTACTACCCCATGTTGTGATACACCCTCTTAAAGTGGGAATCAACTCTCCCATCGGAAAATACATGACCTCCACATCATCATGGCCTACTATACATTATTTTCTTTGCTAGCAATCTAGCCTTGCAACCAACCATTTACTCAGTTGGTTAAATTATGTCGCGACCACATATAAGGTTAAAGGGGCTAAGGGAATTAGATAAGGCTTGAGTTTTTTGTGAAGGGATTCAACCATGGATAGGACACAATGATTTTTTGAATGTTTAGACTCATGTTAGCACTTAAGTATTGCTACTTAGGCTAAATTAATCACACACTAGTGTTATCCCTTCTAAGCTTATGACCAGTTCTGCTCCTTTAGGTCCTTAACAAAAAAAATCAAAGAACACAAAGTAGGGACTTTCCCATTCCGCCCTTCACGACTTGGGGTCTCATCAGTTCCTCAATATATTATGGAGAACATGTTGGTCTAAGTCCAAAGATCCCAAGGCCCTTCTTGAAGGTCCAACTAGCACAATTAGCTTACAATGACAATCGAAAAGCATGTGAGGCCCCAAAAGGGAACAAGGGATTCTTCTATTAAGTCCAATTACCAGCATGGACACAAGCCTGGAACATCCCATTTGTTTGGATAGGAATTCCAAGAAAATTATTAACAAAAGTTCCCAATACATGACTATGCACTATGGAGTACCAATTGAACTGATCACCATGACTAAATTAGTCATTCAAGCATGGATTTTTCCCACACCATCTCCACATAGAGACAACATGCTCAAAATTGAGACTTGAACCTTAACAAGAGCATAACAAGGATGAATCTTGGTATGGAATAAAAAAAATTAAAGTCAATTCATTCAAGCCCATAATTTCATGCCTCATGCATGATTGAATATACATTTATTAGATTGAGCCCTCGATAGAATGGATGTAGAGCCCCAACACTCGGGTATGCATCACTAAAGACTTGAATAAGAACCTCTCACAGAATACCATGTTAGTAAGATTAAAAGAAGAGGAAATCCTCCATAATACCACATTCTAACACAAAAATGCAATGAAAGATTCAAATCAACAAAGTCATCATATTGCACTAAAGAAGAAGAATGCTCATGATAAATAATTATACGCTTAGCCATCATCCTTATACGCTATCACAACACCTTTAAAGCAAGGACACGACATATTGGTCAATCCTGTATGTATGAATTACATAACCATATATATTGTATTAATGAAATCATGTCAACCATAAATACAAGACTCATTCATTAAAATAGATAATGCATTAGAAGCACTTATCTTATGAATCTTTTGGAAAATTAAGATCAAGACTACAACTCTCCACCCAACCCTAGAAAATTTGCAGTCAAGTATTTCTTGCAATTGTTACCCCTGAGCTAGATTTTAATGCTTGATGTAGAGTGCTCTCATAGGAGTTTCAAATCAATACCAATTCTTCATTTGAAACAGGGTGTTTCTAGGTTGCTTAACCTCCACCCACCATATAGAAAAACCAGTTAAACACAATGAACCATTTCATGGTTATACATCCATATTCTAATAAGGATATTTAATCAGTATCACCAGCTAAAAAAATATGTCTCAAGGCTACCTTGCCTTCACCCACCAGCTATTCAACAATTTCACATCAGGAAAGGAACATTGCCTATTATGTAGAGGGAATTACAACATCCTAATATAGCTATGGATTTGGACATAGAGAGTTTCAATTCAGATGTGGAGGAAGAGATATAGTTAATAGCATGGATGGTTCACCAACAACATTACATTTGAAGGAATAAGAGCAAAATTTCCAAAAACTTAATGGAATCTTCTAGCTGTATTCTTATCCTAATCCATGAAACTACCATTAGGTGTTATCAACCCACTAGCCCTGGGTGCCTCCATTTTTTAAAGGCTATCAACCAACATAGCCTCTGATGGATTTATCATACTTGTAAGGTACAACCATTACTCTATGATTATCAATAAGAAAACCTCATGGGTTTCTCAGCTGGCTATCATCAAAGCTTCTCTTTTCCTAAGTTCTCTTGGTACTCATAGCCTTCTCTACCTCTTAGCAATGCACTAACCCTTAGGAGTCCTTTAAAATCCTCTTTTCATGTTCCCTTCTCTGCGTGTGGGTGTGAGTTGTGGGTGATTTTCCCATAAGCCTTACAACTTATTCTACTATTTCCTCCCCTTCTATGTGCATGTTGTTTCTCCATTCCAAATGTGAAAACAATGTGTATCCCTTGAATGCCTCTTTCCCTCGTTCTTCGTTGTAAATTCCGCTTCATTCTCAACCATGATGGTTTTTTCCTTCCGAGTGGTCTATGGTTCCAACCATATTGACAATGCAACCCATACATTTTCAGTAAATATTTGTCCTTTTTTATTTTCAACCCTTGCACAACAAGAACATGGGCCTATTCTTATATTTCGAAATGATTATAATACAAAGTCAGCTCAGTAAAACCCACTCAATAATCTAGTGACTAATATTTAGAACAATCAACTCCTCAAGAAATGGAACCCGTGTCCCTCTCTCATTCATTTAAAAACAATTACAATTATTTACAAAAGAGAAGGTTAAATAGGGGATGTAACACTCAAATTCAGAAATTTGAGCTTTTCAAGGAAGAAAATTCCAGTTATGTCATGCTTCGTTGGTTCTATTTGGTTCTTTTCCAAAAATTCCCATTGATTTTTCTCAATTTCCATAGAATCATCCTAGTTCTTCACCTCACTTAGGGTATGCCCTTTCATCATCAAATATTTGTATTTTCCTAGCTTTTATGCATATCAACCAGTTAAATTTCTTCATTTTCATATTCTAGACTCAACTTTCTTTTGTGAGTAGCATAATCAAAATTAGTCTCATATGCCCTATGTATCCATAGTGACTTTGTTTCCATATCAGTTCAATATTCTCTTTGGCTCTTCTTTTTCATACCACATCTTTAATTCATTCCGGCCTTACTATATTTTATCCATTTTTGTTCCCTACCAATCCTTTGATATTAGCTCTGCTTTGTGTATTTCTCTACCATCCCTTCCTTGTGTTAACCTTTATCAGCTCTCTATGGATCTTGTCCCCTGGTTAACTATGTCGCATATGTGTTATGTTATCACTCATCATGGGTGAGTCAAGGGTCACTCCTCTTCCTCTAGTGTGAATAGTAGCAAAATTGTTGTCACCTCGCAACTATGTTTCTAAGCACAAGCATGATAATCCTTGGCTTGCTACAAGGAAATGAATCTTGAACTGGTTCATCGAGAGATTGAGAGGCACTATACTCCTTAGCATCATGTCAATTTAGACACCAGGGATTGGATTCCTAACATTGTCACTTCCACCTGCTCACACTTCTCTAGATATATGTAGGCTACCAATATTTAATGGCATACCAAAGTACTTTTGGGTTGTGTCCTCACCAACAACAACAACACACAATAAGGAAACACCATAATATTTGCAAAATTGGAGGAGAAAATTGAAGGGATTAATAATAAGTTAGACATCCTTGTCGACATGACAATCAACTTCCCTCAGTCCTTCAAGGGGAATGTATCTCAACACACTCTGAAACCAACTAACTCAGATTGGTAATCTGTATGCATAATTGGTTTTTGGATAGTGGATTTTATAACATTTTATGCTCATCTAGACTAAGGCATGACAATTCTTATTACTTTCAATTTACGTGTATTTTTTTCTATCCATCGAATGCTCTAGTTAGAAGGGGTTTCTGTTGAAAATGCAACAAGATGATGGAGCTTAGTGAAATGAAGTCGCCTTCACTAAGTGGGCCCACAGGCTATTTTTGGCACAAAGTCTATTTTTAGACTATGTCTATTTTTAGACATATGGAGCATGGTCTAGGAGTTGCAGTATGCTATTCTTGGAGTATTGGTCATGTTGGTAAAAATAGATGGATCTCTATTTTTAGACATTTAGGTCGAAGTCTATTTTTAGACTGCCTATCCTAAAAATAGAAAAGTCAAATATTATTTACCCTTAATAATATTTGGACTCTAAACTTCAGTTTATTCTCTTGGAGCACTTCAGTTGGAGCTACGGATGTGGCCCATGCATCTGACAGAAGGAATTACGCTATTCCTTGGGGTTTGGTGAGCTCATCCATGGTTGACTTCAGTTAGGACTTCAGTGGCAGAAGTTTGGTGGAGTTGATGAGACAGTTGGTGGAGTTGTGTTCGGTTTAACTTAGTTAAACTAGTTGAGATTAGTTTAACTAGCTAATCAACTAGTAATGAGTGGATTGAATTAAATATTATTTAATTCACTAATTATTAACTCATTATTCAACTCAAGAACACATCAGTTCACTACAGTGCATGGACAGTTCAATGGAGACCAGTGAAAGAGGTAGATGAAAGGGTTGAGATAGCTATCAGTTGTGACATTAGTTGTGCATGAGATTTGCACCACACTTGGAGGAAATTGCCCATGAGGATTGCGCTGTCAAGCCAAGGAGATTCGAACCTTGGATCTCTCATTTAGACCAGCCTTGATTGCGCAATAGAGGCAGGCAATTAGTGGATGAGTTTTGAACCTGTGACTTGTTCAAAACCAAGCTAGTTTGTGTGTAACTTTATGAGATAATACTAAGTACTTGTGAGGAGTAACAATGTTACCAATGAAATAGGTAACCGCAATGTTACCTACTTTTTTTTTGTAGCATAAAAAGCACCTGATTTTGAAAAGTGGTGATGCAGAATCACCATTTTTTTTTTGGTGCACATTTTTGACACTCTAAAATTTTTATTTATGAAGTATGAATATTTGTTTTAAAATGTTAGTGATTTTTATGCTAATTTTGAAATGTATTGATGCAGCATCAATTTTATTTTTTTTATTTTTTTTTAAAGCGGTGATTTTCATGCTAATTTTGAAACGTATTGATGCTGCATCAACCTTTTTTTTTTAGAGCAGTGATTTTCATGCTAATTTTGAAACGTATTGATGCTACATCAACCTTTTTTTTTTAGAGCAGTGATTTTCATGCTAATTTTGAAACGTATTGATGCTTCATCAACCTTTTTTTTTTAGAGTGGTGATTTTCATGTTCGTAATAAAACACAAAACTTAGATAAAAAAAATATATATATATAAAAACAATAAAAAAACCAATACAAATGTAAAAAAAAACAAAAATAGCTCATAAAAATAAAAAATTTAAACAAAAATAAATAAATAAAACAAAAATATTTGAAAATTATATCAAAGGAAATGACAAAATTTGAAGGAAAAAAACACATAATTTAAAGAAAAAAAACAAAAATTCACCAAAAAATTAAAAAAAAAAAATCAAAAACATTTTTTTCTAACTTATTAAAAAAAACAATATATTAAAAAATATATATATATTTAAAAAAAAAATTAAAATAATTAAAATTACAAAATTAAAATTTAGAAAAAAATAAAAATAAATTAATTAATTAAATTTAAAAATTTAAATTAAACAAGATAATAATAATAAGGAAAAAAATACAAATTTTAAAATTTACAAAAAAAAAAAATTAAAAAAGAAACAATTAAAATTGAAAAAGAAAAAGAAAAAAAAAAAACCTATCATTAAAAAACAAAAAAAATGAAAAAAACCACGTGCAAATAATTAAAAAACAAATATACATAAATTTAGTGTTTTTTTTTTTAGTGAAACCATTTATAGATTTTAAAAATGAAAAACTAAATAAACGAAAAAATTA
Organism: Pinus albicaulis; assembly: GCA_034641835.2. Taxonomy (NCBI): domain Eukaryota; kingdom Viridiplantae; phylum Streptophyta; class Pinopsida; order Pinales; family Pinaceae; genus Pinus; species Pinus albicaulis. The sequence continues at coordinate 864,324,186 of CM076576.1, read as the reverse complement.
AGAAAAACAATTAAATTAAATTAAAATTTAAAAATTTTAATAAATAAATTTTAAATTTTAAATTAAAAAAAATAATTATTCTATAATATTAAATATAAAAAAAATTAAACAAATTGAATTTAAAATAAAAAAATTGAATTAAAAAAATAATTTTAAATTTTTTGAAATTCAAAATTTAAAAAAAAAATCAAATTAAAATAAAAATATTAAAAATTAAAAATAAAAATAAAAAATAAAAATAAAATCAAATAAAAAATAGATGTACATATATATTAAAAATTAAAAAAAAAAAAAAAAACGAATTTTATTTTAAATAAAAATATTAAATTTAAAAAAAAAATTAATTTTTTGAAAAAATAAAAATTATCTTTTAAAAAAAAAAAAAAAAAAAATCAATTAAATTTTTTTTTTTTTTAAATAAAAAAAATAAAAAAATATCAATTAAAAAAAAAATTATGCGGTGGTCGGGGCGCGGCCCGCCCGCTGGGCGGCGCCACGGGGGCGGCCCAGCCGGCCTCTCGGCCCCCGGCGGGCGGAGGGCCGGGAGGCCGGCTGCGCCGCCCCCATTGCGCCGCCCAGCGGGCGAGCTGTGCGCTCACAACCTGCTCGCTGGGCGGCAAGGGCCGGCCGGGGGGCGCCACGGGTACGGCCCAGCCGGCCTCCCGGCCCTCCGCCCGCCGGGGGCTGAGAGGCCGGCTGGGCCACCCCCATGGCGCCGCCCAGCAGGCGGGCCGCGCCCGACCACCGCAGAAATTTTTTTTTAATTGATATTTTTTATTATTTTTTTTTTTTAATTGATTTTTTTTTAATTTTTTTTTTTTTTTAATTTCAAAATATATATATATTTTTTAAATTATTTAAAATAAAATTAGTTTTGTTTTAATTTTTTTTAATTTTATTATTTTTTTGTTTTAAATTTATTAATATTATTATTTTTTTTAATATTTTTTATTAAATTTTGTCCATTTTTTTTATTTAATTGATTTTTTTTTTTTTTTTTAAGATTTCATAATTTGCTTAGTTTTTTAATATAATTTTATAAAATTCAATAAATTTTATATATATATTTTTAATTTATTTCGATTTAATATTTTTTTAAAATGTTTTACTCTTTTTTGTTAATTACATAAAATTTTTATATTTTTTTATTTCAATTAAAATTGTGTATTTAAAATTAGATTTTTTTTTTAATGAAACTTAATTTTTTTTTTTTTTTTTTTAATTTATTTAATATTTTTTTTCTTTTTTTTTTCAATTTTCCATTTTTAATTGATTTTTAAAGTTTTTAAAGTTTTTCGTTTAACAATATATTTTTTTTTCTTTTATATTTAAAATTTATTTTTTCTTTCAAAATTTATTTGTTTATTCATTTATTTATTAAAATTAATATTTTTGTTTTTAAATTTGATTTGTTATTTTAATATTAACCTCTCTTTTTTTTTAATTTAATAAAATTTTATGTATATACCTATTTTAATTTAAGTTCATATATATATTTTATTTTTTATAATTTAAATTTAATTTATTTTTTATAGTTTATTTGTTTTTTTAATATATATTGTTTTAAATTTGATATTTTCATTGTATTTTATTTTTATTTTTAATTTTTAATTAATTTTTCTTTTTTTTTTTTCCTTTTAATTTGAATAGTGTTTTTTTTTTAATTTTGAATTTTTAAATTTATTAAAATTTAATATATTTCCTTAAATTTAATTATTTGTTTTAAATTTTTTTTCTTTTTTTTTAATTTAATAAGCATTTTCTTTTTCTTTTTTAAATTTAATTTCTATATTTTATTTTTTACAATTTCCTTCTTTTTTTAACTTGTTTTTTTTTTTTTAATTTAATATTTTTATTTTGTTTTTATTTTTATTTTTTATTTTCTATATTTTTTTAAATTTTAATCTTAATTTTTTTTGGTTTATTTTTTAATTTTTTTTTCCTTAAATTTTAGGTTTTTTTAATGATTGAATTAAAATTTTTACTTTGTTTTTATTTTTATTTTTTTTATCTTCATATATTTTTAAATTTTAAGCTTTTAAATGTTTTTATTTTTTAAATTTATCTTTTTTCTTAAATTTTAGGTTTTCTTTTAATGTTTGAATTTTAAAAATTAAAAAATGTTACTTCTATTTTTAAAAATGCCAAAAGTATGACACAATTTTATTTTTTTGTTATTCCAGCATCAACTGGTTTTGTTTTGAGGGTGTTTTTTCAATCCTTTTTTCAAGAAACAATTTTGTTTTTACCATAATTTTATAAAATGTTGAAATTTGACCTTAAAAAAAAAACGAAGTGCGTTCTGGAAGACACACTTTTTTTTTGGGGGGTGTTTTTTCAATCCTTTTTTCAACAAACAATTTTGTTTTTAGCATAATTTTAGAAAATGTTGAAATTTTACCTTAAAAAAAAACAAGTGCGTTCTGGAAGACACACCTTTTTTTTTGGGGTGTTTTTTCATGTTTTTTGAGAATTTTTGGGCTAGAGTTCCCGTTTTGAGGTCAGGTTACCTATTTCATCGGTAACAGTGTTGAGTATTATGCTATGTACTGTTACATGTTCTTTCCATATAATATACAAAATAGCTAAGGGGTTTTCAGCTATAAGCTTTCCCCATTACATATTGTGTTTATGTGCGCATGCGACTGTTTCCATTTCCGCAAATTGATGATTGATTGTAGAAGAGATTATGTGTTGCATATGAATTCGAATTAGTATGTGATCAGGATAATCTCGGTGGACAAATCTTCATTATTCAGCAAATTTCTACATGGTATCGAAGCGAATTGATCATCGGGATCTATTGCAGTGATTACAATATTATTTCGGTAGACAGAGTCTGTAACGGGCCAGGTAGCCTCTGGATCCATCCTTTCTCTGAAAGGTGATATATCCAGTAAATGCCCTTACAGTCGATATCTGTGCTAGAAATAATTTTTTCTCACAGATCCAGAAGAAGTTGAGTTTTTGAGTTTGGAATTCGAATTTTGCAGCAGTTTGTTTTCTTGGTGCCGGAGTTGAAAATGTCTTTCAACGGTTTGCGACTCGAATATGCTCTTGAAGGCAGTTCGAATTATGTTGCATGGAAGGATTGCATGGAGGTAGTATTAGAAGATAATGGACTGAAGGAGTTCGTAGATACGGATGTCCAAAAGCCCACTGATCCTGCTGAAGTCGAGGCTTGGCAAAAGAAGATGGCGAAATGTCGAAGGATTCTGTTGGAGGGCGTAAAGGATCACATTGTATCCAGCCTGCATGGAAAAGATTCTCCATATTTGATGTGGAAAGCGTTGACAGATCTATTCCAGAGTAAGAGCGACCAAAGGAAGCTGGCGCTCAAGGATAAGCTCAGAAACATTAAGATGGAGAAAGGCGACAGTATCACCAAATACCTCACGAAGTTCACTCAATGCAGAGATGAGCTGGGAAGTGTGGGGGTGACTGTCGAAGAAGAGGATATGGTGGACCTGGCTCTCCTTGGTCTTCCGAAGGCTTGGAATTCATATCAATATAGTGTCAATGGTCGGGAGAAGTTGCCTAGATGGGAGCGAATTTGGGCGGATCTCATGCAGGAGGAGATAAGGAGGACTACCAGGGACGGATCTTCATCAAAGGTATCTGATGAAGAAAATTGCGCTTTGGCTACCAAAGAAAAGAAGGGGAAGAGCAAGAAGGCTTCGCCCTGTGCGAAAGGCAAGAAGCAAGACATGTCCAAGGTGAAGTGTTTTCACCTGTCACCGTACGTACACTATGCCACAAATTGTCCGGCGAAGAATAGGTGTGTAACAAGAAGGATAGCTGGATTCGCAACAAGAGGCATTGCTTCTCAATTCGAACCGGATTTTTCACTGGATCGCATGCTTGGTTTCAAGCGGTGTATGACCGCCTTGGTTCTCCGACGCGGGTGTGCGTCATTTCACATGACCGGGCAGATTTGGGACCGTCGTATCCGGGATGAGAAAGATCTTGGAGTGCACATCGAGATGGGCGATGATGGTAGATACAGTGCGATTGGTATCGGTACCATTTCCTTTGAGAGGGAGTCTGGTAAACCTTTCATATTGAAGGAAGTTTTGCATGTTCCAGGATTGATGAAGAACCTGATCTCTGTGGCGATGTTGGAAGACAAGGGGTATGATGTGGTCTTCTGCGAAGGAAAAGCCTTCCTGCGCAGTAAGACTACTGATGAGACCCGGAAGATAGGGGTTCGAGTCAAGAACCTTTATCAGTTGCAAGTAGATGGCTGCACAGCAATGGCATGCAAGGCGGGAGAAGTGGTGCACCGGGATGATGAGGGCGAACTGTGGCACAGGAGATTGGGCCACCTTCACCACGGAGCTTTGAAGATCCTGCAGCAGATTTCTACTGGGCTTCCTAAGGGAACTCTTGCGCAGTCAGATCAGTGCAAGGGGTGTACCTTAGGGAAGTATGTGAAAGCCACCTTTCACGAGAAGGATAGTCGCGCCACGACGATCCTTGAGAGAGTTCACACAGACGTGTGTGGTCCTTTCTCAGTTGCTTCGACAGCAAAGCACAAGTATTATGTGATCTTTGTTGATGATTTCTCTCTAAAGTGCTGGATCTTCTTCATGCCGAAGAAGAGCGATACATTCGCGAAGTTCTGTGAGTTTAAAGCACTGGTCGAGAAGGAGTCGGGGAAGAAGGTGATTGCTCTAAGGAGTGATAACGGTGGTGAATTCATCTCGGCTGAATTCAAGGAGTTATGCAGCGCAGAAGGGATTCGGAGAGAGCTCATCGCACCCCATAACCCACAGCAGAATGGGGTGGCTGAGCGGAAGAACAGAACGATCGTGGGTGCTGCACGGCGATGTTGCATGATCAGGGCCTACCCCTTCACTTGTGGGCTGAGGCATGCAATACAGCAGTGTATGTGCAGAACCGTTGTCCTCACAAGGTTCTTGGCATGAGTACACCGTAGGAGGCTTATTCTGGCAATAGGCCTCAAGTATTTCATTTGAGAATTTTTGCCCACACTCTGCCTGCGTGATGTGACGAAGGATGCCGTAAAGAAGCCGGGATCCTACCCAAACAGAGGTTGGAATATTGTGGGGCAGGATCACACCCCCACAACTATCGCGGTATTTCCGCATAGTCGCAATCACAAAACGGGATATCAAGTTTCAGGAGGAGAAAGCCATGCAGTGTTCGCTTGAGAGGGAGCTACACTTGCATGCAGATGAGGAGCTGTTAGTTCCTAAGGAGGAGCTTCTGGATGTGGATCAGCCACAAGAGGAGGTTCATGAGGTGGAAGAAACCACCCAGGCAGCGCCAACCATCAGAGGGCGCATGCGCACTACAGAAGCTGAGCGACTGGCTCGGGATGCAGAGAAGGCTGTAGGACCACCTACAGCACAGCGCAGACAGAGACAGTCACCGGATCGGTACACTGGATACATGGCTCTTGTGAGTCAATGTGTTGTGACGGAGCCATCCTCTTTTGAGGAAGCTGTGGAGGAACCCGCATGGGTTGATGCCATGATCGAAGAATATGATTCGATCGTCAGGAAGAGTGCATGGGAGATTGTCCCAAGACCGGTGGGGAAATCAGTGGTGGGTTCGCGATGGATCTACAAGGTGAAGCAGGCGGCTGACGGGAGTGTGGAGAAGTACAAGGCGAGATTTGTCACCCGTGGCTTCTCACAGATCGAGGGGATTGACTATGAGGAGACTTTTGCACCTGTCGCAAGGTACTCTTCCATACGGACGATCCTTGCTCTCTCAGCGCAGATGGGGTGGCACATTCATCAGATGGATGTGAAGACTGCGTTCCTCAACGAAGTCATTGAGGAGGAGGTGTACATAGAGCAGCCTGAAGGTTTCGAGATCTTCAGCAGTGAGTCGCATGTGTGCCGACTCAAGAGAGCACTATACGGGCTGAAGCAAGCACCTCGTGCTTGGTACACTCGGATAGACAGCTACTTCACCGGGCTTGGATTCTCCAAGAGTGAGGCGGATCCCAACCTGTACCAGATTGTGGTGGAGGGGAAGCTGTTGATCATCGTACTGTATGTAGATGATCTGATTTTGACTGGCGATGAGCAGTTGATACTTTCATGCAAGGAGGATCTTGCACGAGAGTTTGAGATGAAGGACTTGGGCATCCTTCATTATTTCCCGGGATTGGAGATTTGGCAGCGCAGTGGAGGACTGTTTGTTTCTCAGGGCAAGTATGCCCGGGAGATTCTGGAGAGGTTCAACATGCATGGTTGCAAGCCTGTTGATACTCCTCTTCCTGGTGGTTGGAGGAAGGAGGATGCTACTTCAGCGGAGGTAGTGGATGCCACTGTCTATCGACAGTTGGTGGGGTCGCTTATGTATCTGGTCAATACACGACCCGATATATGCTATGCTGTTAACCAGCTTTCGTAAGCTATGGTTAAGCCTACCAAGCTCTTCTGGAAGGAAGGCAAGCATGTATTGCGTTATCTTAGTGGCACATCGGGATATGGTCTATGGTACAGACAGGAGGATGGAGCGAAGCTTTCCGGCTTCACTGATGCAGATTGGGCAGGGAGCCCAACGGACCGAAAGAGCACATCTGGAGGAGTTTTTAGCATTGGGTCGACAGCAGTTTCCTGGTACAGCAGGAAGAAAAGATCCGTGGCACTCAGTTCAGCAGAGGCCGAGTACATGGCAGCAAGCTTGGCTGCATGCGAGGCTATTTGGATGAGGAAGATCATCGTTGGATTGTTCGGGTTGCATTTGGAGCCTACAGTGATTTATTGTGATAACCAGAGTTGTATTAAACTCTCGACTAATCCATTATTTCATGATAGATCCAAACACATCGACATCAGGTACCATCATATCAGAGATTGTGTTCAACGGAGGATCATGATGCTTTCATATGTTCCCACGGAGGATCAGGATGCTGACATCTTGACGAAGGCGCTCACCAGGTGCAAGTTCGAATTCCACAGAGGCAGGATAGGGGTTGCAGATAATCCATGTCTTGTTGAGAGGTAGTGTTGAAAACGCAACAAGATGATGGAGCTTAGTGAAATGAAGTCGCCTTCACTAAGTGGGCCCGCAGGCTATTTTTGGCGCAAAGTCTATTTTTAGACTATGTCTATTTTTAGACATATGGAGCATGGTCTAGGAGTTGCAGTATGCTATTCTTGGATGATTGGTCGAGTTGGTAAAAATAGATGGACCTCTGTTTTTAGACATACAGGTCAAAGTCTATTTTTAGACTGCCTGTCTAAAAATAGGTCAGTCAAATATTATTAGCCCTTAATAATATTTGGACTCTAAACTTCAGTTTATTCTCTTGGAGCACTTTAGTTGGAGCTACGAATGTGGCCCATGCATCTGACAGAAGGAATTACGCTATTCCTTTGGGTTTGGTGAGCTCATGCATGGTTGACTTCAGTTAGGACTTCAGTGGCAGAAGTTTGGTGGAGTTGATGAGACAGTTGGTGGAGTTGTGTTCGGTTTAACTTAGTTGAACTAGTTGAGATTAGTTTAACTCGCTAATCAACTAGTAATGAGTGGAGTGAATTAAATATCATTTAATTCACTAATTATTAACTCATTATTCAACTCAAGAACACATCAGTTCACTACAGTGCATGGACAGTTCAGTGGAGACCAGTGAAAGAGGTAGATGAAAGGGTTGAGATAGCTATCAGTTATGACATTAGTTGTGCATGAGATTTGCACCACACTTGGAGGAAATTTCCCATGAGGATTGCGCTGTCAAGCCAAGGAGATTCGAACCTTGGATCTCTCATTAGACCAGCCTTGATTGCACAATAGAGGCAGGCAATTAGTGGATAAGTTTTGAACCTGTGACTTGTTCAAAACCAAGCTAGTTTGTGTGAAACTTTATGAGATAGTACTGAGTACTTGTGAGGAGTATTGTGCTATGTACTGTTACATGTTCTCTCCATATAATATACAAAATAGCTGAGGGGTTTTTAGCTATAAGCTTTCCCCATTACATATTGTGTTTATGTGCGCATGCGACTGTTTCCATTTCCACAAATTGATGATTGATTGTAGAAGAGATTATGTGTTGCATATGAATTCGAATTAGTATGTGATCAGGATAATCTCGGTGGATAAATCTTCATTATTCAGCAAATTTCTACAGTTTCTATAGCCTCAAGACTTTGAATCTTAACTTTCGGTCTCATTTCACACTGGATAGACTAGAAACAATTTTTTTTGGAAATGTAACCATTTAATGTGATAATATCAAGTACCTTACTGAAAAAAATAAAAATAAATGTAGTAATGTAATTATACCAAGCAATTTTTACGAGGCTCATCCTAGACCTAGAAATTATCACTACAATATCAACATGCAATGTAAGTTATTAATATAAGGGTGAAAATGCACTCAAAACATCATCAATAGACCTATCCCCTATTTTAATGTAGTGTAGAAGAGATCAAATGTAAGTCCCTTCAACTATATTATGATTGACATATTTTTAAAATTATACCATAATTGTTCATTGCTAAATTGAATAATTTGTTGCAATTATGAGATTTTTGGGACTGGTTATTTCTTTATTAAGTTAGAGAAAATTCAAAACTATTTCTTTAAGTTTATCAATGAAAAAAATATTATCAATTTAATGAGAATTTTACGGAGTTTCTCTTTTTTTAGACATCTAATTAAATCCTGATTTTCATGTTGATTTAGAAAAATAGTGATGCAACATCACTATTTTTTGATTTCAACCTTAAAATTTTAACATTTTTCAACTATGGCATTGAAAAATGCAAAAGTGGTGATGCAACATCACCTCCGTTTTTTTAGGGTTAAAATTGAAACAATTTTCAATCATTGCATTAAAGATCAAATATCATGACTATAAGACATGAAAAAAACAAGTCGATATGCAAAAATGATGATGCAACATCACCCATTTTTTCGTTAAAATTTAAACCTTTTTTCAAACGTGACATTAAAGACCAAATGTCATGACTACAAAAAAACCCTAAAAATCAACACTTGTAATTTTTTTTATTTAGGAATGTTTGCTTTTAAAGTGTTCTTAATTTATTTTCTTTTAAAGTCAAAATATGAAATAACTGACACTATGGTCTTGAGGAATAGCAACCTTTAAAAAATAAAATAAAGTGGAATCTAAATCTCAAAAAGTAGCATTACATGATTTTATTTTTTATTATTTATTTATTTATTTATTTTAATTATTTATTAATTTTTTCAGTAGTTTACGCAAAAAAATAAATTAAGGAAACCAATTTAAATAATTTTTTTGGGGAGAAAAATCAATTTTGCAAAAAAAAAAAGGGTTGTAAATTAACTAAAAACAACATTTTTCTTTTAAAAATTATCTTAAAAGACAATTTTTTCAAAGGAAAAAAATACATATAAAAATTTAAAAAGAAAACTAGTGTTTAACTTTGAAATTATTTCATAAAAATGAAAAATTGGGAAAAAAAATAGAAAAATGAAATAAAATATATACCTTAGCTTTAAAATTACTTCATAAAATTGTAAAAGTGAAAAATAATAACCAAAAAATTTAATATTTAATTTTGCAAAAATTTTAATAAACCTTGGAAATATTTTTTAAAAATTGCAAATTAATTAAGAGACAAAATTTTCACCCAAAATGATTACAATATACTCTTCCTTCAGAAAGTATAATAAAAAAAGACAAAAAAAACTTTGAAAAATAAAATAAAATACGTACCTTAAAACAAAAGAAAAATTCAAAATTTATTTAAAAAAAGGAAAAAATTAAGATCTTATATATATTTTAAATGTTAAAAAGAAAAAAAGTATCATGAAAAATTAAATTTCTATATATTTATTTTTAAAATAAAAAGCTAAAAATTTATAATATTAATAATTAGAAAAAAAAACATATATGATGTAAAATAAAAGAAAAAGAAGGATGAATACTTTAAAGAGTGTGGGGGGGTATCCTTTCCCCTACCTATTCTTGTTACGAACTGTTGTTGTGTGAAAATTTCTGAATCTAAACGATAAATCCAATTGCAGTTTATCTGATTTGCATTTCCTACTTGTGTTATTTAATTAAAAATTTGTTTTATGAATACTACAATAAAACATTAATGCAAATACATTGCAACCTACACTAATATACAAATCAAGTACTAAAAAATAGGATGATACATATGCACAAAAGACATACTTATTTTGGGACAAATGTCCCTGGAAAAATCCAATGCGGGAAAACTAGTGCAACAGATCTGAGGGTTTGTATTATTAAGCAACAATTTTCTGAGTACAACTAGAGTGCCAAATCCAGCTCACCCAATAGAGAAAATCTTGGCAGACATAAAATAATGAGTTTTATCTCACACTACAAGTCTTGGCTGATCCAAATCCGAGCTGGTGAAACCCCAGCTTCCTCTACGTTGCCTCTGCATAGTAGATGCGTAGGTCTACGTAGGAATGGCTGAGTACTACGTCACCTCTTCTCTTAATCAATATACGTCTCAGAAAATTGAGTTTCAACCCTCCCGGCTCAGAAACCCCAATCTCCAGCAAAACTCAGACTGTCCCTTGGAGCCACTGTGCAACCCCTGCATGAGCCCTGCGTGGGCCTACGTCACCCCTTCTAGGGACTGCGTCACCTCTCCTAGTGGTTGCACTGCTTCCTCTTTGCTATGTGCTCTTGTTCCTCCAATCAATAATTGTTTCTACCCCTTATTGTTGTTGAATCACTTAGATCTTATCTTTGTCCGAGCACTGCTCCATCATAAGAACTCGATCCCTAGATTCACTCACCATGTGTATCCTCCAATTGACCCTCAAGTCTTCCTTTATACTTTTCCTGTTGAGAAATCAACGAACATGATCTAATCTTTAATCAATGGCTAAGATTAAAACATACTTGATCCTTGTCACTTAGTAACTTCTCACCAACATTTAAATTAATTTTCACTTTAATTATTTTAATTCCCTAAGTTTTAACTTAGTCTCCATTTAAAATAATTAATTATTTGAATAAAATCACTATGGGTGGAATTTCTCAAACGATTTCTGGGTCTTGGAGATCTCATGTGTTCTAGCCCCTCCACAAAATTTCAGAGCTAGAGCACATTCGATGCTACCCAAAAATAAACAATCCCTTTTAGTGAGGAATGTGCTTTAGAAATGCTTCTCACCAGAAGCATCACCCTGATCCCTGGCATCGGTCCTTTGCATTGCTGATGCTTGGCCTACTGCCCCTCATCCATTGCGTTGTTGCAATATGTCTTGCTGCCCATGATACTGTCACCGCCACTGCTACATCTGTACTGCAACTCCCTCTCCATATGTTGCATCATGCTACCCATAGCACTGCCACTGCTAACTGTTGCACTGCAACTCAATTGTTGAGAGTTAAGTAACTGAAATACATCGTAAATGCTAACATATTAGTCAGTTTGGATGCACCTCAATACTGAAGCTCCCTTTGCTGCTAAGCTAAGTTTCCCCTCTTATTCTCTACTTTGTTGCTGCTCTGCACTGCACTGTTATTGCTACCTCTGCTCTGTGCTACTTCAGAATTTTTCACTCTAGATTTTCCACTATCGCTCCATCATATCTCACACAAACTGACTCTCATCATTATTCTACTGTCATTAAGGGCTCTCGTAGCTGTATGTGATCTAAGAGTTTGGATACCTCAAGGATCTTGCCCCTCATGTTCTGTAGCTCTAACTACAACTCTATATCGCCCCACCTCTTCTCTTGAGGTACCTGAGCACTCCTGGCGCAATCATCATCATCCTCCTCATCAACCCGAGCTGGAGAAAACTTCGAGTCATAATTCTCTTCTTTGACCTTCTTCTTCAAAGGGAACTGCATGGTGAAATGTCCCAATTCCCCACATCTGAAGCATCTGACCTTCAAGAGGTCCTTTTTCTTCCTTCTCTGCTGGCCTTGATGTTCGTTAAATGTGAGAGCCGCATCCTCCTCTTCCTCCTTGAATTTGATCCCTTGGATGCTTCATTCTGCCTTCTTACATCTCCTCCCATCTTGGAAGAGTGACCCTACCCAAAATACCTTGGACAAAGGTTTCCCAGTCTTTAGTCACTGCTTTCAGGGAAACCTTGAACATAAGTCCACCATTTGGTGTAGCCCCTATGGAAGCTAGATTATCTTGGATCGCTTGCAATATGATAAGGAAAGGATCGATTTCTTCTCCCTTCTGCATCTGAAATATTCTCAGCTGATTCTCAAGCAGCATCCTCCATTGGACGAAAGTTCCCTGGTACAAATTGGTCAAGGATTTCCACATTTACCTTGTTGTGTCTTTCTCAACAATATGTGGGATCACATGATCCTTGACTCTGTCCATGATCATACGCTTTGCCTTCGCTTGAGCCTCTTCGTACTTCTTGAGAGTATCAACATCAACCGAAACAACAACCGTACTCAAGGCATAATTCTTGATGCGACGTTCATCCAAAATTGCCAGGATCCTGGCCTTATAGGTGACAAATTTGGATGATCCATCCAACCTGTCATGATCCCACAATCCATTCACGACCATCTCTGCTCAACAAAATTTTGAACAATTCCCTTTCTCCATCTTTTGCTGCTTCCCCAACAAAACTCAGATTTGGGTTTATTTGGCACTAGAAACCCTCGATGGAACAAGCTCCTTATGAATTTTGATTTCCTTCATAGAAATCCTACTGCCAATAGATGTTAAAACACTCCTCTCTTATCAGTCTTTGTTTTTTTTCAGCACTGGATCTAGACTTTTTTGGTGAGAAATATTTCAAGGAACTGCTTCCCTCTACTTTGCTTCTACCCCCACTAGACATTGTTCTGCCGCAATAGAATCAACGCCCCACCACCAACTCCAGATATAAACTATACTGCAATTCCAGCCACAAAAACCAGAAAAAATAAGGATCAATAGGATATGAGCTGGCCCAAAAACCACTTTGATGCCTCCTGTAGCTACAACGTCACCCTAGCAGGTTGACATAGGCTCTGTGTGAGCCTCTTTGGTGATTTTGTCACCCTTCCACTACCTCTCTGGTTCAGAACTGCGTTGTCACTCGAGACAACTGATTTCCCTGCAGCAAATTCTCCTCTGTCCTTTTGCTGATGGATTAGCTCCTCCTTGATCTACAATCACTCTGATACCATGTGAAAATTTATGAATCTAAACCAAAAATCCTACTACAATTTGTCTTATTTTCATTTCTTACATGTTTTATATAATTAACAAGTTATTTTATGAATACTACAGTAAAACATTAATGCAAATACACTGCAATCTACACTAATATACATATCAAGTACTGAAAAATAAGATGAGACATACACAAAAAGGACACACTTATTTTTGGACAAATGTCCTCGAAAAAACCCAATGAAAAAAAACCGGTGCAACAGATCTGAGGGTTTGTATTATTAAGCAGAATTTTTCTAAGTACAACTAGGGTGCCAAATCTGGCTCACCCAACAGAGAAAATCTCGGTAGATAGAAAATAGTGAGTTTTACCTCACACTGCAAGTCTCGGCTGATCCGGATCTGAACTGGCAAAACCTCAGCTTCCTCTATGCTTCCGTTGCATAGTAGATGCGTAGGCCTGCATGGGAATCGCTGAGTAGTGCACCACCTCTTCTCTGAATTGATATACCTCTCAAAAATTTTAGTTTGATCCCTCTTGGCTCAGAAACCCAGATCTCCATCAAAACTAGGATTGTCCCTTGTAGCCACTATGCTTCCTCTGCGTGGGCCTACGTCACCCCTTCCAAGGATTACGCCACCTCTCCTGGTGGCTTTGATGCTTCCTCTGTTGTCTCTGCTGCCTCTCTGCTATGTACTCTTGGTCCTCCGACCAATAACTACTTCTGCCCCTCATTGCTGTTGAATCACTTAGATCTTGTCTTCCTCCCAAAACTACTTCGACAGAAGAACTCAATCTCTAGATTCAGTCACTTAGTGTATCCTCCAACTGATCCTCAAGTATTCCTTTATACTTTTCCTATTGAGAAACCAATGACAATGTTCTAATATTTAATCAACGGCTAAGATTAAAACAGACTCGATTCTTGTCGCTTAGAAACTTCCCACGCACATTTAAATTAATTCACTTTAAATATTTTAATTCCCTAAGTTTTAACTTAGGCTCCATTTAAAATAATTAATTATTTGAATAACTTTCACTACGGGTGGAATTTCTCCAAACGATTTCTGGGTCTTGGAGATCATGTGTTCTAGTCCCTCCACAAAATTTCGGAGCTAGAGCACATCCGATGCTACCCAAAAAGAAACATGTGGTACAACCCATATGAGGCCATGCTTGAAATCGTCTCCACATGCTCTTTAAATAAAAAAAATTCAAAAGAAAAATGATCTTTGTTATTTAGAAAATCAAAATATAAAACGTCTAGTCCTACAAAATCCTTTAGCAGAGTCATCCTTTATTAGAAAAAATATATTCAATTTTTGACATATACAAAAATATATGCTTAATAATCAAGAGAGAGAGTTGGGGGGGGGGGGGGGGTGTTGGTGGGGGAGGACTAAAACATGAAAAGAGAAGATTGAGATATGACTCGATGCTCCCTTAATTCTGCAATCTCTGTAAACCCATTGTCTAACAAAATTGTTTGTTTTGATAAGAAATCAGTGAAAACATTTTATTCCTTGAAAAGATGAAAAACTTGGACATCATCAAATTCCTCTTGCAAGGCTCAAATTTTAAGCTATCAAGCTTCTAAATGGAAATAATGTAACAAAAATCTTTTGTTGGCCCATTCCATGGTTGTCTTTGAATTTCCAAAAATTCTAATATTCTTTAACTTCTTCATCCTATTTAAATACAAAAGACCCCAAATACTAATGAATTATTCATGTTGATTATTTCCCTTCCCTAACCCTACTTTTATTAAAAAACAATGATAAGAACAATAAAGTGTCCTCCCTACTCCACAGTGACCTTGAGAACATGCTCCATCAAAAATCTCATTAGGAAAATTTTCTTCATGTTGAAAAGCTTGTACCTACCTTATTTTATTTGTCTTATCTGGCTCAATTTGTTCCAGAAATGCACTACTTATTTTGTTAGCTTGCAATGTAAAAATAATATAAACATTTTGAAATAAAATTATATTCCTAGAAATCCATAATCCCCATAAAACAAATAAAAGAAGGAATTTGAACCTAGAACCTACAAATATTTTATCTAAAGCCAAAAAATATCTTCCACTGTAAAACCCTACGAATTTCCCCAACGATTCAACTCATTCTTCACCTATCTCTAGGTAAATTTTGTGATAGGGCGATGTATAAAGGTGGGGAATGGTTTCTTCTTCTCTCCTACAAAACATGTGCCATATGTTACGTCCTTTCCATCCTCTCTTTCTATGTCATAATTTTGTTTGACAATACAAGGCACATAAAAATCCTAACTTTAAGATGTCCTTGGCCTTTTCATAAGCTCTATCATCCTCGTGCTCTCATAATATAATCCAAGATTATTTAACCACATAAATATAATTCTCCCATTCTTCCTACCATGTCCCATTAAGTCCTAAATTTGTTGTTTCTATCCAAATTTAGAATTCGAGACACGATCATCTTGAACCAAAGCATCAACTAAAGTAAACCTACATTTTTTATGAATGGAAGACAATAAACCTTGAGAAAATATGAATTGTCCTTTTCCTCCTATCTAAAGATCCATTCCAAGTAATACTTTATGCCCTAATTGAATATGCCATGCAATCCAACTCTCAACATTATTAAATACTTGAAATATTTGACCAAATAATGGAGGATCCCTTAACACATTTATGCTCTAACCCAAGCCAATAGATCACAATGTCATATTTAATTTGTTTTGTAAAAAATATTTCATTCTACAACCCAGGATAGAAAATATATTTCCAACAATTCTTCGTTGCCAATTTATCACCAAATACATCTAGATAACGAAACCCCCATCCACCAAAACACTTAGGTGTTGAAAGTTTTCTCCATTTAACCAATGCATAATATTTTTTGGAATTTTTACCTACCCATAGAAATATTTGCAGATTTTTTGAAAACCTCTAAGAACACTTATGGGAAATATCAACAAGGTCATCTAATAAACTGGGATGTCCTCTTAAATTTTTTTCAGTAGGACCGATCTACCCCCAAGGACAACCAACCGTTGTACCAAAAACCAATTCTATACTCCATTATTTTAATCAGCCACCGCTAGTATGTTACTCGATATCCATTGGGTTTAAGGAAGAAACCCAAATGTTGAAACCCTTCAATGGCGAGCCCTTACCTACGTGTCGCCTCCACAACACTTCGCACCCCCCATGTTTACTACCGCCTAGCCCCTCTGAAATCCGCTTTACTGCTGACGACGGGTTTCACTCCCGCCAATGGTCACTTGACTTTTCCTCTTGACCGTTTCCCGAAGCCAAATAAAACACTAACACATGTGCATTCTGATGAGACTCTGCTCCTTTACCGTTATCCTTCCTATCTCGTTAGACCCGCTCCCTTAGTCGTTGTCTAGCCGTTTCATCGTCCCCAACTCCTTTACTGTTAGCATTAAACCGCTACGGTCGCATTTTACCAACAGTGATTCCATAATGATAATTCAAGCAGTATTATAAATAAAACCTCACCATACCTTCTAGCACCTTTGTTTCATTTACTATTTGCTGTTGAATTGCAGGTTTTACAGAGACATAATCGCACCATTGGTTCAACCATCTGTCACCGTGCCACAAAGTTTTATTTGTAGAAACAAACCCTTCTTCTTCTTCTTCTTTTTCCTCTGTAGAAAACATGGCCCCTAAGGGAAAAAGCTGAAAGCCAACCTTTGAGGAAAACCCTGTTGCTTCTACCCTAGTCGATCTCGACCATATCCCCCTAGTTGTTTCGTACTTCATAATAATCAAGACACAGAGTGAAAATTTGAACTTCATGAATCTCACTTATGGCTTAAAAAAAAGTACCTGGATAAAAAATATCAAATCAAGCCGTGGGAGTCCCTTTTACCTCTGTTTTCATTCCCTCAAAGCCCATGAATTCCCAGACCTGGTCACCTGGTGTCAAACCAAGTATGATCCCATTAAAAGAGAAGTAGTAACTCAAAATGGAAACATTCTGATATCCATCACCCCAAAAACCATAAACAACATGCTACTGATCCCTTAGAATGAATCTTTAAGCCTTTTCTCCCAAGCTACCCTTATGGAGTTGTATCATAAACTCACTTTCCCTCAGAAAGTCCAAATTTTTGAGACCTTCCATCCTGATGATGCTGAATTGCCAAAGAAAAACCCACCTTATCCATCCTCCATGTTTCCTGAGGCTACTAGACACATTATCTCATTACTTTCATGTTTATTAGGATATCCAAATGACAAAACATTAGATGAACCCATCCTTGGCTATTTTTCTATCTTTTCCAAATATCATTAACCTGTATTCATGTACAATTACAGTCAATTTTTGACTGATAATATGCATGAAAATTTGATGAATTTAACAACCTAAGGAATGTTTACGTACACCTATATACTTATACATATGTTTATGTTTCAGCAAGGAGATTCATTGCCTATTACATTGTACAAATAGGATGATCGAGGAATTAACCAATCAGTGATTTATTGGACAGAATTGGTCAGATCAATTTCAGATAAATTTTATTTTTTAGAATTCATTGATTCATTCATCCATCTAGTTGAACAACTTCTTAACAACCAAAATGAGCTCAGAATTGGCCAGGACATCAAAATAATCCTTCATTTGAGTGACCAAGTTAAAACTGGAGATTGGTATTTATATCAGAATTACACAGAGATTCGAGTATATGGTTGTGAGCTGGCACCATATAAATTGCCCAAATATGTTCCAATGAGAACCTTCTCTTTGGAATATATTAGGCAGATGATTAATATGGATTATTTACATTTTGTTTAAGGGAAGAGAAAATCACTGTTTAAAATCAAATCAAGGATTGGCTCTTTTATTTGCAATACCATATCAGTAGGGATTGAGGCAGATGCTATTCTTAGAAAGATGAATTTCCAGCCAAGTTTCACTTGTTCTTATGTCCCTTTCAGTATAATTTAAAACCTAAGGGTTGAGTTGAAGACAACTCCATATAATCATACACCAAAGCCTGAAATTGAAAAGTTCATGAATCAGGATCAGTGGACAGAGAATACATTACAAGAGGTAGAGGAGTAGACCCTTTCCACATCTACTCCGCAGACTCCAATTGCCCAAAGAAAACAAAAAAAAAATGTCCAGAGAAGAAACATCAACTTCTGTAGATTTGGTCAAAGAGTTCATAATCCAGCAAAAGAAATAGAAGACCGACTTTACAATTTCTACAGAGAAGACCAAAAGGAACCAGAAATTATATATTTGGGAGATCCAGAAGTGTCTACATCAGTAGGAGGGAGTGTTCCCAATACTCCATCATCTTCTTCGACCTCTCAAGAGCCTATGGAGATCCTTCAATCAGTGGGAACCAGTTCATCAGATGACCAGAACATCTTCTCCAAATTCTTAGAGATTAAACAAAAGAATGAAGCCTTGAGGGCCAATGTATATAGTTCGTTTTGGAAGAAAAATTCCACATCACAACATAGGCTATTGACTGCTTTTGATAGCGAAAATGGAAGGATGCAGATGGATTTTGTACAAGCCCAAGTACCTTTTCCCAAGTCTCCATCCAATTATAAGAAGACCATTTTCTCATTTGATGCAAACCAGATTCAACCCAGAGATCAAATGGACATGCATAGGCAGTTCGGAGAGATGTTATTCTCTACCATGACTAATACAACTATGACTTTGCCTAAGTTGAGAACAACATTATCAAATGTACAGTCACAACTTAAAATAGAACAAATTTCCTCTTTAGCTAAGGACAATAAGTTAAAGCCTTTAGAAGACATCGTGGTCAAGATTGGGTATGAGCCAAAAGATTGTAAAGTTGTAGAATAATTTTTAAAGAAGAAGAATGCAAACATTGCAGCTCTGCGAAAACATCTAAAGTTGCCTTCCAAAAAAGACCCCCAGGCAAAGGAAATAGAGAAGAGTGAACAAAATAGAGAAGAGATGATCAAACTCATCATTGAACAAAAAATTTAGATAAAGAAGATGGAGGAGCAGAATGAAGGATTTATTAAGGAAAAAGAACAGTCAACTTAGCTTGCTATCATCCCAGTTGCACCAGTACCAATTGCAGTTGCAGGTACAGAGCCCAGCTCTTCATAAAAAAGAATGGAATCTACATCAACAATAGGTGATTTAGCCAGATTTGTGCAGGATTTGACCATACAGAAACAAGAAAATGAGAAGCCATTGGAAAAATTCAAATCCTTGAAAACTCATAAGATCAAAAATGATACCCTGTACATGGAAGAAATGCAGAATTCTCATAGACTGACACTAAAGGTTCAAAAGTTATAAAGTGAGCTTCTAATGGCAGACACCTTGGCCCAAGGCAAGGAGAGTATCTGGATAGAAATAAGACAAGCAATGAAAGAAGTATGGCCATCCATACAAATCATTTTTGAGCAAGAGGAATTAATTAACAGGTGCAAAATAGTCATTGAACAATAGAAGGAAACACTCAAGAAAAAACTAGCAAAGGCATCATACATGATTAAAACACTGAACTCAAAAATCAAGGTAGAGTTGGAGCAAATCAATATTACACATAGAACAACTACTATCTTGGAAATCAAGAAAGTATTGCAGAAAAAGAACTTGCTAAATCAATTAGAAACCAAGTGTCAAACTTTGGAAATTGCTGTCCAAATATTTCACGCTAAGTTTAATCTGCTAAACCAGAGGGGATTTCCTGGATTATTAGCTCCTAATGACAAACTGATCAACTTGGAGGAGTACTGCAAAAAACTCTACACCATTTCCATTAACAAAGCTAAGTTTATAGGAATTAAAGGCCACATGACAAGGAAAGCTTTTCTGGAAGCTTTAGACTTTGATTTGATAATTAAACATGAAATAAAACATCTCTTCATCAACAAGCCTACTTTTGAAAGATACACAAAAGTAGATGAAGTTTTCAGGAAATTAGTAAATCTAGAAATTCCAAGTGAGGAAGTATGGGATCACTTATGTGAAACCATCGAGTAACTTTTTGTCTCCAACAACATGCCAGCGCAACAACCATTTTTGGGCCACATCATCAACTATTTCCTCAAAGACAGTGACAAATCACTTATCAGTTTTTGTTTTCCTACTATTTGATACTATTTTTGTAATCAGTTTTACATACTTCTAAGTGATAGAAACTAGTATAAATAACTCTCCATTCGAATTATTAAGGGTTGCACCCTTGGATGTGAATTTGTAAGAAGAAGTGTACGAGCTTTTGATCATTGATGATAATAAAAGGATTCTGGATTTATTTTAGTCAGTTTGTGTCCTTGTAAGTTTTTCTAGTATACATTTCACTTTGTTTTCTGCATATATTTGATTTTTATGAAGATAATTAGGTAAGAAAAAGTTGTGTTTCAGTCTATCCTAAATCCTTTGAAGTTATAATCTATTCTAGAGAATGACTTATTGAACTATTTGTTTTTATAAGTCCCTCTACATCAATTAATTGTCAGTAATCTTCATAATGTTAAATATGTTTTGTTAAGTTGTTAGACATTCTTTGACAGTCTTTCACACTTATGATAAATTAAACATTCAATCTAAATATTTAAATGATCATATTTTCTTACAGTTTATGCCTTCACATATGAAAAATTAAATCATTGTTTGAAGTAAAGCAATAACCCTTTTCTTAGTAGTTAATATTATCAAAAGTTTAAAGACATCTGCTTGTATTTGCTTAATACATTAGTCATCCAAAACCCCAAATTAAAACAAAAAAAATATTACATATGCTCTGGCATGATTAATTGACCTAGAATTATCTCAGAGGACAACTCTATCCATACGTAAGCGTTTTTCCTTTTTCATATTAGCTATTATCAAATTAATCTCTTCTAGATCCACTTGTCTACCAATTCGATCTGATTCAATTTTAGAAAAAAAAATGAGGAAAAAGTTAGATTACTTCCATTTGTTCTCATATGTTGAATTCCCTACGGTCCTGAAATAATTCCGAGAAATATGTTACCCCTTCTTCAGTGATATCTTATTTCTTTTGGTATATTCTTCCATATCTCTCTTTGATTTCCCATATGTTATTAACATATCATATATTACTAGAAAAATTTTGAAAGTACTTGGTATTCCTGTCCCCTTCTGAAAGCCATATAGCCCTAATTTTTAGACACCATTTAAGTTCTTCCATTTCCAATATATTATGCTTCTTCCTTTCCAAATCAAGAATGCATTTTTTTTTTCATAATCAGGGAGGATGCCTTGTTGATTATTGTTCAAAATAATTTCTATCATTTCATCCACCTCTCATACGAAATCCATATATTGTTCTTCTTTTTGTTTAGCCCATTGAGATACCAATCATTTAAGAGATTTCATTTTATTCATAAACTAATCCATAAAGCACTGTGATTGAGAATCCACCAAATGTGATAAATAATCCTTTACCATCTTTTCAAATTCCTCCATCTCTAACCACCTCGATTAAATTTGAAAGAGAGTAAATTATTTGGTATGGTTTTCTCAATTTGCAATATAATTGGATGGTGACCATGTTGATTTTCTAATGCTAATTTAGACAAGCACAATTTTATGCCACTGATAATTACTTCCAATGATATACAATCTTACTTTAGCATACTTTAGAACATCATTAAGAAATTACTCTAAAAAGGATCAACTATAAATGCAATAGAACAACAAAGATTACAATAGAACAACCATGAACAATATACACCAAAAAAATTCACCCAAGAAACCCAAACTCAAGAGAAAACCCAACAATATTTTCTAGGAGAAATTTTGTTAAGAAAAAGTACACTTTGATTTTTTTCCAGTCAAACTTAGTCAAATTGACCACATAATTCACACAGGTGAAATCTATCAAAACAACCTATATTGTTAAATTGTAGCAAGAAAAGGCTTCATTTTGTTGTAAAATGTAACTAGGTCGGTCATCATGATTATGAAAAGAAGGAGACAAAGATAATAAAATGCTCTAAGACCAAGTCCAGAAACTATGGAAGAATGTCTGCCATTTAGCCCTCATACAACGTTGATAGACAAGCCTAAATAATGTGTCAAGTTAGCCTTCAAACTGCTGGAGAAGTCGGCCTCCTAAACAGTCATGTCGGATCCTAAATAGTCACACCGGTTCACTTGTTAGGTCGGCTTATATATAGGGGAAAACAACTATAAATACCCCTATAACCTTCACAAAAAAACACAGAAAATGCAGATCTGTCTGAGGTATTATCGTAGTCAAAAGATGCGAGTTCAGTGAAGTTTGCTAAGTTTTTGCGGACAAGACTAAGGTTATACAGCATGGAACAAGGAGAAACTATTGCGGATTTGTCTGAGGTTTCTCTGAGATTAAGTGTGGATCAAAAGGACAAGGTTTAGTGTGTATTGAAGACTACAGATTACGGAATATTCTGAAGGTTATAAATTGCATAAAGTAACTGAAGGTATAGACTGAAGTTATAAGACTCCAGAAGTGACTGAAGGCTATTTTGAGAAGATTACAGTGAGAGTACGTACAAGGTTGAAGTACAAATATCACAAGGGTTGTGATGAATTCTGATATGTAATGAAAGGAAGGTAAATCTATGATTTACCTTCATATAATAAAAGTATTACTTCTGTGTAAAACATTTGTGTCCTGTACATTTTGGTAATTGACTTGATGAAAGATTAATTAAGAAGAATACATAAGAAAACAAGCTCACAAGTAATTATCAAGAAGAGAATTTATAACCCCTCCATATTCTCAACATGGTATTAGAGCTAAGGTGACAATTAAGGAAGGGCATCTAAGGGACACACAAGGATAAGATTTCAAAGCATATAAGTTAGTCAAAATTCATCGCAGAAGGGATAAGTTCAGAGATCTAATTCTCTGAGATTTTGGGAGGCAATCAGAGTAAAAAATATCACAACCTACAATTCGGATCATCCTCAGGAAATCTCGGGTTAACTTCAGAGATGTTTTTCGGTAACCTCAGATCAATGAATTCACAGCAATGATCTTGGCATACCTAGTGCATATTTCGTGTTCGGACAAGGGCACATTCAATGTTACAGTCACATGTTTTGTTTCAGTTCTATCCCTTATCTAATTTGGTGCTTCCTTCAGAGCTTTGTAAAGACATTAACAGAACAATATCACATTTTTGGTTCCTTGTCACATTTGGAGAGAAGGTCAAATAATATCAACAACAAAGATGATCTTGGTCTTGGAAATATGACATCTAACTCAGTTATAAGGCTAGTAGGATAAAAGGCATTATTATCTCTCTACTATTGCAACAAGGATCCCCTCCTTACACATTGAAGAATATCATCCGAAGAAGTGTCAATCAAAATCAACAAAGGAAGCCAGATCCAAAGATGTTGTCATCATAAAAGGCAACAATCTCATTGATTAAAGAAAAGACTGTTCATTTAGAAGAGACAGAGCTTCGCATTGAGGATGTTAGAAAGATGTTATATATATAGCGTATAAGCTGAGGTTTGGGCATATGATTTTGTGGTATATGATAACTTACAGTGCAAGCTAGTGATTGCAATGTGATGTGTAGGAATTCTGGTTAAAAGGGAACTATGTTATAGTATGAGAACAGAACCATATATAAAGGTATCATTATGATATGATAAAAAGTGGACAAGGTCAAAGAAGGAAGAATACAAATAGAGACCAAGTTCTCTTGTTATGGTGTGAGTCGGTGCAAATCGGTGCTGAAGAGAAGAAATCAAATCTGAAGCAGAAGTGCGAAAATAAGCACCACTATAAAGGATCTCAAACTTAGTCAAGGAAGCATATTGCCTAAAAACTAGGAACCAAGATTTCCTAGGACTAATGCAGTAGAGTGCAGAAAAGAAGACTTTATCTTCACTTATCAAGTTAGTATCTTTCATTCTATAATCAATGTGGTTAAATGACTTGGTTTTGCAGGGAGACCTATATGCTGGTTGGGTTACCAAGATTCCTTGCATAAGAAGAATAATAACAGTTCTTGAAGAAAGAAAGGTTATGTCACTTAGACCAGATTTACACTAAATTGAATTATCAAAAGAATGAAGGGATATCCTCATAAGATCTCAACTGCGAGATCTGGAAAAAATAATAAGATGAACAACATAAAAAATAGACAAGAAGATTACCTCACTCAACCTGTGGTTTCCATACAAGATGGAAAAAGAAAATCAAGGGCAAAAATGTTGGAGGATAAAAGACTCAAACATTCACAGAAGAAAAGGGAAAGTTTAAGTGAGAGACTTATGGACATTACAAGAAATTAAGCAATATAGCATCCTGATCTAAGCATGGCAGGAGCTCCTGGTGAATCAGCTCTGAGAAAACCTCTCTGACAAACATTACTAATGTAAAGCAGTCATCAAGAGCAAGGGTCATCATGGAAACATATTTTTGGGATGTGATGACATATTAATGAAGCAAGCCAAGGGAATGAAGCTATTCATTCTTGAGAAATTGCTACAGGATGACTCAAGGGAAAAAGGTATGATATATGTATATATTTATATGCTGACATTGGATGTTTTGAACTCATGTCATGTGGTTGCAGGTACTGTACTTCTGGACTTAGAAGTATGATCTATGGAGGAGTATCTCTCAATGCACGGACAAATGAAATCAACATAATATGCCCTCATGGAATATGAGGTGGTTGTATATGAACGAGAAACTAGGAAATTTGTGCATTCCTGGGAATCAAGAATGTGTAGAGAGGAAGAGATCATGAAATGTAACCATGTCAAGAGGCAGTTATCATCTGGAGGCCAAGAAGATGTGACTAGGAGATCTCCTGGAGAGATATGTAGACTCTGACAAAAGTCTGGTAGAGAAGAAGACCCTTGGAAAAACATATCATTAGGAGATGTGTCAATCTGTATGAAGGATGTCGATGCTTACAGGAAGATGTCCTGGTGAAAGATCATCACTAAGGTAACTTTTGTTTTAAAAGGGTTCATATGTAAATATTTATCTGGATGAATTTGTGCAGGGCTGCTAATCATAAGAAAGGATGTATGATCTTGGGAGATGATTCAAAGGAAAGCAGCATGGCACAATAGTGGACCAGATAAGGAAGTCTGGTGAATCACTTTGATAGCTGACAAGACTCAGGATGGAAGTGATGGATGATCTGTGCCCTATGAAGCTAAAAGATGGAGATTCCTCAATATCGAAATCCATGACATCAAGGACAAGTATTCTTCATGAGCAGCTGGAGGTCTCTGGTTAAGAGGGAGCCTGATGGTAAGTTTCTTACTTGGAAGAAACTTGGTAATTCCTAAGGATGAGTACATTCCTTTGTGGAATAGGTCCTCCCTGGGAGGGAGAGATAGACACATCATTCTGGTCTTGGGAAGACAGAATGGAGGATTGGGTAATCATCTGGCATTCGATACTCTTTGAGAATGTGATCTGGAATTCAAGATAAGAGTAGTCGGGGACCGATATTCTTTGAGGGCTAGCTACCCAAGAGAAGAATAATCCAGAAAGGTCATACTTTGGGAACACCCGAGTGGAGTATGTACCTTGGAGAGACAATGACAAATGTGTCTATAAGTCATGTGTCTCACTAGCATTAAAGCCCATTGTCTCGTTGAAGAGATGGGGTTGTTATTCAAGGCCTTGCACTAGTACAATGCTGGTTGAAATGATGTTATACAGATGCGATTGCCAATATGATTTTTCTTATGAGATTCTTTAGTTTAAAAATGATCATGTAACTATATGAATACCTCCCTAGTTAAGAGGGAATGTTGTAAAATGTAACTAGGTCGGTCTTCATGATTATGAAAAGAAGGAGACAAAGATAATAAAATGCTCCAAGACAAAGTCCAGGAACCGTGGAAGAATGACTATCACTTAGCCCTCATACAACGTTGATAGACAAGCCTAAATAATGTGTCAAGTTAGCCTTAAAATTGTTGGAGAAGTCAACCTCCTATTGTATTGTACAACAACCCTCCCTTTTTTCTAAATTTTAGAATAAAATTCATTTAGAAATAGGGTCCCTTTTTCTTTTCATATAGAAATAAAAGACTTAGAAATAAATATTCATTGTTTTGAAAGACTCATTGCATATCTTTGTTACCAAGTGTGTACAAACAAATACAACATTCAAAAAATTTCGATCCGATCAAATAATAAAAGACTTTATCATATAAAATAAATCAGTTTGAAAAAGGTCTCATGAACAGTAATCGCAATCAGAAATCGGAGAAATCTTTAAGAGAAGTTTGATATACATGTTCAAAAATCTCCGATGCGATTAGTTCAATCGCAAATCACCAATCGCAAAGGATTTAAGTTATTCATTTACATATCTTTGATGCGATGCGATCAATCGCAATCGCATGATCGAAGCACTTTTTATAAATTCTTTGTGGTCAATTGAAAATTCCCCGATGCGACGCGCTTTATTATGAAACACATTTCAAAAGGAAATAAACATTTGTTTCGCTTTAATGAGAAGAATCTCTATATGGTAGACCCCACCATATCGCAATCGGAAATCGGAGAAAGCCATTGATAATTCTTTTCGATTGAAACTCCCCGATGCAATATTCCACCATCTAATCGAAAATTGAAGAAGTTTGCAATCGCAATCGGCAATCGGAGAAATCTGTATTGTGATATCTATGTACCATTTGAATATTTCCGATGCAATTGATATTTAATATACTACATTCATCATATTGGAAGAATTCAAAATAGGTAATTTTATAATATTTCACAAGCGCCAAATCTCCAATTGTACGTTCAGCATTCAATAACAAATCAAATGAATATCTGATTTATGATTCTGTTTTGAATACGTGAGTGTGACCCAAAGAGAACATTTAAGTGTTATACGGAATCGATAAATAATGAATCATGAGTTCATAATTGTTCTTTTCACTTGCTTGTTTATCACAACTAATAACTTATTGCTTTGCAGAATCAAAGAACACTAAATCCTTTCATTCGCAGACCGAGGGAAACAATATCAGATATCGAAATGTCGAAGAGAACAAGGAGAATGAAGGCTGCTGGTGCCGCTAAGTTCGTTGAGATCCCTACAGTCTCGAAGGAAAGGTCAGTAAAGCTGAAGCTAGTTACAGATACATCATGTCAAGGGCTAGGCAAAATGACATGGGAAGGAGTTTATAATCTGATTGAGAGTGAAAACCCTAAAGTCACAATAGCAAAGGTATCAGTTCCAGATGAAGATAACTTAGATTCCGACTCTGAAGTTACTGATAGAACACTTGCAAATTCATTCCTACATCGAATTGCAGCCAGAGCAAACATCATGCCTTATTATGATGTGATCTGATGGGTCATCGATAATGTGGAAATAAAGAACAGAATGTTTATTTCGGCTTCTGGAGCATCTTTTGGATCATTCAAAGCAGAATACCTTAAAGCAATGTATCATCTCCCTGATCCGCAGAAGGTGTATAACAAAGAATTTGTCAAAGAGTTTGCTGACAGTAATAAAGTTCAATCTGAACCTATCAAAGAATGGAGGAAAAATCCTGAAAAGCACAAAAATGAATCATCTGGTATGTATTCAGTAGATTCTCTTTTACCCCCATACTGCTATGCCGCTGCTATGATGTGTAGATTATTTGGCAATAACAATTCTGCTAGGTTTTCTATACAAATGGTTCCTTTAATCCTAGCTGTTGTCAATTCCGAAATTATGGACTCGGCGGTTATTCTTTCTGATAGGATAGCTAATAGGATACTCGAATACAGACAAGATAAAACCGCTGGAAATACCACTCCCTTTTTCTTTTGTGCTTATATTCTAGACGCCCTTTGTTTCAATTCTGATTTTCCCTTGTTAGGATGGAAATGGACTTCTAAAGATCCTACCCCGATTCATATATACCATAAAATCCTTTGGAAAGTTCATTTCAAATATCATGTTTATAGGATATGTCATGGTTTCCTTATTCCAGTCTTTCAAACCATTTTCAATCGCTTTCCCCATAGATTCTCCGACAAAGCTAAAACTGACTTATCCTCAATAGGAGACTGGTTTGGAGAAGAGAAATTCACGTATGTCAGGATTTTCGGGAGTATTGTGGAACCCCACGTTCTCCCTCTTATTGTCCCAGATAAGATTTTAGCCCAAGAAATATCCTATCAATTGACAGTTGAAGGAATGTCCAGATCTCTAAGCAATAGTAAGAAAAGAATGTGGCCTTCATTTCCATTCAATTGTGGACATTTTACTTTGAATGACTTTAAACATGCAGAAAAGGAAGCCGTCAAAATAAAGAATTTTAAATTCGCAACAATACCGGGGAGACAGTATGACCCTCAAAAGATAGCTTTTAATGTTACTTCTTCAGTTTCAATTGCTCGATTCGAGCATGAACCGGATGAGTTTGATGATTTGTTTGTTTCATTAAATGATTTTTCTCAAGTCTATAATTTGGCCAAGTCCAAATTTCAGAAAGAAGAAATGAATAAATTTATGTTATTCAGAAGGCAAAGATTGTTGAAAATTCCTCTAGACCAACTAAGAGTTCATATGCAAGAGGCAGAGATAGAAGATAAATCTGGCAATACAACAGAAGAAACATCTACCAGTAGGGCTACTACACAGTTATCTAATGATCAGCCCATTGTACAGACACAAAAAGAAGTAACAGGAAATGATCTTGTTTTACATACTGAAAAGATGATCATTGATGACAAATCCGAAGAAAATACTGATCAGCAGTCCACAGCTCAAACAGAGAAGGAATGCACAAGTACTGATATTAATGTGCATAGT
Organism: Pinus albicaulis; assembly: GCA_034641835.2. NCBI lineage: Eukaryota > Viridiplantae > Streptophyta > Pinopsida > Pinales > Pinaceae > Pinus > Pinus albicaulis. The sequence goes on along the minus strand of CM076576.1, from coordinate 864,295,292 downwards.
CAAAAGGAAGGTTCAGACAGCAAAACTGATAAACAAGAAAGAAATACAGAGAAATCAGATACACAACTTGGAGGAAACGAAACTACTGATAAAATTGTAGACTCTATTGATCTTAATGTTTCCTCTCAATTGTTGAAGCAGTATAATCAATTCGCTCACCAACTAGGACTGCAGGATGATCCTAAAGAGAAAGAGCAAGAAGATCAGGACGTTGAAATCATTCCTGAACATCCTACAGGGCAGATTATATTGAAGGTTGAAGAAATTCCTCCCTTGGATATATTCTACAGTCCTAGACATAAATTTGTTGTTAAAAAACAGAGGAAGCGAAGAAAGATCGATCAAGACATGTTTTCTGCTTCACAGGAGGAGTTCATGAATATTGTTTATAAGAATGTTGAAGTGAATCCATCTGAGGATCTCACTAAGTTGTCCCAATATGCAGGAGCATACAGTGCTGCGACAATTGATAAAGCTGCAGAGGTTTCTCAGTTGATAACCCAAAAAGATCTACATCTAGCTTTACTTGAAGAACAAGCTAGTGTAAATCAGCAGAAGATTGCTCAATTAGAACAAAAATTACAAGATCAAAATCTCAGGTTTAAAGAGCTAGAATAGCAGCTTGCCACAGAAAAGAAGAAAGTTGATGAACAAGCTTTAAGCAATCAGCAACAGTTGAATCAAGAGATTTCAAAGCTACAAAATTTGTTACAAGATGAAAAGAACACAAAGATTGTGCAAGAAAAAGAATTTCAAGCAGCTTTAGACAAATTCAAAGATTTTCCCAAATTAAATGAATTCAAAACGGAGGCTCTTGAAGCCAATAAACTGCTGTCTCAGCAGTTAAATAATTTTTGTTTAAAATTGACACAAGCAGAACCATTTTATGATATCACATCATCTTTAATACAGGACATAGTTACTCTCAGGCAAGAAATTGATGATGTCGATGAAAGGATTTCTTAATTTCTTACTTGGAAAGATACAGAAAAAGGTAGAAAAGCTAATCTACCTCAGATAGAAGAAAGACATAAGGAAATCCTGTTTACAGAGTGGGAACAACAGTTGATGAAAGCCGAGAGAGTTATATCAAGAGCTAGAAGCATGATGGGTAATATAACACAATTTATCAATGACAGCTTGTATGCATGTAATCTAATTTCAGATTGTGTTCCAGGCAGTTTATTCAAAGTTAAAGAAACCGATTGCAGATGGAAAGAAGAAATGATGAATAAAAATCAACAGATCAAAAAGCTTCAAACAATATCTTGGGACAATATGTGGACTTATCTGATTAAGCCACTCAATCAACAATTAGCTATTAAATGCTTATCAAATGTTGTCGATTGTTTAATTCCAGAATTCTCTGATGCCACATACGCCGGACAGTTACATTCCAAGATGAGTCATCCATCGGAAGTCCAGGAAATGCTGAAAATTTGCCACCTGGCTACATTGAGCGAGAAGGAAAAGCAATGAATCAGTTCTACATAAAGATAGAATTTATGTTTTGTTAATAGATTGTAGCAGTAGTAATAGGATTTTGTTTTCATGTAATGTCATATTTAAACCCCTCTCATGCATTGGAGAAGGGGTCCTGAGTTGTAATATTTTTGACTTGGAGATTACATTTCTGTACTCCACTGGCTCTTATATTTTATAAAGGATCACATTTGGTGATTTTAGGCGGAATTATCTTTAAAGAGTTGCATTTCTGTACCTTGGATTTGATTTTGCATTGGAATTACTGGATCAGAGTATCAGATTTCATTTGAAAATTTCAAGATGGATAAGGTATTTTTATCTATTCACTGGTAATTTCTTTTGTTATATGATATTCTCTTTTAAATTTGCTATCATTTATATATATTTCGTTTTCATAATATTTCTCTATATATCATTTTTGAGTATATTAGAAATATTCATTTTTCATAAATGTATGTAAAATGATATACAATGATGAATACAATATGCTAATATAACTCTGTTTAATTTCTTAAACAGAGTTATCTTTATTTGTTACTGCACAATTTCAATTAAACTTTAATACATTTTTATGGTTATTGTTCAATTGGAATAATTTTAAGTTGTATTCACATATGATACCCGGGTTAGTTTTAGAATTTCTTTATCAGTATTTAGATTAAATTAGATAGTTTTATTTTAGTCATTTAGTCCCATTTTCACTCATTCCAAATCAACCCATCAACAACCCATTAGTTATAAGGAAACTGGTCCTTTCAATCCAGTCGGAGCCACCATACCAAACGGATAAGGAGCTGTCCTAAGGTCCCGATCGGGTGGTTTTCCCCAATGTTTGAAGCAGATATTTTCCAGGCTTCAACACCTCCTAAACAACCATGTCGGCTCCTAAATAGTCACACCGGTTCACTTGTAAGGTCGGATTATATATAGGGGAAAACAACTATAAATACCCCTGTAACCTTCGCAGAAAAACACAGAAAATGCGAATCTGTCTGAGGTACTACCGCAGTCAAAAGATGCGAGTTCAGTGAAGTTTGAGGACTAAATTTTTGCGGACAAGATTAAGGTTATACATCGTGGAATAGGGAGCAACTATTGCGGATTTGTCTGAGGTTTCTCTGAGATTAAGAGCGGATCAAAAGGACAGGGTTTAGTGCGTATTGAAGACTACAAATTGCGGAATATTCTAAAGGGTATAAATTGCATAAAGTAACTGAAGGTATAGACTGAAGTTATAAGACTCTGGAAGTGACTGAAGGCTAGTTTGAGAAGATTACAGTGAGAATACGTACAAGGTTTAAGTACAAATATCGCAAGGGTTGTGATGAATTTTGAGATGTAATGAAAGGAAGGTAAATCTATGATTTACCTTCCTATAATAAAAGTATTACTTCTGCGTAAAAAAATTGTGTCCTATACATTTTGGTAATTAACTTGATGAAAGATAAATTAAGAAGAATACATAAGAAAACAAGCTCACAAGTAATTATCAAGAAGAGAATTTATAACCCCTCCAGATTCTCAACACAATTGACTTGTGCCTTAGTCAAATGGAGAAATTTGAATTTCCACATCAACATGATGACTTGAGTTGCAACTAGCAGAAGTAACATGGCCAAGTCACTTCATTAAGTCAGTCAATTCAAGTTTGTGGGAAAGAAGTAGAGTTGTGCATGGGTTGATTGCTAAGATCTAGCAATCTGGTGGAGTTATAGTTAGTGAAACTCAATTATCTGAGCTCTACTCATGAATAGAGTCAGTAGGAGTTCAGTTGATTAGTTGTAACTATTGTTAACTCACTGATCTCTCAGTTAACTAATCAATTTACTAAAAATAACCCTAGTCATGCATGCAATTCAAATTTCCTAGTTGAGTGGAGGGAAAAGGCACAATTTTATTTATTATTATATACTAGTGAGTGTATTGTATTTGCATGTAGCAAGTGAGGCATTTCTCTTGGGACTTGCGCAAGAAAATAGGAGTTTTTTCTATTCTTTAGGAGGGGTTTCTCCTAGTTGGGTTCCCTAGTAAAAAACTGTGTGCGTTATGATTGAATGATTGCATGTGTTTCTATTGTATGTTTTCTCTTCCATGGATTGAGTAGAAGAATGTTTTTATATTTGTGTATATGGTATCAGAGCTAATTAAAACTACATAGAAACCAATTTCCTGATCAATTTCTCAATAAATTTCGAATAGTAGAGTTTTGTGGTGAAAATCTTCTTCAGTGCAGGAACATTGTATTTCAATGGGTTGAGGCTTCAGTATGCATTGAAGGGAATCTCATATTTTTGCGCTTGGAAAGATAGGATGGAAGTTATGCTAGATGCAAATGGAATATTGGAGTACACACAAAACGATATTCGAAAACTAGCAACACCAACTGCATAACAATTAGCTTAGTGGAAGAAAGACACGAAAAAATCTAGGAGGATTATTATGGAGGGAGTTAGAGATCATGTGGTTTCAAATTTTCATGGAAAAGAGACTCATTTTGCAATGTGGAAAAATCTCACCGGTCTATTCCGAAGCAACAATGATGCCAAGAAATTAGCATTAAGAGATAAGCTCAGGGACATTCAAATGGGAAAAAATGAAATTGTTGTTCAATACCTATCCAGATTCCCTTAGGTTAGAGATGAACTTGGAGGAGTTGGAGAAAATGTGTCATCATATGAACTTGTGAGCTTAGCACTCCTTGGTCTACCAAAGTCCTAGCACAACTATCAAGATTCAGTTAATGGAAGAGACAAGCTTCCAAATTGGGAGAGACTTTGGTTTGACTTGGTGCAAGAGGAGATTAGAAGAAACACTAAGAGATGAAGTCTCATCTAGAAATGATGAGGAAGAATACTTTTCTCTAGTTGTAAAAGGAATTAATGCCAAATTAAAGAAGGCCCAAGGCGAGGCTGAATCGAGCCAAAACCATGACAAGAAGAAAGACCTCAGTAAAATTAAATTCTTTCACTACCATGAGCATGGACACTATGCAACCAAGTGTTCACATAAGAAATCCAGTAAGGAACATGTAGTAGAAACAACATGAGATGCTCTCACATCACAATTCAAGTTGGATTTCACCCTCATTTCTTGCATGGAAAGCACATTAAGTGGGAGTGAGTGTTACTTAGACTCTGGTGCTTCATTTCATATGACAGGAAATAAGGAGTTCTTCAGCAACTTAGAGGAGAAGGACGTACAATTATATATAGAGCTTGAAGATGACAAAAGGTATGTACTCTAAAGGGATTGGCACTGTCACATTTAAGACAGAGCCAGGCTCCCATCTTCACCTAAAGGATGTAATGTTTGTGCCTAGTTTGTAGAAAAATCTAGTTTGTCTGGATGTACTTAAAGACAAAGGATATGATGTTGTGTTCAATAGAAGGAAGACATATTTGAAGCATGTTGCTACTGGACAAGAAAAATAAATTGGTGTCCGAGTTAAGAACGTATATAATCTAGAGGCATATTTTTCCATGTATGAAACTATACCTCCAGGAGTGAGGTGGGGCGATGTAGAGCCTTAGTCCTAGTGTTGCAAAGCTTTGGGCAGGGTCCATAGGAGATAAAAAACATTTTCAATATACTCTTCTCATGGATCATTACCCTTGCTACAAGGGCCAACAATATTCAATAGTAGAAGGATCAATGTCAGTTGATGCAATCAGATCTTGGGAGACAGTTGCAACACAAAAACACAATTGATTTAGTATTTTGGATGATTCTAAGTTGCATTTGTTGCAATAGAAACAAAAAAAATGAGAGGGAGAGTTAGTTGTGTTACAATACATTCCTACAGAAGAGGAGGATGCAGACATATTAACAAAGGCTTTGTTAAGAGGCAAGTTTGAGTTCCACAGGAGCGTGATTGGGGTTGTGCATAACCCTTTTCCTGCTAAGAGGGAGTGTTAAATTGTAGCAATAAAATGCTTCATTTGACTTGTGCCTTAGTCAAATGGAGAAATTCGAATTTATACATCAGCATGATGACTTGAGTTATAGTTAGTAGGAGTGAGATGGCGAAGTCGCTTAGTTAAGTCAGTCAATTCAAGTTTGTGGGAAAGAAGTAGAGTTGTACATAGGTTAATTGCTAAGATCTAGCAATTTAGTGGAGTTATATTTAGTAAAACTCAATTATGTGATCTCTAGTCATGAATAGAGTCAATATGAGTTCAATGAATCAGTTGTAACTGTTGTTAACTCATTGATCTCTTAGTTAACTAGTAATTTTACTAAAAATAGCCATAATCATGCATGCAATTTGAATTTCCTAGTTGAGTAGAGAGAAAAGGCCTAATTTTATTTATTATTGTATACTAATAAGTGTACAATGTTTTCATGTAGAATGCGCGACTTTTCTCTTGGGAATTGCAAAAGAAAATAGTATTTTTTCCTATTCTTTAGGAGCTAATTTCCTCAGGAGTTACGCAAGGAAATAGGAGTAGGAGGTGCATAGCCAAACCAGACTCGGGAGAAAGAGATCAATATTGCAATGTAGGTTGAGCTTCAAGGATTGAAGTTGTAATTATAATAGATCATTGTTCTCATATGATATAATACAAACAAAGGAGGGGTTTTTCCCAGTTGGGTTCCCCAACAAAAACATTGTGTTCATTATGATTGAATGATTGCATGCGTTTCTATTGTATGTTTTATCTTTCGTAGATTGAGTAGAAAAAAATTGTTTCTATTGTTTTCAATCTGAATTCATTAGAAGTTACAAATTTCGAGCTATTTCTACACATAACAGGTTTGAATTATGCCTATAATTTGGCCAACTATTCCCAAAAGAATTTCAATAAACTCTGTGCAGATTCAATCAACTTTGTCCAAAATAGAGCTCAGTCAAATGCCTAGAAAATTTAGTCAAACTGCTCAAAATAGAACTTGGTCAACCTACTAGAAAACTTGATCAAAATTCCTAGTCAAAGTTGCACTCAAATTGCCTAAAAAGTCTCAGGAAAATTCCCTAGAAAGCTCATAATAACTCAGTGAAAGCCTCAGAAAACTATATCAAACTGTTACCTAGAATCTCAATCAAACTACTGGTCAACAAAACATAAGATTAGATGATTTTTATGTGATCTTAATTGGTTTCCAAATGAGTGAGGTTGAATGTCAATATATAGTGGTCAAATCAAGTGGATTTTGACCAAGGGTCAAACTCATTCAGCTAGTAGGGTTGACATATGTTTTGGAGGCTACATGAGCTGCAAAAGTAATAATTTTATTTTTTTTAATTAGGCTAAATTAAATACCAACCGTAGCTACCAAAAAACAAAAAATTAGAGAGTCATTCGATGCTCATCGAAGAGTGATAATATTTAACTTTGTTTAGAAGATATTTTGAGACCAAGAATCCGTCAAGCCTCTTGGCTACAATTTCTTCTCCCTTTCTATCATTTTTCCAAGTAGGAACAAGTTTTATGGGCTCCACATTTACAGACTCATGCCTTTCAATAAAGTGTTTAACGAAGTTGCTTAAAGTGTCCACATGAGCATTCAAACCCCATACTTCTCTGTAGGATAAAGTGAAACACATATCTCCCCCCAATATCAGATCCCTTCCTTGAATAATTCGTTTTGAATCTAAATAATTCTAAAATGTCTCCTTTTCTTGTTTAGGAGCATATATATTGAATAGAGAAATAACCATTTTAAGATCCATACCAAACCCATGAATAAAATGTCTAGCCACAAAAACCCTTCCGGAAAGGGAACCTAATATCAAATTCCAACCATAGCATAAACCCCGAGATAAACCATTTGCATTACTAGTAATCAAGTCCCAATCCAACAAAAATGAAGCTAAATACTCCACTATTTTAGTTCCTTCGCACATTATCTTTTGTATAAATAAAAAATATGGATTATAATCCAAAAACATTCTAATGAGGGCACTTATTTTCTGAGGGGATCCCAACCCTCATAGATTTAAAGAAAGAAGCTTCAATAGGGGATTTGTTTTGTTATTCAACCTCTTCTATATCCATAGTTTTGAACCTTGGCTAGGCCCTCTTGAAATTTCCCATACCTTCCATTTATATGACCCTTATCATTCAACACCTCACCGGAATTTGACTCCACAAATTATAGCAAATTGCTAAAAGAAAGATAAGGATATTTGGAATCTAGAAACTTACTTTAACATTTAAGTTGATTATTTGAGTCCCTTTTAAGGGATGCAAAGATATTTTCCTCTCCAATATATGGACTAACCTCTAATTGTTGTAATTTATTAGAATCGTCAAGGATCCTTGTGAAAATTCCTAGATCTAACAATCTTAGGAATCCTATTGCAACAATCTGAGTATACTTCTCCTATTATGTAAATTACATTTACAGAATTAATTCAGACATGAATGATTGAAGTAACTACTGAAGAAGCCTACACTAAATAAAATATGATTCCGAAAAAAGGAAACTGAGAAAGGAATCAATCACACATAGGACACTTTTATTTTGGACACAAGTCCTCGAAAAAACCGATGCAACAAATCTGAGGGTTTTTATTATTAAGCAGTAGCAATTCTTGAATACATTGTTGAATACCTCAAGGGTTATTCAGTTACAGAGATAAATACTAGAAGAAAGATTGTGATTTTTACCTCACTCAATCACTGGAAAATCAGGTTGATCCGGTCACTGGAAGAGATGCCTCTAGAGGTCTTTGCATAGTCACTGCTATTGGAAATACTAAGAGGGGGGGGGGGGGTGAATCAATATTTATTTTCAATTGTTATTTTTACCAATTAGATCACTTATATTTAGAACACAAAATGAACAATAAGAATAAATGATTTTATTAATTTCTTCTTTGCAATAAATCAAGTACAATAGATGTAGGGCTCCAACCCTAGATGAAGACACCGATCTTCAATATCTCAGGCTCCAACCTGTATTTTCCAAGCAACGACATGGACTTCCAAGGCTCCAACCTTGTCAATTCTGATGCACCAACCTCAAGGGTTCCAACCTTGTATCTGGTTCGGGATCTGACCTGGTTTCTTGAGGACTCCAATCTTCTAGGGCTCAAACATTATTCTCCAAGGCACCAACCTTGTCTTTTTGAGGCTCCAACCCTTGATTTACTTCATCAAGATATATTTCGTTATACTTCATGACTCCCAATGTCTTCTTCAACGACACCTGTCAATCTTCAGCTATCCCCTCACTTAGTCTCCACGTCACATCATCAATGAAAACCTTGACCTTTTAGAAGGTGTCAACATTGCTCTTCATCGTACCCAAGAAAAATCTTCAAGTCACCTCACGATGTCATCAATGATGAATCATGGTCTTCAATGTTATCTGTAAGACCTTCAAGGTGCCTTCAATAGGAAACCCAAGTTATGTACTTGCACTAAGCCTCTTCAAGGACTTATTCAAGAACTTCTCAAGGAAGTTTCCAGAATGCTTTGTCCAACAAGAGATTTCTCCACAAGCTCTTCACTAGGAACTCCAAGATTTTCTTCAAGGTTTCTTCACTATGCTACACCAAGCCTGCCAAACCACTGTTCTCAATCAATATGCCCTCCAAACTTCAAAGAGTCTTCTTAAGAACTGCTCCAAATTCTAGTCACTGTCCAACAAGGAGCTTCTCTAACAAGACTAAGCCACCAAATCGACAATATGAGGTATAAAGGTACAAGACACTGGTCCGAGTCTTCTAGGTGTTACTACAGGTCTGATCCTGAGATGATTAGCACTGAATGTGGCGAAGTCTGTTGATAAAGTCTAAGTTGCTAAGTTATGCACTGAGCCACTAGATGACCGTCCTAGTCCAAGCCTCAACCTTCAGGTCTGAATTAATAGCACTGGACCCAAAATATTATGATGGTTCTTTGGTTTGAGACCTCCACAGGTGGTTGGACAGTTTTCTATGATCTGAGCTTAAAACAATTCTGAGGTGAGGACTGTATCCATTGTCAGCTGTCTGAGGTCTTCTTAGGATTGTTTTACTATTATGATGTTGTTTTTAATCCTAAACCATAATTAACCCATCCAATATACCTCCTCAGATTCCTTTATACTTATGTCCCCTTTCTCTGAATTTTGTGCCAAAATTCCTTGGTCAAATGAACAATTTGAACCTCATTTTTATATGAAATTGACTTCAAGATGAAGGGACACGTCTTTTTGGGGGCAAGCCGACTTGAAAGACAAGGTGTAGGTTGACTCACTGCTAAATATAATTTTCTTGAATTAAAAATTCAATATCTCACAAACTACTAGGATTTTTGGGACAAATAAGGGCTCATTGGAAAGAGGAAACAATCCTCTTTAAGATGTTCTAGGTCCCATGTTGAAAGATTTCCTCTAAGGTTGGAAAAAAATAATTTTATTTGTGACTGTCCTTAAATTTTATGCAGAAAAATTTTGGGACAACATGAGGAATGTTTGAGACAACGTGGCTTCTTCAATATTTGGATTCTTTCTTGTTATCAATGTCATCATAGGATCATATAGTCATTATGTAGGAGTGCAACATTCATGTAGCACCACGTATCAACCATGTCATCATATAGTGAAATGATATGCCATAGTGCAACCTTCATTAATTTGTCTAAAGCTCCAAAGAGGTCTTCCAATCATGTCAAGGTGTGGTAATTTTTCAAGAGTATGAATTCATCAATTGTAGTCCTCCACTTCAAAGGCTTGTATATTGGCACCTAAGGTCTAGATCATCAATCAAGGCACATGATTTCCACTTGGAAACATTATAGTTAGTTCAAGGACTTGTTCGAGCAAGATTTCTTCATTAGTGGCTTGGCATCTTCATTGATGGCATCCTTATCAACCAAGAGTTATGGCATCATCATCTAGAACCAGAAATCTATTATCTTCAACCTTATCATCACATTTCGGGGCATCTCAAGAATATTTTCCATCTCGGTCAATTCCATATGGACATCAATGACAACCTTGATTAAAAACTGTGTCACCTCCTCTAGGCACTACGTCACCCCAACAAGGGTCCATTGATCTAACACTCGAAATCTCAGATCTGGGCCTCCCGGTCTCGCACCACGACTCTCGGCTTCTGGATTTAATCTGATAGTTGAATCTCAAAAACTCTCTGAGTCATTGTGCAGCCTCTACGTAGCCCTGTGTGGCTCTGCGTTGGATCTGCGCCAGCCTGACTGGCTCTGCGTTGGATCTGCGTCAGCCTGACTGGATTTGCGCTGGCTCTACTAGACATCTTCCTGCCTCTCTCTGTTGATGATTCTTTGATTGAGAAAATCTCTCTCGCCAGAAGCTACCCTGCCCTTCACTGCACTGAATCACTTAGATCTGGTCTTTGTCCAAGCACTGCTTCGTGAGAAGAATTCGATCTCAATGACCCTCAGGCCTTCCTTTATAATCTTCTCGTTGAGACATCAATGACCAAGATTAGAGCTCTAATCAATGCCTAAGATTATATTAGTCTTGACCTTTGCTTTTTCTAGATTATTCACACTATGTTTTATTGTCCTTTAATTATTTAATTTCCCTAAGTTTAGACTTAGGGTCTCCATTAAAATAATTAATTATTTTAATAAAACATGAACTGAGTAGAATTTTCATAAACAATTTCTGGGTTCTTTGGAATACCAGTGTCTAAGCATCTTCAAAAACTTTAGGGGTTAGAGCATTTTCCGATGCTACAAAAATCAACACTCCCTCTTAGAAAGGAAGGTGCTCTAACAATATGCCTGTTGTATATTTCTCTGACCCTGAAGCATCCTTTGCGTTGTTGAAGTCCATCAACCACTGCGTTGTTGTTGCAACTGTATTGCTGCCCATGACATTGCCATTGGCACTGCTACATCTATACTACAACTTCCTCTCAAGTGTTGCATCTGTTATGCTGCTAACACTGCATCTGCACTGCAACTCAGCTGCCGAGAGAAGCAACTAATATCACCAAAAAACTAAACAAGTGTTCAGTGGATGCACCTTGGCGCTGAAGACTCTGATTGTTGATAGCTTCTACGATGTCCCTCTGATACACTGCATTGCTGCTGCTCTGCACTGCACAACAATGATCTACACTACGTTGCACTAATGTGCATTGCGTTGTTGTTGCTATGCTGATGATGCCTCTACTCTGCGCTGCTCCAGAAGTAGGCATTGCTACGTACTGCAACTATCGTCTCCATCACTCCTCGACTCCCGCTTAAACTTCTCCATCCTGCTACTGCTGATCATGGGCTCCCATAGCAAGGTAATGATCCGCGAGGTGGGCTCGTCAAGGGTACTACCCAACTGAAGTTGAAGATGAACTACAGCTCAATCTCGCCCCACTTATTACTAGTAGAAGCATGGGCACTCATACCGAACTCATCCTGCTCGATCTTTGCGGTTGGAACTGTAGGATCATGCTTCTCATTCTTTCTTTTTTTCTTCCAAGGAAACTCTGATGCAAAATGGCCCATCTCACCACATCTAAAGCACTTCACCTTCTAGACATCTCTCTTTTGTCTTTGTTTCCCTTGTTTCCCTTTCGATGCGAGGATTGTATTCTCCTCCTCCTCCAAAGTCTTTGATCCACTCTCGCTGCTGTCGTCAAGCTTGCACTTGACTAGATCTCTCCTCAACTCTTCCTCATGAAGTGTTGCCCACATATCCTCCCAAATAGGAAGCATAGCCTTGCCCAAAATGTTTTGGACAAAAATTTTACACTCTTCCGTGACTGTGTTAAGGGCTAGCCTCACCATAGTTTCCGAATATGGGGTGGATCCCACGACTGCCAACTAGTCTCGAATCTCCTGAAGCCTCGTGAGGAATGGAGCAATGCGCTCCCCCTCCTGCATTTGGATCATGAAGAGCTTTTGCTCCAAGTACATCTTCCGCTGCTCGGAAGTTCCTTCATACAACAAAGTCAAGGCTTCCCACATCTCCCTGGCGGTACCCTTGCTAGCTACATGTGAGACTATGTGATCCTTGACACCATCAAAGATTAGCCTCTTGGCCTTTGCCATGTTGGACTTGCACTTCTTATGTTGATCCAGAATTGTAGGTACAACTACCACATTCACCACGAACGTCTTGAGATCACATTCATCCATAAGGAATTGAATCCTCTCGCTCCAAATTACATAGTTGGGGGAACCCTCCAACGAGTCCTGATCTATAAGACCATGAGCTACCATCTTAGCCAAACAACTGTCGAACTGCTTCCTCTTTATCCCCCTTTGCACAGCTTAGGCAAGATTACTCACTCCTTTTGGAGCTCGTAGATTTGCTGCCGAGATCTGCTACTAAGATCTTGGAGAAATGTTGAATTCCTCAACTAGGAATCCACTGAGGAAGAATTCCTTGCTATGTGCTCTTTTCTTTCTTCTAACGCTTCTCTGCCCGACAACTACTTGAGGAAAAATTGTGTCCCTCTGGCTCTGCGTGAAGGCTCTACATTGCTCCCTCTGCCTTGGAAAAATCTCGAACCAGAAGTCCTACCTCTTTGTTAACTCACTCAGAGAGAGACAACCTCAACTTTTTTTTCCATGCTGCCTAGAGCTGCACAATCCCTCTAGGGATTCGATCTACTACTGCTGTAGCAATTCCACCTCCACTTCAGATTCAGATCTGCTCTTCCTGTTTCACATCAAATGCTTTGATACCATGTGAAAATTCCTAGATCTGACAATCTTAGGAGTCCTACTGCAAAAATCTGAGTATACGTCTCCTATTATGTAAATTACATTTACAAAATTAATTCAAACGTGAATTATTGAAGAAAATACTGAAGCGACCTACACTAAATAAAATATGATTCTGAAACAAGGAATCTGAGCAAGAAATCAATCACACATAGGACACCTTTATTTTGGACACAAGTCCCCGAAAAAACCCAATGTGGGAAAATGGGTGCAGCAGGTCTGAGGGTTTGAATTATTAAGCAGTAGCAATTCCTGAATACATCGCTGAATACCTCAAGGGTTATTCAGTTACAGAGAGAAATACTAACAGAAAGAATGTTAGTTTTACCTCACTCAATCACTGAAAATTCAGTTGATTCGGTCACTAGAAGAGCTTCCTCTGCGTAGGCATTGCGTCACCCCCTCTAGGCACTGTGTCACCTTAGCAAGGGATCGATCTGACTCCCAGAATCTCAGATATGGGTCTCCTGGTCTCACAACATGGATCCCGGCTTCTAGATTTGATCCGACGTGCAACCTCTGCGTAGCCATGCGTGGCCATGCGTGGCTCTATGTTGGCTCTGCGCTGGCTCTGCGAGATGCCTTTTTGCCTCTCTTTGCTGATGATTCTCCGGCTAAGAAACTCTCTCTCTCTCCGGAAGCTACTCTGCCCCTCACTACACGAATCACTTAGATATGATCTTCGTTTGAGCGTTGTTTCGTCAGAAGAGTTCGATCTCACGATTCACTCCGTGTGTCTTTCCAAATGACCCTCGAGCCTTCCTTTATAATCTTCTCATTGAGACATCAACGACCAAGATTAGATCTCTAATCAATGACTAAGATTATATTAGACTTGATCTTTTCTTTTTTTCTAGATTATTCACACTCTGTTTTATTAATGTCTTTTAATTATTAAATTTCCATAAGTTTAGACTTAGGTTCTCCATTAAAATGATTAATTATTTTAATAAAACATGATATGAGTGGAATTTTCACAAACAGCTTCTTGGTTCTTTGGAATACCAGTGTCTAAGTATCTCCACAAAATTTGGGGCTTAGAGCATTTTCTGATGCTACAAAAATTAACAATCCCTCCAATTTATTTCCCCTTTGTACACTATCTAGATATTCTTTTCCCGAGTCCATTTGATCCATCCTGACCTCCATAGATTGCTTCTACTTAGGAGTTGATAATAAAGGCACAAATCTTGATAACACCTCCTTTGAATCTCATAACGATGAAATTGCAGAACTTTTACATTTGTCAAGATACTTGTTGACATCAAAAGAAACAATGCTTCCCAAAATCTTCTTAATCATGCCTTGATCCTTAGTAATGATAGAGGACTCAATCATCGACGTTAGTTTCATAATAGAGTTGGCCAAAATTTCTTCAAGATCAACTAGATTCTCCAAACCCTTCTTAGCTAAGTTTGAATCAGTCAAATCTCTAAGAGGATACCTTATCTCTCCCACATGGACAATATTCTTGTCACTACTATCAACCAAGTGTTCCATTGAAACATTTAACCTTCCATCCTCACCTCCCACCACACATCTCATCCCATCTCCTCTTAGATTACTAATAGGGATATTGTCATTGGCTTGTTTTAAATGCTTCACTATATCTAGATCTATATCTTTTATAATCGTTGGTATAGATGTATTCTTTATCATTCTAACCCTTGAACAATCCTTACCTATGTGCTCGATTGATCTACACATGTTGCATCTATATGGCAGGCCCAGATAATCTATGGGTTGCCAAAAAGAGTAAGATCCCCATTCAATATCCACCTCAAGGTTTAAACATTTGCTAACATCTAACTCAATGAGTACCCTGACACACCTTTTGTCCACCCAGAAATTAGATCATTTTCTACTAACAAAGTTCTTCCCACCAAGTTCCCTAAAGCTTCTAAAGATCTTTGAGTCCAAAACTATATAGATAAACCAGGGAATAAAACCCAAATGTGCCTAACATAGAAGGACTTTGTTCTCAGATTAAAGCTAGGTGTCCACCTTTTGAGAACCAAACTATTCAACCCCTTCAAGCAAACCCCATTTAAAAGAAAATAAGCATCCTTCTTAGATTTCAGGATTAAAACTAGACATTAATTAATAAGTACAAATCCAGAATATGGCCCAGTCAATGAGCCCATACCTATGACATCCACGATTGGAGCTCTTCTCTTGTCATCTTTAGTTTCCAAAATCATCCCACAAATGCGTGCTTACCCATAAAATATGTTATGTCTAGATCCTCATTAACACCAAAAACAATTTTTAATTTACCTTGCTGGCCTTAGAACATTTGGCTTTTCGACACTCCCAATAAACCTGTAGGGAAATATCATATTTCTCTTTCAATATAGTTGGAACCCCGTCATTGGAGGTTTGTGTTTTTTCCACTGCATGCATATGTTTTCTTTGACTTAGTTTTTTTTAATTATTTGATTTTATTTGATTTTTTTCATTTTTTAAGGTTATGTTTTTGGGTTTTTTCGTAATTTGTTTTTTATCTAGCTTTGTTTTCATTTTTATTATGTTTTTTTTTGGTTATATTTCTATGGTGATTTTTTTGGGTCAATCTATAGTGTCTAGAGGAATTGACAACCTGGTTGAGCTCATACTCACATGGCATATGACATGGGGTCAATTCCGGCTGCTACCACTATAACCTCTAGGTGAACCCATACATGCACGACTCCCAATAAATTAGAGAATTTGAACCTCCAACCTCAAATTTTGGACATCTTCATATCATCGTGATCGCAAATACAACTATACCCTGGGGCCATATTATCATTATCATTATTAATTCAACATTGTTTGTTTTTATTTTATTTTATTGTTAAAAAAAACTTTAATTTTAATTATTTTATTTTTTTAAAATACAAAATTTTAAATTATTGTATTTTTTCCCTTTTTAATAATTTTTTTAATTGCGTTTCAAAAAATTTATAAAATACCTTGAATTTTTGGTTTTGAATTATTTTTTATTGATTTTCTTTAATTATCTAATTAATTTTTTAATTTGAAATATTAAAAAAATTCATTTTTAATTAAAAAATTTACATCATAGTGTTTAAATTTAAGACAATTTCTTTTCTTTAGTGAAATCATGTTTTTTAAGATTTTGTGTACATTAATGATGCTTTTATAAACCATAATTTAAAAAATATTGCAATTTTAGTGCCTCATTGAAAACAAATCAAGTTGTTTTATTCCAAGACTTCAAATGAACTATTATTTTAACATTGAAAAAAATAAATTGTTCTTCATAGAACCACTCTTTGATTTAAGTGACAATTTTTAAGGATTTTGATAATCATGATATTGAGTCTTTAATGCTGTAGTTGAAATCTGTCTAAATTCCCACCATTGAAAAAAAGAGAGGCGGTAATGTTACATCACTTTTGCATTTCTAGGTGTTTCTTCATGTCTTTCATACTCATGATATTTGGTATTTGATGCTATATTTAAAAATGTTTGAATTTTCACCCTTATAAAAAAAATTGGTGATGATGCATCACCATTTTTTCATTTTTGGGATATTTTTTCATGTCTTCTGTAAGCATGATATTTAATTTTTAATGTCATGGCTAAAAGATGTTGGAATTTTAACCCCAAAAAAGAAGTGATGCAACATCACCACTTTTTAATTTCAGAATGTTTTTTCAAGTTTTATTTGCCAAAAAATAAAAATGTTTTGGTCCAGAGTTTTTATTTTGAGATCCCAATTTACAATTTTTGTTAAGTTAGTAACATTGTTAAGAGTCCTTAACAAAGTTTTGATAAAAAAAATACAAACTATAAGGTGTAGATATACATTTACCTATTGTTAAAATGTTATAGCCAATGGGCTTTACAATGTAATGCACTGATTTCCCAAAACATTAAATGTATTGGTGTAGGTTTTTAAAGTTTTTCTTGGAGTTGCAATGCATTTTTTTCTTGAAATCATTTGGTGCAACTCCACCGAGACTTGTAACAAGATGACCAAATTAATTCAGGACATCCAATTTCATACACAATTGGCCTAGTTTAGACTCAAGTCCAACCATTTGGAGCTCGCAAGAATGTAAACAACTTGGCCTAGCAAGTATCGAACTTGAAATGTGCAATAGGCCGAAAGATTTTCTAAATCACATACTTATTACACTATATTTGCATGTTAAAATGCTTCTTTGGGTGGTCAGGTTTGATGAGAATCAACACTTCTAATCTCCCATTGAATAGTTTGATTACTTCGTTCTGCACTTATGTGAACTAGCATCCACATCATCCTCGTCAAAATTTGGAGATTGGAAGCATTGTCGAAGAGAGAGAAGTACACCCGTAGTTCTAAATGTGATTTCTCTTAATAAACGCTATAGTATTTTACATGAATCTATCGCATGACCTTTAGTTCTCACAATTGAAAATTGACGTTGAATGGCACCAAACGATGTCCAATAATGTAAACCAATATGGTCTCCATGTAAGTAGAAATTTACAAGCAATCATATCAAATGGGAAAATATGGATTCCCATTTGACATGATTATTTCATTACCCTACTTCACGAAGTGACTTTGTTTTAATTGTTGCCCACAGGTGAAGTCAGGTGTATCAACAAGATTCACTTCAAGTTTCGTGTTCTCTTTCTCCAGCTCAAGAATGACCTGTGCAAAACAGATAAATGACTGAGTCAGTACATGGACAACTTATACATGCAATTATAAGATTTGGACTATAATCCTGTAAAACGAACACACAAAACTAATCCATGTCCATGCACAAACTTCAGAATAGATTAGATTATGAAAAAGATAAACATTTATGTTAGACAAGTTACCATTTAGCCTATAGCTAAGGTTCAATATATAAAAATTTGTAATAGCAACAGCAACCAGTAAAAAGGAATTAAAATGGTTAGCTAATAAGGATATATCATACATACTAAGGAGCAAATCATCCTAGAATATCATTTCAGCAGTTCTCTGGGCTGAGGTTAAGTAGCCCATATAGATGAGCAGAGTTTGTGGAGCAATATTTTTATCACAAAGAATATTGGATTGGGAACCTATCATGGGAGGGTAATGCATCTCATCACCTTGTAAAACTGCGGCAACTGAGAGTATCTATGTTTAATATAACCAATGCTACGACAGAATATATAAAGTTTATATATTCTAATATAAACTTTATATATTAGAATAATATGAGAATATGTTAGGCTGTATATGAATAAATCATAGTGCTCTGCTTTTAATATATTATTATCAGATCATCATAGAGCCTTTTAGGCTCTATTTGAGTAATTGGCTTATGGAAAATATGATATATATCTTTTCAAAACTAGCTTGGAGGGTCATGGCCTTATAAGAGGTTTTTATATTACCTGCCTAAGCTGCTTCTAACCGCCCTGCCTCACCCTTGTCAAAGTGGATAAATTCAGGAGTGGAGCCTATGCAAGATAGTAAATTGGGAGAACATCACAATAAATTTCCAGGTCCAAATCATAATCTGTAACACAGCACAAGTTTTCTAGTGTATCCAAGGAATAGAAAAATATTTCAAAACTCCATCAATAAAGAATTAATAGCAAGACCAGATAGGATCAGTGGGTTTGACTGATATGGTTCGGTTATCTAACTTCAGCAGAAAACAATGAAATAGATTATGTAAATGGAAATACAGATGGTGAGGAGTGCGTACTAACGACATTACATCTCATTCATCACAAACGCGTTTCATCAAAATTTGACATAAATGAATCGACAACTCTGAGATTAAATCCAGCAGCTACAATTACACACCTTCTGAGAGGAAGGAAAGACATAAGGAAATGAACAAAGAAGGATCACACACTATACATTTCATGCATTCGGAATCACCATAGCTTCTTTATTAATCCGCAAAAGGCATTCATCTGCAGTTCTTCAAACACTTGCAAAATTCACAGTTTAGCGTTGCCTCTGGAATACAAAAATCGGAACCCCTTACATCAATCTTTTAAACAGTTTTACATAGACAAGTACCCCTTACAAAGTATTCCTTCCTGATCTTCTCATAACTTCCTACCAGCTAAACTGCTCGAGTGTGCTACTAGCACAGTTGTCCTAATAATCATATAACAACTTTGATTACATTCTTGAAATAGAATATTTACAAAAGCATGAAAATAACATAAAGTGTCATGATTGACACAGTCAAAATGTCTTCAGTACTGGTGAGCTGCTTCTGGTGGGAGCGCTCCCAGCTCTGACTCAGACTAGTGGTGGATTAATAAACTGGTCGCACTTTTTCCATAGTGTTGGGTTTGGTAGAGGAGAGCGAAAGAAATTTTGATAACCTATTCTCAAACTGGTGAGCTCCGTATAATTTGGCTTGGCAGCAAACAAAGTTTTTACCAGCCATAGTAACTGGAAGTCCCTCCACAGATAGTTGACTATAGTGTTACCTTTGAGGGTGGAGGTCTTCTCATTAGAAGAGTCTGCCTTGCTTTTAGCTTCCACCACCATTGGATTATGTTGCTCCCATGGGACCAGTCCCCCTAGAATGTCCCAACAGCTGGGCAATCCTGCTTTGATCCTTCGATCAAAATCTGAATCAAATGCAGCTACAGATTTCAATACATTACCTAGACATTCCTTGGCTTTGGCCCTGGCTGTATCCTTCTGAATCATTTTGGAAATTTCAATGATTGCCCCGAAACTGTCCACGATATCTGTGGTCCTCAATTCATTAGTTGACATTTCGTTGAGGTACTTGATGAACCTTTCTGCTGTCTCGGCATTTTTACCATCCTCCTCCTTGGCTGACAGGATAAAGAATTCAAAGTCTTTAATAGCATTTTTTTCTCTGCCATTAAGGTCATATTTTCCCAGATGATTTTTACTTCAGAAATGATCTCATCCCAAATTGATTGCCTGGCATGGATGAGAGACACATTACCTTTCAACTTGCTTTTCAGTTCAGTGATCTCCTGGTTTGCGGTCTGCAAGTTTTTGCTAGCTTGCTCAGCATTTCCTCTAACTGTCTCTAGTTGCTTCTCCTTTTGTGTGAGAGCACGTTTGGTATTCTCCAGATCAACCTGCACTTTTTTAAATTCACCCTCTGAAAGATGCAACTCAGTGAGGGTCTTGGTCAATTGTTTAGTGGGATTCTGTGGGTCTTCTGGCATGATCACAACATAAATATGTGAATCGATAGTCTGTTGAAGCTCTGCCACTTGTGAATCAAATCTCTGCTGGAACTCTGCCACCTGTCGCTTGAGGGCTACCATCTCATTGTTTCTATCTATAAGTTCCTTAGCAAGGATTTTCTTTTCGCCCTCCACTTGGGCCAATTCCTTGGATTGCACATACTCACTGGCAGGCATTTTCAGTTTGTGCCTTAGGTCCTGAATCTCAGCTTGAAAACTTTTGATGAGGATCTCCACCACAATTTTATCCTCCGGGTTCACCCCCAATTTAACAATCAGCTCTTTAAAGTTTTCATTCTGTAGATGGAGAGCTCTAGAGTTGGCCCTTTCTTGCTTCAGCCTGTTTCCACGTTTTCCAATAACTTCTCAACTTTGTTGATCGTCAAGGCGTTTCTGATTAGCTCACTATAGAGCATTTCTCCAACCTATCTGTGATAATTTATTTTGTCCGACAGAGGGACACTAGCCATATCCAATGACACATCCACAATTCTAAATTGTGGTTCTTCTGGGAGGGACTGTGCTGAGGGGTGGTGCAATGAGAGCTTCACCTGATTTCTTTCTAGGTCCATAGCAGCTAGGAATCTAGTCTGATAAGGGACCGAATGTGATGCCAACTGTTGATTTCTAGTAGCATAAGATGTGCTCTAAGTATCAAATTTTGCAGGGAGGCTTAGGCACATGTATTCCAGAATACCCAGAAATCGTTTTGGGAAATTCCACCCGAATGAGATTTTATTAAATTAATTAATTATTTTTAATGGGAGCCTAAGTCTAAACTTAGGGAATTAAAATAATTAAAGTGTATTAATAAAACTGGGAGTGAATCTTCTAGAAAAAGACAAAGATCAAGTCAAGTTAATCTTAGCCCTTAATTATGTTTTAATCTGGGCCATTGATTTCTCAATGAAAAGATGATAAGGACTTCGATGGGCATTTGGAAATCACATTGGGAGAGGATCTAGAGATCGATTTCTCAAGTGAGCAGCCAGAGAGATCATTGAAGTGATTCTTGCAGTGAGGCGCAGAGATAATTTCCGGTTGGAGAGCTTTTTCCTGAGCCAGGAATACATCACAGAGAAGGCAGAGGAAGAACCAAAAGAGGCAACGTAAGGGCTACGCTGGGCAGCGCAGAGCCACATAGAGGAAGCGCTAATCCTTTGAGGAGATCCATTATTTTGCTGAGAATTAGATCAGATCTAGTGTCAAGAGTCGAGGTGTGAGACCGGAGGGCCAGAGGATCGAGCATCCAGCCAACAGAAAGATCAACCGGAGGGAGTGACGCAGTCCCCATCAGTTGTGATGCAGAGGCAGCGTGGTACTTATCAGTTCAGGGTCAAATCAGTGTCATATTTCCAGTGTTAGTGTGAGGTAATTCTCACTAATTTTTTGCCAGTCAGATTCTCTGTTGGATAGCCAGATTTGGGCACCAGATTGTATTAGAAAATTACTGCTTAATAATACAAACCCTCAGTTGCTGCACCAGTTTTCCCGCATTAGGTTTTTCTGGGGACTTAGTCCAAAAATAACATGTCATATGTGTGTTTATTTCTTCTTTCTCAGTTCTTGTTTCCGCATATAATTTTTATGTAGTGAAGGTTGCAGTGTGATGTATTCAGTGTTTTTCGTAGAGAAATTGCAGCTAAATTGTTAAGTAAAAATTAACAATTAGGTGAATATTTTCCAGTTGCTGCAATAGAATTCCAGTTTTAAGAATTTTCACATGATATAAAAGCACAAGTGAAGCAAGAGAGCAAAGCCGGAAGAACCAGCGCTGAACAAAAGAGGGAGATCGAAGAGTTGCGTAGGCAACAGAACGAATCCCGAGAGTGATTGTGCAGTCCAGGCCAGGAGGGAAAGATTCTCGAGGAAAATCTCTCTCCAAGTGAGTCGACAGAGAGGTAAGAGGGGCTTCACGCAGAGGCAGAGGGGCTTCACTAGCGCTGCTCCGGATCAACCGGGGACTTGCAGAGTGAGGTATATCTCACATTTGTTCTGTTGCCGAGATTTTCTCTGAAGGGTGAGCTAGATATTGGCACCCTAGTTGTACTCAAGATTCTGCTACTTAATAATACAAAACCCTCAGATCTGCTGCACCGGTTTTCCCAAGTTGGATTTTTCTGGGGACTTAGTCCAAAAATAACTCTGTCAAATGTGGATGTTTTTCATTGTATTTTGTTTAGTTTGTTTCAACACTTAGATTTATTCCGCAACATTACTAGTGTAGACTGCTTCAGTAATTACTTCGATATTTCACTGTAATGAAATAATTATGAAAAATAATAGGAGAAGTAATTCAGATTTGTTGCAGTAGGAATCAAGATTTAGGATTTTTCACATGGTATTAGATCTTATTCAAGCTGAAGTGTAGAAGAAACAAGAGTGAACCAACAGATCAACGCTTAAGGGACTGGGCGCTGCATAAGCAGCAATAGAATACCTAGTAGTTACACAGTCCAGACCAGAAGAGCTATCCAGCGCAGAGAAAGCTCCCTCTAAGAGAGCTGACATAGGGGTAAGCTATTCCAGTTGCAGAAGAGGCAACGTAGCAGACCAGGGTAGCTGACGGACACAATAGCTGCACATCAGTGAGTGCTGGTGCATGAGCGTCAGAAATTTTTGAAAAACACAGTTGGGGATTTCTTGACCTCAGTGAGTTCTCTTACTCAAAGAGGCTCAGTTCTTTCCCGTGCAACAGCAAAAGCATTGACTTACTCCTCAAGATGTGCGTACGTCTAGCTGAACAGAGGGTTAGAGGGAGAAGTCAACAAGTTGAGGAGATGGGCAAACAACGGATTGCATGACCAAGATAGGTTGGAGGGCGCCTCTAACTATGTTATTTGGAAGTCAAGGATTCAGTTTCTCCTTGATGAGCATGATCTAAAGGCCCTCATTGACAGCGCAGTTGTAGAGCTGCTGGATGCAACACATCTGAGAGCTTTCAAGAAGAACATGGCAAGAGCCAAACAATTGATCCTAGATGGCATAAAGGATCACATCGTACCCCACATAGCAACAAAGGACACTGCTAGAGAAATGTGGGTAGGGCTGGAAAAGCTATATCAAGGATCTTCTAAGCAGCGGAAGATGTATCTGGAGGAGAAGATGTGTAACACCAGGATGAAGAAGGGAGAGCGTTTTGACTCCTTCCTGTCTCGAATTCAGGAAAACCGAGACCAGCTGTTAGCAGTAGGGTCAGCGCCTAGAGACTCAGAGCTGGTAAGGCTAACTTTGAACTCTGTTTCAAAAGACTATCAGGTCTTTGTCCAGAGCATTCTAGAAAGAGAAAGATTCCCAGGATGGGAAGCGATGAGGGAAGCCTTGCAACAAGAAGAGCTAAGGAGAGATCTCCTCAAAATCCATATTGAGGATGGCAACAGCAGTTCGAAAGTCAAGAAAGAGGAGGAAGAAAATGCAGCCCTTGCATCAAAGGGGCAACAATGGCAGAAGAAGAAATATCTGTCCAAGATCAAGTGCTTCAGGTGTGGGGAAATGGGACATTATGCCACACAATGTCCTCTTAAGAAAAAGGACAAAGAGGAGAAGCAGGATCCTCAAGCCAGAGCTGCCAAGATTGAGGCAGAAAATGATTGTGCGATGTTAACTCATATTCCGAAAGGAGGGAAATGGGCTGACTTGGAGTTGTAGATCCAGAATCTTCAAGAGGCAGGATCCTTAAGAATGTTCGAACTCTTGGATCACATACGAGCTATGGGAGCCTTAAGACAGTAGCAGGATGGACAGTTGCAGCGAAAGGTGAAGAGACAATGCAGTGGTTAGCAGTACTAGAGCCTGATTAGCGCAGAAGAGGAGCAACAGTAGCGCAGTGCAGTGCTCACGCAGTGCAGAGCAGCAACAGTGCAGAGCAGCAACAGTGTAGCATATTTAGAGAGCTAGTGCAGAAGTTAGCAACAGAAAGTCTTATTATCCAAGATATAATTTTACTTGTCCGATTTCGAGTGTTTTTCTGTTGCAATTAGAAACAGTGCAGCAGCAATGCAATGGAGCAACAACAACGTAGTGCACAGTGGTGCAGCGCAGTGCAGAGCAGTGTTCACGCAGTGCAACAACATGCTTGCAAAATTCAGAGGGAGTTATATTACAATAGCAGTTGGCAGCAACGCGCAGAGTCAGCAGCATTACAGTTCATCATTTGTGCAGTGTTGGTGAGCAGCATCAACAACACAATAGTAGATGTTACAGAAGTCAGAGCAGCACATGTAGAGTTGTATTGCTAGAGCACTTTCCTCGCTAAGAGGGAGTGTTGATTTATGGTAGCATCGAATGTGCTCTAGCCTTGTAATTTTGTATATAGGCTAAGACACATGTATTCCATAATACCCAGAAATGATTTTGGAAAATTCCACATAGAGATGGCTTAATTATATTTATTAACCGTTTTTTAATGTTTTCCTAAGTCTAAACTTAGGGAAACTGATTAATTAAAGGGTATTAATTAAACTAAGTGTGAATCTTCTAGATAAAGTCATGGATCAACTGCCAGTTAATCTTAGCCCTTGATTATGTTTTAATCTTGGCCATTGAAAGGTCAACGAAAGATTATAAGAAAGAGGGTGAGGGGCCTATGGAAAATACATTGAGCATTTTGGCATTTCCGAGCTTGTGAGAGAGACAACTTTTGATCAAGATCAAATCACTAGGGCAGGGCTGGCTAAGTGATTTCGATCTAGTGATCAGTTGCAGAGAGGGGCAGATGCAGTAACTAGTTAGGAGGACTAGGAGTACATTTCAGAGAGAGAGGAAGCAGTGACATAGTAGAGGCAGCGCAGTCATCTGGAGGGGTGACGCAGTCCCTAAAGGGGATCACGCAGAAGTGACACAGTGCCTTCTGGATTCAGTCCAAAGATAGCTGGAAGTTGAGGTTTCTGAGCCAGGAGTGCCAAAACTCAGTTCCAGATCAACTTGATCGTTGCAGAGGAGGAGGTGACGCAGTTCCTTAGCTTGCCCATGCAGGCTTACGTAGTAGCAGCGTAGGCATCACGCAGAGGCAAAGAGGGGCTTCACCAGCGCCGCTGCGGATCAGCCGGGGACTTGCAAAGTGAGGTATATCTCACATTTCTTTTGTTGCCGAGATTTTCTCTGAAGGGTGAGCCAGATATTGGCACCCTAGTTGTACTCAAGATTATGCTGCTTAATAATACAAAACCCTCAGATCTTCTGCGCCGGTTTTCCCAAGTTGGGTTTTTCCGGGGACTTAGTCCAAAAATAACTGTGTCAAATGTGGATTTTTTCATTGTATTTTGTTCAGTTTGTTTCAACACTTAGATTTATTCAACAACATTATTTGTGTAGACTGCTTCGATAATGACTTCGATATTTCACTGTAATGAGATAATTATGAAAAATAATAGAAGGAATCCAGATTTAGGATTTTTCATAAGGAGTGCATAGTGCTAGTTGTGCAAAGGGTTAGAGGCATCATTTCGACATTTGGTTGGGTGAGATGGCAGCCAACTTGTTGCGTGATCAGGATCAGTTGGAGGGTGCCTCCAACTATGTAATCTAGAAGGCAAGGATCTCATTCCTCTGGATGAGCATGATCTCAAGACCTTCATTGACAACACGGTAGATGTCCCTGCAGATCCGGATCCATTGAAGGCGTACAAGAAAGATATGGCTAAAGCTAAAAGGTTGATCCTCAAAAAAGTGAGGGATCGCATTGTCTCACATATTTCTGGCAAAGAGAATGCCAAGGAGATGTGGGATGCATTGGCTATGCTATACTAGGGGTCTTCCGAGCAGCGGAATATGTTCTTGGAGGAGAAGATGCGATCTACGAGAATGCAAAAGGGAGAACACATAGATCCATTCTTATCAAAGCTTCAGGATGTTCGATATCAGCTAGCAGCTATAGGGTCAGCACCTCAGGCCACAAGATGGTTAGTTAGCCCTGAATTATGTTTCCGAAGAATGGCAAGTCTTTGTCTAGAGTATCCTGGGCAGGGAAAAGTCGTCAGATTGGGAAGGAATGTGGGCAGCTCTTCAGTAGGAAGAGATGAGGAGAGACTTAGTCAAGTGCAAATTTGATCACATCAGCAACAATGGGACGAAGCCCAAGGAGGAGGAGAATGTAGCCCTTGCATCAAAGCGGCAACAGGAGAAACAAAGGCGGAAGAAGGACGTCTTAAATATCAAGTGTTTCCTGTGTGGTGAGTTTGGTCACTACGCTATGCAGTGTCCTCTCAAGAAGAAGGGCAAGGATAAGAAGCATGATCCGTAGGCTGCTATCGCGAGGATCGAGGAGGAAGAGTTTGCGACGATTGCCCACATATCTCCAGGGGAAAATTGGGGTGATCTAGAACTATAGTTTGAAAGAGTTGCAGTTGGGTTGGATCCTTGAGGAGTCCACCTCTTGAATCAATACCTTGCTACGGGAGCCCATATCAAAAGTAGTCGAATGGACCAGTGTCAGTTGGTGCAGATGAGTGCAAGAGTGACAGTGTAGTGGCTAGAGAGCGCCAAAGATTGAGCATCGCAAAGAAAAGTTGGCAACAGTGCAGTTGGCACAGTGCGGATGTTGATTTGTGGTAGCATCAGATGTGCTCTAAGTCTCAAACTTTGTGGAGAGGCTTAGACACATGCATTTCAGATAACCAAGGAATTGTTTTGGGAAATTCCACCTAGAAACAATTTTATTTGATAAATTAATTATTTTTAATGAGGAATTTCATTTTTTCAAGATCTGAGCAGCAGATCTGAGTGGCTAATTTACCACCTCTAGCAGGGAGTGCTTAAGCCAGTCCTGCACTGCACAGAGGGGGAAGAAGAGGAGTTGATTCGACATTTTCTGAACGACCATGGCAGCTCACGAGCTTAGAGATTAAGACTAGTTGGAGGGAGCCTCCAACTACGTGATTTGGAAGGAAAGAATCACATGCCTTCTAGATGAATACGATCTCAAGCTTTTCGTTACGAGTATGGTAGCTGTCCCTGCAGATCCAGATCCGTTGAAGAAGTACAAATCCGACATGGCGAAGGCTAAAAGGTTGCTCCTTGATGGAGTCAAAGATCATATTGTGTCCCATATAGCTGGCAAGGACACAACTAGGCAAATGTGGGAAGCCTTGGCAGTGCTGTATGAAGAATCTTCCAAGTAGCAGAAGATGTACTTAGAGCAGAAACTGAGGATGGTGTAGATGCTGAAAGGGGAGCATATTGTTCTGTTCCTATCGAAACTTCAGGAAATCAATGATCAACTAGCAGAAGTGGGATCCACCCCTTCTCCTACAACAATGGTGAGACTGGCTCTTAATGTAGTCACTGAAGATTGGTACGTCTTTGTCCAAAGCATCCTAGGCAGAGCAACCTTGCTAGGCTGGGAGGAGATGTGGGTTGCTCTTCAGCAAGAAGAGCTAAGGAGGGGCCTAGTTAAGTGCAAACTTGACGACAACGGTAGCAGTGGATCGAAGACGAAGTAGGAGGAGGAAAATGAAACCCTCGCATCCAAAGGGTAGCAGGAGCAATGGAGACGTAAGAAAGACGTCTCGAAGATTAAGTGCTTAAGGTGTGGTGAACTTGGTCACTACACTACCCATTGTCCTTTGAAGAAAAATGACAAGGATGAGAAGCATGATCTGAAGGATGCATCCGCAAAGGTCAAGGAGGATGAGTATGCCATGAGTTCCCACGCATCTCTAGGAGGGAGATGGGGCGACATTGAGCTGTAAGTTCGCAAGAAATTTAGTTGGGCAAGATCCTTGAGGAGTCCACCTTTTAGATCATGACCTTGCTACGGGTGCCCAAGATCAACAGTAGCAAGTTGGAGGAGTTTTCAGTGGTGCAGAGGAGTGCAGAAGCGACAAATGTAGTGGATAGCAACGCCAAAATCTAAGCAGAGTTGCAACAACGCAGAGGGACGCAGTACAGAGCAACAACAACGTAGTGCTTCAGAGGGACAACATGGGACTAGTAGCAGTCGGTGTTTCAGCATCGAGATGCATCCTGAACACTTGTTCAGATTTCTGGATGTTTTTCAGTTGCTTCTCTCAGCAATAGAGTTGCAGTGCAGAGTTAGCAATGGTAGTGCTAGCAGCAAATGCAACATTTGAGAGGGAGTTGCAATATGGATGCATTGTTGACCGCGACGGGGTCAACAAAAAAATAGTTACAACAACGCAATGGTTGATGGGTAGCATAACAGACATCAACAACGCAGAGGGAGATGATTCAGAGTCAAAGCAGTGTGCAGCAAGGCATACTTGCTAAGAGCACATTCCTTGCTAAGAGGGAGTGTTCATTTGTGGTAGCATCAGAGGTGCTCTAAGTCTCAAACTTTGCAGAGAGGCTTAGAGACATGCATTCCAGATAACCCATAAATTGTTTTGGGAAATTCCACCCAAAAACAATTTTATTTAATAAATTAATTATTTTTAATGAGGACCCTAACTCTAACTTAGGAAATTAAAATAATTAATGGGTATTAATCTAAATTGTGGGTGTAACTTCTAAAAAAAGCAGATCAAGTCAGAGATGTAATCTTAGCCGTGATTGGAGATCTAATCTCGGTCGTTGAAGTTTCAACGAGAAGACTATAAAGGAAGGCTCGAGGGTCATTTGGAAGATACACTGAAAGGATCAAGTGATCGATCTCTTTAGTGAGTAGTGCTTGTTGGAAATACTGAGAGGGGGGTGAATCAATATTTCTTTTCAATTGTTAATTTTTTCCAGTTAGATTCTTCACAATTAAAAACAAAGAGGTGTATAATAATAATATTATTAAGGATTAATAAGAACTTCAGTCCTTTTTCAAATAATTGAGTACAATAGATGTGTGAGGGCACCAACCCTTCAATGAATCAGGCACCAACCTGTTGCCAAGCACCAACTTGGACTTAGATGAGGCTCTGACCTCTAGGGCTTCGACCCTATCTTCTCAAGGCACCAACCTTGTGTTTAGGAGCACCAACTACAAGGACACCAATCCTTTTGTCTTCTTTTAATAGAGAATGTGAATAGTGTTTACTTTAACATCCTTGACACAAGTTTTCACTGTTTAATCTTCAATTCTTCATAACAGAGCTCATTGTTTATATGATTACAGATGTACCCATTGGAAAGAGGTATGAATTGTTCTTGACTAGACACCAAAAGTCCGAGCTTCAATAGGATAACACAGATCCGAGGAAGGTGTTAATTGTAGGTCTGTTCATAAATCCGAGCCACAAGAGATGATATTCCACAAAACAAGTCTGAGTTCTTCCCAACAACAAGTTCTGGTCCAAGTACCAAGCTACAAGCCTGGTTCGAGCCTCCAAGGTTGTTATAAATATCACACAATAAGTTTGATTTGTTTGTTGAATTATTTCCACAGGTCTGAAGTTTTGGGTTATGTGATCCTTAACACATGTCTGTGACAGTCCAAAGAGAATAGGTCCAAAGCTCTGTATCACTGATCCAAAGACCTGTAGCCAATTACCTTCTTGAATGAATCGAGCTTTGGTACATGTGTCTGTTCTGAAGTTTCACAATACTGAGCCTTTATATTGATCCGTAGTCCCGTAGCATTTGCTGTGCTTGAAAAACTGGGCTGTTCTTCCCTCAAGGGTTCACGAGATGTGAACCTGTTCCCTTTCTCTGTGCTTCACGCTTTAACAAGCCGCAGTCCTTATATTTGCTGAGATAATCACCGAAATTCTTGACTGAAACAAATGATTTTACCTTTATATTTATAGTGGTTTGTCATCTTTGAAAGGACGTGACTATTGGGGAAAAGGGCCGACATGAGAGTGTGAGGGTAGCTCGGCTCACAATTAATTAATATTTTTTCTTAACATAATAATTCAGTGTCTCATCAACTACTGGGAGTTTTAGGGCAAGTGAGGGCTTGTTAGAAAGAGGAAAAAATCCTCTTTAAGATGGTCTAGGGCTCATTGTGATTGGCTGCCTCCAAGATGCCAAAATTCATTTTTTCTTTGTAGTTGTCCTTAATTTTTGTGTGCAGAAAATGCATAGGACAGAATGCCTTCTCCATTGCTTGGTTTCTCCTTCATTTGTCTTCTCCATTTTTTGGCTTATCAATCATAGGGTCATAGCATCATCATGTAGGACATCTATGTCATCATGATAGTACCCAGCAAGGTCATGAAGGTATAGCATCATGTATTCAATAGTAGTGCAGCATCATTAGGAGAACTTCAAATGATATCTTCCATGTTATCATTAAGTCTTTCAACCTTCATCAACCTATTGCCATCAATGACAACTTGGATTAACAATCTCCCCCTTTGTCATTGGATGGCAATATTTTTCTTCTCTCCCCCTTTGACATCAATGGCAATGGGGTGCCAAAGTGCTCCCCCTGTCATGTTGCTCCCCCTAACATACTGCACCCTTGACATGCTGCTTGATTTAATGTGATGCAAGAGCAATGACCCCCATCTTTTGGCGAAGATACTCAAATGCTTCTCGTGGAAGGGGTTTTGTAAAGATATCCGCAATTTGCTCTTTTGTATTGACGTATTCCAACCTGATATTGTGTTCAGCAACTTGTTCACGGAGAAATTGGTATTTGATTGGAATACGTTTGGTCCTTGAGTGCATCACCGGATTCTTTTAAAGACTGATGGCACTAGTATTGTCACAAAAAATAGTAATTGGTTGCTTAGTTTCTATGTTGACATCCTTCAAGGCTTCCTTCATCCATAGAATTTGTGTACAACAATCAGCAGCAGCTATATATTCGGCTTCGGTTATAAAAAGGGATATAGATGATTGCTTTTTGCTGAGCCACGATACAAGACAATCTCCCATAAAGAATGCATTTCCACTGGTACTTTTTCGATCATCCACGCTTCCGGCCCAATCAGCGTCAGAGTAAGTTGTCACAATAAAAGTTGAACTCTTAGGATACCAAAGACCGAAATCAATCGTTCCTTTCAAATATTTGAGAATTCTCTTCACAGCTGCTAGATGGGATTGCTTAGGACTTGACTGAAATCTTGCTACCATTCCTACTGCTTGCATAATATCTGGTCTTGTAGCAGTTAAGTATAGGAGAGCTCCAATTATTGATCTGTAAAGAGTTGCATCTATGAGAGGGGTATCATCATCTTTGCTTAATTTACAATTTGTGGTCATCGGTGTGCTCATAGGTACACAATCTTCCATCCCATATCTTTTGAGCATGTCTTTAAGATATTTTGCTTGAGATATAAACATGCCTGCAGAGGTTTGAAATATTTGTAGCCCAAGAAAGTAAGACAACTCACTAATCATTGACATCTCGAATTTTTTGGACATATTTAGAGCAAATTCATGGCTCATTTCTTCATCATTGCTAGCAAAGATTAGATCATCAACGTAAACAAGAGTGATCAAAAGTTTTTTCTTGTCCATATTCATGTAGATATTGCTACCTGCCACTCCCTTTTGAAACCTTCTTGTTGCAGATAGTGATCCAACTTTGCATACCATGCTCTAGGGGCTTGTAGTAATCCATACAAGGCCTTTTTTAGTTTGCATACAAGGTCTTTTCCTTCAGCAAGATCAAATCCTTTTGGTTGCTCCATGTAAACTTCCTCCTTGAGATCTCCATTCAGGGACGCTGATTTTACATCCATTTGATAAACCTTGAATCCTTTTGAGCAAGTAAACGCTAAAAGCATTCTTATGGTTTCCGTTCGAGCTACTGGTGCAAAGGTTTCTTCGAAGTCAATTCCTTCGATTTGCAAGTATCCTTTGCAGACAAGTCTGGCTTTATTTCTGATGATTTATCCATCTTCATTCATCTTGTTTTTGAATACGCATTTTGTTCCAATTATATTTTTATCTTTTGGGCGAGGTACCAGTTCCCAAGTCTCATTTTTTTCGATTTGAGACATTTCTTCTTCCATGGCCTTTATCTAATAAGGATCTTTTCTTGCTTGAGAAATTTTTTTAGGTTCTATTAAAGATAATAGAGCCACATCATCTTTTCTTGGGGTGCTTATCATCCTTCTTCGAGTTTGAATTCCTTCATCTATATTTCCAATGACCTGTTCTTCCGGATGATGTCTTTGAATAAACTTGATCTTAGAGGGAGTTTGTGAAGATTCACTTTGAGATTTACTTTGAGGTTCTCCATTCTCCTCTTCTTTTTCAGGTTCTTCTTCTTCACTTTGTTCAAAGAAAGGCTCAACTTCATGATCTTCAATTCACTTTTCTGGAAGGCCTTCATCAATCTTCACATCAATGCTTTCCACTATTCTTCGTAGACGATTGTTGTAACATTTGTAAGCTTTGCTCCTAGTGGAGTATCCAAGAAATATTCCTTCGTCAACTCTAGAATCAAATTTACCTGGTGAGTCATCATTTATTTTTATGAAGCATTTGCTTCCAAAAACCCTGAAATATTTTATTGAAGCAGGTCTTCCTTTCCATAATTCACAAGGAGTCTTTTCATTATTTGGTCTTAGTTGAGTTCGATTTAAGGTATATATTGCGGTTCCAACTGCTTCTCTCCAAAATTTTGGTTGCAAATCAGCTGCTAGTAGCATTGTCCTTGCCATTTCTTGAATGGTTCGGTTCCTTCTTTCAACTACTCCATTTTGCTGGGGTGTCCTAGCAGTAGAGAGTTCTCTTTCGATTCCATGCTCTTTACAGAATTCATCAAATTCTTTTGAGGTGAATTCTCCTCCTCTATCCGTTCTAAGACATTTAATCTTAGAATCTTTCTCATTCTCAATGAGAGCCTTAAGATTCTTTAAACATTCAAATGCTTCGTATTTATTTATTATGAAATATATCCACATAATTCTAGTATAGTCATCAACAAATAGAGCAAAGTACCTTTCACCTTGAAGAGTTGGAGTTCTAGTTGGCCCACACAAATCTGCATGAATGATTTCCAAAGGTTTTGTTGTTGAGAACTCCTTAGTTTTGTGGCTAGTTCTGGTTTGCTTTCCATGTTGGCATGGGCCACATACAACTTGATTTGGTTTGCACATTTTTGGAATATCCCTTACTGCATTAATTTTGTTGATGTTGACTAGGTTATCAAAACTTGTATACCCCAATCGCTTGTGCCATAACCAACTTTCATCTGTTTGACTTAAGTAACATTTATCTTCTTGGATTCTACTGAGTATGTAAACATTATCTAGTGTTCTTACTCCTTTCGCCACAAGTTCTCCCGAGGATGAGTCTCTTATTTCACAGTTTTTTGTACTAAAGACAACATTATGTCCTTGGTCACAAATCTAGCTAACACTTAAGAGATTGTGTTTGAGCCCTTCTACCAGCAAGGTATTTTGAGCCTTTCCTAGTCCATTGACAAGGGTAGCAGTTCCTTTTCCAGTGATTTTAGCGGATCCACTTCCAAAGGATACATTTCCATTTTTCTTGTTCAATGAGATAAACTTCTTTTGGTCACCTGTCATATGTCTTGAGCATCCACTATCCACGAACCAATGATTTTCTTCACTATGAGCACATAGAGCTAGGCCACATTTATTAGTTTTGAGATTTATGTTTTTAGCTTTCTCCCTTTTGAGAGGACAATTTTGTTCATTATGATCATAATTATCACATAATGAGCAAGACGGATCAAACTTAGCCAAGGGATCAAAGGAATTGTAAGTTTTGATTTGTCCTTGCTCTTTAGGACCATGTAGTTGGTTTGTTTGATCATTCAATCTTGGTGCTTCATTCTTATGAGCCTTGCAATGCTTAGCTTGATGCCCAAAGTTTTTACAATTGTAACAATGCCCAAGAAAAATAGTTTGATACCTATTGTAGTATCCATAGCTTGAACCAACATTCTTCCTTGGAGTTGCTCTTTCTTCAATTCTTGGTTTTGAGATGGGACTTTGTTCCTGACGAGATGACTTTTCTTCTTTTGGATGGCAAGAGAGTACATCAACATAACTTCTGGCATTATTCTTTGTACTTGATGATTCTCCTTTGAAACCAATTCCATACTTGTCATGTTGAGGTTTTTGAGTATTAAGAATGTTGTCAAGAGCTAGAGAGCTTTGCCAACTCCTTTTAACTTGCTCTAATTCCTTTCTTAGAGATATTATTTCAGCTTCACGTTTTTCACAGATATCATCCTTCTCGTTTAGCTTAATGTTCAAGAAGTCTTCCCTTCTTTTTGCTTCCTCTCTTTCTATTTTGAGAGAAATTATCTTCTTTTGTAGATTCTCATTTTCTTCAATGGCACTTATTAGCAAACTATCCATGTTTCTTTCATCTTCTAGTTCTGAGTCATCATCATTTGTAAATACCATGAATAATGTTTCTCTGCTTCCAACATAATTACTTTCCTCATCTGATTCATCATCACTTTCTTTGTAATGACGCATATTTCTAGTTGATTTCTTTTTTATGACTACAAATTCATCTTCATCAGACTCATCTTGTTTGGAGAAGAAGTTCTTCTTATTAAACCCTTTCTTTTTGTACATCATTCTTTTAGAGTCCTTTTCATCATCACTATCATGTTTATGAGGACATTTTGCAGCATAATGACCTATTCTTCCACAATTGAAACAAATAAGAGGGTACTTACCTTTTAGCTTAGATCCCCTTTTTAGTCTTCACACAAATTGAGCTAACACATTTTTAGTATCAGATTCATCGTTGTTGCAATTCCATCCTTTTCCTTCTTTTGTAGATCTTGAGGTTTTGAAAGCTGCTTCTTTGAAATTTGGGCTCCCCTTCCTCATCTCATAGGCAATAAGAATTCCATGAAGTTCATCCATCTTGAGAGTATCTAGGTCCTTCATTTCCTCTATGGCACTTACTTTGGAGTCAATTCTATCAGGAATCGATCTCAGGATTTTTTGAACAATGGTGCTTTCTTCAATATTTTCTCCTAGTCCTTTAAGAGAGTTAACCACTTCAGCTACTCGGAGGAAGTATGATGCAATATCTTCTTCATCATCCATTTTCAGACTCTCGAATTGTCTTCTATAGGTTTGAAGCTTTGCCTTCTTAACTTTGGAGTCCCCATCATATAGAGAAACCAACTTATCCCATACTTCTTTGGCTTAGTCACAATTCATGACTTTCGTAAATTCGGAATCGGTAATTCCACTAGTGATGGAATTTAAAGCTTTGCCATTAGCAATGTAGGCTCTTCTTTCATCTTGATCAGTTGGAAGATTGGCAGGAGCTTTGTACCCATCCAAAACAGAGTGCCATACTTCAGGACCAAGAGACATTTGATAGTAGGACATCCTCTTTTTCCAAAAACTAAAATTTGTTCCATCAAAGATAGGTAGTTTCCTTGTTGCTTCCATGTTCTTCATTGTTCCTAAGAATCCTTCTTCCAACTGTTAGGCTGATAATGAAGAAGCTGGCTCTGATACCAATTGTTGGAAATACTGAGAGGGGGGTGAATCAGTATTTCTTTTCAATTGTTAATTTTTTCCAGTGAGATTCTTCACAATTAAAAACATAGAGGTGTATAATAATAATATTATTGAGGATTAATAAGAACTTTAGTCCTTTTTCAAATAATTGAGTACAATAGATGTGTGAGGGCACCAACCCTTTAATGAATCAGGCACCAACCTATTGCCAAGCACCAACTTGGACTTAGATGAGGCTCCGACCTCTAGGGCTTCGACCCTATCTTCTCAAGGCACCAACCTTGTGTTTAGGAGCACCAACTACAAGGACACCAATCCTTTTGTCTTCCTTTAATAGAAAATGTGAATAGTGTTTACTTGAACATCCTTGACACAATTCTTCACTGTTTAATCTTCAATTCTTCATAATATCTTCATTGTCCAACACAGAGCTCATTGTTTATATGATTACAGATGTACCCATTGGAAAGAGGTATGAACTGTTCTTGACTAGACACCAAAAGTCCGAGCTTCAATAGGATAACACAGATCCGAGGAAGGTGTTAATTGTAGGTTTGTTCATAAATCTGAGCCACAAGAGATGATATTCCACAAAACAAGTCTGAGTTCTTCCCAACAACAAGTTCTGGTCCAAGTACCAAGCTACAAGCCTGGTCCGAGCCTCCAAGGTTGTTACAGATATCACACAATAAGTTTGATCTGTTTGTTGAATTATTTCCACAGGTCTGAAGTTTACATGAGCCTAAACAAGTCTCAATAGTTCAAAGAGAGTTAGGTCCGAAGCTCAGATCACGATCCAAAGACCAGAAAGCGAATTATTAGTATCTTCTTTAATGAATCGAGCCTTTGGTACATGTGTCTATCTCCAAGTTTCACAATATCGAGCCTTTATATTGATTCCGCAAAGGCCGTAGCATTTGTTTCAGGCTTGAAAACTAGGATGTTCTTCCCTTGTAAGTTCACTTTATGAACTCCGTTCTCTTTCTAGCATGCTTCACACTTTACCAAGCCACAGTCCTTATTTGCTGAGATAATCACCGAAATTCTTGACTGAAACAAATGATTTTACCTTTATATTTATAGTGGTTTGTCATCTTTGAAAGGACGTGACTGTTGGGGAAAAGCGCCGACATGAGAGTGTGAGTGTAGCTCGGCTCACAATTAATTAATATTTTTTTTTAACTTAAAAATTCAATATCTCGTCAACTACTGGGAGTTTTAGGGCAAGTGAGGGCTGGTCAGAAAGAGGAAAAAATCCTCTTTAAGATGGTCTAGGGCTCATTGTGATTCGCTGCCTCCAAGATGCCAAAATTCATTTTTTCTTTGTAACTGTCCTTAATTTTTGTGTGCAGAAAGTGCATAGGACAGAATGCCTTCTCCATTGATTGGCTTCTCCTTCTTTTGTCTTCTTCATGGTTTGGCTTATCAATCATAGGGTCATAGCATCATCATGTAGGACATCTATGTCATCATAATAGTACCCAGCAAGGTCATGAAGGTATACCATCATGTATTCAATAGTAGTGCAACATCATTAGGAGAAATTCAAATGATATCTTCCATGTTATCATTAAGTCTTTCAACCTTCATCAACCTGTTGCCATCAATGACAACTTGAATTAATAGTGGTCAAGAAGAAACTTCGATCTAGAGATCTTTCGCGGAGAGGAGCAGAGACAACATCCAAAGAGAAATCTTTTTCAATCGGAGAATCATCAGCAAAGAAGGGCAGAGAGAGATCCAGCAGCTCTTGTGTAGAGCCAGAGAGGCTGACGCAGAGCCACGTAGGGCTACACAGAGGGCTAGAAAAAATCTGAAGGGTTTGCTGAAGATTTGTTTTCAGAAGCCAGGAGTCAGGGTGTGAGACCGGGAGGCAGAGATCAAATTTTCTGGAGAGCAGATCAATCTAGAAACTGAGTGACGCAGTGCCCAGGAAGGTTGACACCGGGATTGCGCAGTGACTATGCAGAGGAAGCGCAAAGCCCGTCAGAGGCACATCATTTAGTGGCTAGATCAGGCGTGGTTTCCAGTGATAATGTGAGGTAACCTCACTAATCTTTCTGTCAGTCATATTCTCTGTAACTGAATTGTCCAATGAGACATTGAAAGATGTATTTAGAATTTACTGCTACTTAATAATAAAACCCTCAGATCTGTTGCTCCAGTTTTCCCACATTGGGTTTTTTTGGGGACGCTTGTCCAAAAATAATGGTGTCCTGTGTGATGTTTTTCTTTTGCTCAATTTCCTGTTTGCGCATCTAAATTTAATTAAGTGAAGGTAGCTTCAGTAATTGCTTCAATATTTTCAGAAGAAATATGAAAATAACTTGTTAATCTAAATCTACAAGCAGTAGAAGTAATTCAGTTTGTTGCAATAGGATTTCAAATCTAGAACTTGGAATTTTCATAGTATGGAACTCGTATTTAATCAAGAGCACCAAGCCCTCTATGTAACTTCATGTTAGTGACATTGGTTGTCGAACTCCTCTATCATGACCCTACTAAAAATGTATCCATCACTCCAACAAAATATTGACTTGACATGCTACATTTTTTCTATCTTATGTTAATTGCTTAAAGGGTGATATTAATGACAAAGATCCCAAGATAGGCAATGATTTTAATGATATGTAACTATTTGTTGTAGCATGATTTTTTTGGATGCTAGAGGCCATTTAGAGCCTGTTTTTTGATGTGATTTCAGTTCACAAATGGATTCCACTTGATGCTATTTTGGTTATGTGCAACCTTACATGCTATATAAATGAGAACTTGTAACTTGTGGACGTGGTTGATGAATAACTTTTAAATGATTTATGTTATATGGTGTAATCCATGTTTTTATGCCTTTTATATCTAATTCATCATTCTACATGCTTTTGTTGACATTGAAAAATTTGCTCTCGATTCGTTCCCAAACTGGGAGTTTTTGAAAATGTTGCTTCCCCGCTCCTGCTCCCCGCTTTTGCTCCACTCCCAAGTAACCTTGCAAAATTCACATATAATTTATGGATCTACTAGAGCTAAGGACTGTGAGTACAACTCCGCTCCTAGATCCATAGGAAAAAACTCTAACTTAGCACTTTAAAAAAATAGAAATTTGAAGATAAATAATTTTTTGTGGAGCAAATGGTAATAAAACTCCCTCAAAATTTTGAATGATAAGTCTTTGAAAAATCCCACAATGGATTCTTAGCTCTTATGTACTCTGCTATAGGGTAGTTGACATCTAAGTGGCCAACAACACCCAAACTTATGACATGCAAAGCACTTGAATTTGTTCATGTCCTATTTCTGTTCGCCCTTTGACTTGGCCCCACCTTTAGGACCTTTCTTGGACCTTTCCTTGCCCTTTGTTGAAAGGACAACATTTTCCTCATCATCCCCCTACTGCTAACTTGTATGGCCTGAACCAAGTCTAAGCTCCTCCTACACAAAATCATCCCAAAGTCTCTCCCAATTAGACATGTTCTCCCTAGCAACAGTCTCAAGCACACAACTATCCCATGGTTTAGAAAAACCATTGAAGGTCACACAACTATCCCATGGTTTAGAAAAACCATTGAAGGTTGTCATAACCAACTCTAATTCTTCCACCTTCTCACCAACATCACCCAACTCATCACACACCTCTGACACTCAGGTAAGGTATGATATAATTGTATCAAATTTAATCATCTTGGTGTTCCTTAACTTCTCTTTTAACAATTTTCTATTCTAGTTTGAGCTTTGGTATAACTTGCATAAAGAATCCCACATCACATGTGCATTATTCTTACTTGTACCATGAGGAATCACATGGTCTTTAATGGCATCAAGGATAATCTTTTTGGCTTCAACATTCTTTTTGTTATAATCGGAGAAAAGTGTTGCATCCATAGCAATTGTGACAAGATTATCAATTATGTCCCACAATCCATATTCCTTCATAATCAATACTATCCTTGCTTTCCATGGGATGAAATTTCCTGCCCCCTCCAATCTATCCTCAAACCTGCAGCCATATGACCTACTCAACTGTTAACAAGGTCCAACCCTTTTCTTGGTGAATAATCTGTAACTCTCTTGCAAACTTGTAGTGTCCCCTTTGAGAAATTTACCCTTAGGGTTGAAAAGAGCACATGACCAAATTTGTATTCTAACAAGTATCACAATATTCCTTCAATTTTTGCAAACAGAGATAATATTGAATGCGCAACTAGTGTAAACAAGTATTTTATTCCACCAACAACTCATACAAATAAAACCAATTCAATAGAAGGTTACAAGTCCATAATCCTTCCAATAACACATTGTGGTTCAATTTCACAATCTAATACTAACTGTATCAGCAATCCCTGATGTCCCTATAGTTTGATCTAACCTTACAACAAGCTACAGTTCTGACACCCTTGGTCACTTAGCAGCTTTGGATTTGGTCTTGTTGCTTTAGTCCCACTCCGTGAGCTCTTATTCCTTGCGACCTCTATTTATTTATGTTATTAGCACCTTGACCTCTATTACCATAAGGGACCTATATATGTGAAAAATCTATTAACCTCAGGAATCCTACTGCAACGACTGATGGAAAATCTTTTATTTGTTATTTACTTAACAAATTATTTACAGTGTTCTACAAGCAAATATCGAAATCCATTCACTACAACCTACACAAATAAACTACGGAAGAAATACAAGTGCGAAAAAAAATATAAACAAACGTACATCACACAACCATTCGACATAGTTATTTTTGGACTAATGTCCCCGGAAAAACCCAATTCAGGAAAACTGGTGCAGTAGATATGAGGTTTATGTATTATGAAGTAAATATTCTGAGTAAAAATCTATGATTGACACACCATCAAATCAGACAGAGAAACTGACAGAAGAGATCTTGTGAGACAAACCTCACTCCTCGACAAGAACCTGACACTGATCTGCACCAAGACTAGACTGCCGTACACTGCCTCTGTGCAGTGACTGCATCACTCTGCGCGGTCTCTGTGTCACAACTGTGGCTGCCCTCTGCCTCTGTGCTAATCTCAATGCTCACTGGAAACTGAACCGTTCTGGTCTCTGGAAAATATCTTCGGGATTTGACACTAGCTCTGTGTTGTCTCCTCAACAGGAAAACGACTCTCCCTCTAGCTCTGTGTAAGCACTACGTCACTGGCTCTGCGCTGCTGTTGTGGCTCTCTCAGGAAACCTTCCAACCGAAACTACTGCCCCTCACTGCAATCAAGAATCACTTAGATCTGATTTTTGTCTGAGCACTTGCTCTGTCGGAAAAATTCGATCTCTAGATCATCTTGGTGTCTTTGAATGTATTTTCCAAATGACTCTTCAAGCCAATCTTATAGTCTTCTCATTGAGACTTCAACGACCTAGATTACATCTCTAATCAATGACTAAGATTAACTTCTGACTTGATCCATTTATTCTAGATCATTCTCACTCATATTCTATTAATACAATTTAATTATTTTATTTTCCTAAGTTTAGACTTAGGGTCCCTTTAAAAATACTTAATTATTTTTATAGAATACAATCGGACTGGGATTTCACCAAACAGTTTCTGGGTTATCTAGAATACATGTGTCTAAGCCTCTCCACAAAATTTGAGACTTAGAGCACATCTGATGATACCCCAAATCAACACTCCCTCTTAGTGAGGAATGTGCTCTAACAATATGCCCTGCTACATACTGTTCTGATTCTGAAGCATCTCCCTCTGCGCTATTGATGTTTGACTCTGCTACCCATCAACTCTGCGCAAATGTTGCATATCTACTGCTGCTGACACTGCCACTGTCAACACTGCATCTGTAATGCAACTCCCTCTGGATTTCTGCATCTATGCTGCTGCTGACTCTGACTCTGCCACTGCCAACTGCTACTGCATTGCATCACAATTACTTCCTGCAACTGAAGAAAAAAAAATATCCACGAATTGAATAGGTGATAAGCATGATGCATCTCGGTGATGAAGATCTGACTGCTGCTAGTCTCTATGTTGTCTCTCTGAAGCTGCTATGTTGTTGCTCTACACAACATCCATCTGCGCTACTGCAACACTGCTTTGCGTTGCTCAGACTCTGGCGCTACTAACTATTGCGATGTCACTTCGACACCCCTCTGCACCAACTGGCACCCGTCTATCCTGCTACTTCTATTTTGGGCTCTCGTAGCAAGGTGATGATCCGAGAGGTGGATTCCTCAAGGATCCTGCCCAATCTTGTAGATTTTTGGTTCTACAACTCCAAATCAGCCCACCTCCCTCTTGGAGGTATATGAGCAATCATAGCAAACTCCTCTATCTTAGCTGTTGCGGCTTGAGGATCATGCTTCTCATCCTTTTCCTTCTTTCTGAGAGGACACTATGTGGCGTAATGTCCCATCTCGCCACACCGGAAGCACTTGATCTTTGACAAATCCTTCTTCCTCCTGCGCTGCTCTTGCTACCCCTTTGATGCAAGTGCCACATTCTCTTCCTCCTCCTTCTTGATCTTCGAACCACTGCTGCTGCCGCCCTCAAGTTGACACTTGAGTAAGTCTCTACACATTTCTTCTTGCTGAAGAGCTGCCCACATTGACTCCCAGTTCAACAAGTTTTCTTTGCCCAGGATACTCTGGACAAAAACTTGGCAATCCTCAGACACTAAGTTGAGGGCCAATTTGACCATCTCTGTGGCCTTAGGAGCTGCTCCTATGGCTGCCAACTGATCTCGGTTATCCTGAAGTCTAGACAGGAATGGATCAATATGGTCTCCCTTCTTCATCCTGGTGGTGCGCATTTTCTCCTCCAGAAACATCTTCCGCTGCTC
This sequence comes from Pinus albicaulis, assembly GCA_034641835.2. NCBI lineage: Eukaryota > Viridiplantae > Streptophyta > Pinopsida > Pinales > Pinaceae > Pinus > Pinus albicaulis. The sequence goes on along the minus strand of CM076576.1, from coordinate 864,252,872 downwards.
GGAAGACCCTTGGGCCCTGATACAGTGTCTCCAACCCATCCCACATCTCCTTGGTTGTCCCTCTGCTAGAGATGTGTGAAACAATATGATCCCTCACTCCATCGATGATCAACAGTTTGCTTTAGCCATATTCTTCTTGAAGGTCTTTAATGGTGCTACATCCACTGGTTCAGCTTGAGCACTCTCGATAAAGTGCTTGAAGTCATGCTCATCTAGAAGGAAGGAGATCCTTGCCTTCCAGTTTACATACTTGGAGGCACCCTCCAACCAGTCCTGGTCACGCAATCCACTGGTGGTCATCTCACCCAACTGTTGTCGATCTACTGCCTCTCACCTTCTTCACAACTAGCTTTATGCACTCCTTGAGGAGTAAGCCACAAAATCTGCTGCTATTGCACAGGGAATCTGAGTTTCTTGGGCAAGAAAACTCACTGAGGTCAGAAGTCCCCAATATTGTGTTTCAGCTACGCTTCTTGACGCTCTGCACTAGAAATCATTGTTGCGTAGTCAACTGCGTTCCTCCAGATACTGATCTGCATAGATTTGCTGCGTTGCTCCCTCTACCTCGGACAAACAGCAATCTGGAACAATCTTACCTCTCTGTCAGCTCACTCAAAGAAATATTTTCCTGCTGGTCTAGCCCTCCTTGCTTGGAATGCACAATCAACTAGGAGATCTGATTGTTGCTTACGCAGCTCTTTGATCCCAACTTCACCAATGCTGAATCTGCTGGATTTGTTCTTTGTCTCGCCTGCACTTAGCTTAAACAAGCTCTGATACCATGTGAAAATTCCGTTAACCTCAGGAATCCTACTTCAGCAACTAATGGAAAATCTTCTATTTGTTATTTACTTAACAAATTATTTACTGCCATGAAGTTGTTGCTTTATATGATATCCTAAATAGAGTAAAGAGAAAGGTGGATTGGCTAGGGTGGAATCTTTCACCAATGAAACCAACCAAAGTAAAAAGGGAGATTCAATATCGATGGTTTTATCGTCGATGATCTTTCCATGTGATTTGTATTAGTACTTTTCACTGTTTCCCATACATTTCGACTCTCGATGCATTAATTCTCGGCTATAATTTCTCGCCGGGAATATGAATGCATTAAGATTTCTGTACCCCTTCACGCGGTTTCCTTCGCTCGAATTTCCACGCCTCGATCTGAGGGATGACCCTGGATCGAATGCCAAGTGGACGACAGAAAGAGCATTCATCTTTAGGGTTCTTCAGGGTATAAGAGTTTTTCGTTTTTGTTCTTGTATTCTCATTTGGCCGTGCAACTTCCGGCTAGTTTTATGCCACTTGTCTCTGCTACGAATAGTGAATGTATAACCTTCTACGACCGAGATGGAAACTGATGTTCTGCACATGGAACCCAGTTCGCAATCCCCTATAGGTGAGGTATTCGATTTATCTTCCTCATTCATTATCTTTCTTTGCGTTATTTTTATTTTCCTCTACGGCATTTGTTTCTTCGTTTTTGTCTCTGCTCTTTAGTCTAATCTCGTTTTTTATGTTTATATACAGGGACAAATTCCTCAAGTCTGAGACTGAATCCCGAACTGTGGAAGCCCTCTTCATTGTTACGTTCTTCCTGGTTTTACCCTACAACAATTAACTCGAGTTCGATTTCCTTCTGGAATTTGGTAAGTTATTTTCCCCAGGCTTAGATACAACTCGAACGAGTCACATTTTTGTCATTTACTATTACTGAGGTCTGAGCTTACGTTTTGTAAGTATTAGTAAGTTTTTTCGATATTGTTTATGAGACAGAGATAGTCTTTGACCAGACCCGCTTTCCTTCTGTTCCAGACTGTGCTCTTCCCATTTATCGTTTAGTTTTTCCTTATCGTTTTCGAGCTCGTTTATGGGTGAAACCAGTTTCATTATTTTACTCTCATACCTTTTTAAACTGCAGGTTCTCTGGTCCAGTGAACCCTTACCCTATCGTTCGGCCTTGGTCCTTGAGCGCCATCTAATATTGGCAAGCTACTTCATCATTTCGATTTTATTATTATTATTATTATTTTTCTGCTATTTTTCCACAGTCAGTTTTGTAATGGAGGAACTCCAAGTATGGTTGATACTGACTTCCTTAACAGTTGGTTGGGAACCAGAATTTTTAATGTAAATTCTGTTATTCGGTATGGTTTTCAAGAAATTGTATTCTCGTTAAATAAATATTTATTACTGAAACAAAGTTGAAATTTCTTAGAGTTTTCTTTCTCGGTGTGGCTAATAAAATAGGCAAAAAGTTGTATTGTAGCAATGACCAACTTCTAAATTGGTCACATATATTCTTACCAATATTTAATGGTTTAAGATACCTTTGTTTTTTGATTAAAGGTCTTACATAAATTCCTAATTCCATTGCACCTCTTTCCCAGATTGCAGGCACAACATGAGTCACATTGTCATAATGTAATAATAGTGATAGCTTCTTTTTACTCTTTTATTTTTCTTATACGTATACATTATTTCCCATGTAATGACTATATCTAACTTAAGGTTGGCATGTATACAGGTAGGAAAACTAAGATGTATCATGGAGTTTAATTCCCATTTCGACTTTTGCGTTGCACGTCTTTAATTGGTGACTCTGCTTCTGTCCAGGTTGGTCCAACAAGACGTTGGGTTATCTACATGCACCTACGCATGCCATCTTCCGGATTTATTTCAGTTTTGTAGGAAAGGGTTTTAAATTCACTCAATTTGTAAATTTCATCGTTCCGTACTGTAAATACTTCTTGGACAATTCTGTAGGATACTTATTATTCCTATGTTCTGTAACATGCCAGAACCATCTGTCCTTCTTGTAGGAACAATTTTTTTTTTTTAGAAGATATTTAGAAATCGTATAGTACAGTTTCTATATGAACATAACTAATTTCATATACTGTTATTAAGGTGTGGAAAGAATATTTTTATTTATTTGTTTCACCTCGATCGTATTATACTAGAGGTACTTCGATTGCATATATTTCTCCTTAACAGATTTGTGCATACTATTTTGTTCTGTTACATACTCTTTTTATATATATGTCTCTTATAATTGCAGATTGTAAATAAATAATACTTATGCTACTATTAAAATGAACAATTTCAAAGACTACATCTCAATAAAAGATAGTAGGATACGGTTTATATCCTGTATAATCCTGTAATATTTAATTCTAGTTAAATACCAGGATGTGCTAGGTCCTATCAGTCGTTGGTATAAGAATACAGTGTTGTTGTACACATGCATATATGTACAAGTATGCAAGTATGTACATACAGTTTAATATCTTTGTTAAACTGTATAGTTACTAGAGACAGTCAATAATTATATCTACATATAGTCTCTATTCATGCAGTTTGTTCATCTCCTTTCTCGAATGTAAGCATAATTTCATCTGGTGTATAGAACAGTATCTATTTTAGTGTATAGCATCTGAGTTTATCATACATGTACATTTATTTCTCTTTTAAATAAAGATACGGTTCAGATGTATGCATGTCTCTAGTAATTATAGTTCTAGCTGTTTTCCTCTAGCTGGTGCAGAAATATTTAATTTGTATAGTAAAACATACCTTTAGGTATAAGTATCTATATTTGTCATTTCTGCATATCGCTTTCTGTTTAGAATTAGTTTTAATTAACTGAGCAATTTACTAACAAAATAACTAATTTATAAAATTTCCAGTTTCCTGTGAGGTACCTAATCTTAGATCTAGACCCAATTTTGGGTTTTGGACATTCTGAGAGTTGGTCCTCTTCAGAAGATGTCTGTACAACAATACAAAATTTGCTATTTCTTCTATAGTGAATTACATTAAATGTACAGACCAGAAAAAGATAACTGGAACTCATAATTTTTCCATTTTCTAATCACATATTTAATTTCAGAACTTGAATATTAACATAACCACTTTATCATTTCCAGCAATTCATCACAGCATAAAAATTTAAATCAAAAACCATTCCAAATTAACTACGTATACCACTTAGGTTTGACTAGTTGCCTCCCAACCTTAGAGCTCTTTCTCCATAGCTCACCCCCGAGCAAAGACTTTTTTCCTCTAGCGATAGACAACCCTTTGTCTATCCTGAAACAACTTATTTAAGCTTGTTTTCCCCAGCCTGTTTCCCTTAACTGCGTCTAGTTAATTCAGGATGTTGTATTTCTGTTTGCCTAGGCTTTCCCTATGTTTCTTCCACAAAGGTATTTTTAAAGCTAGTTTTTCTGCTTTCCAGCTTTATTCCACCTCTTCCCAATAATTTCTTCTTTATTGGGGTATTTAGATATTTATCTCCAAATCTAATTTTAGTATCTTACTTTATTCCTTCCAGGGATTTCTGGAAGTCTGAGAAAGTCTTACAACCTTATCCATCCTCATGGATTTGATTTCCAGATCTCTAATCATAATCTAGTCATTGCACATTAATTTCCATTTTATTTTATTAATTTGAAACAAATAAAATAAATCTACATAAATGTTTTCCATTAGGGTCCACAATACCCTTTTGGACTTGTTCCAATGTCTAATAAAAGCATAGCCAATTGGGGATATTACATATTTCCCCTCTAAAAACAAAACACTGTCCTCAATGTTGTAAAAACAACATAACAAAATCACTGTTTAAACAGTGATGGATATTTTTCCATCATATCTTCCTCTCGCTCACAAGTAGCCTCTTCGAGTGTAAAGTGCCTCCACTGCACTTTCACCCTGGCCACTGTTCTGTTATGGAGCTCAATTTCTTCCTGTGCCAAGATTTGAAGTGGCTCTGGAAGGAATTCTCCTTCTGGTTCCACCTGTATCATATTCTAATCAATAACATGAGTAGAGTCATGCACATATTTTTTTAATGATGAAAGATGAAATACATCATGAACCTTAATGTGACTGTGCAAAACTAGTTTATATGCAACTAGTCCAACCCTTTTCGGCACTTCAAAAGGTCCACAATAACGTGGGGCTAGTTTTGCACAACTTCCAGTGTGCAAAATACTCTTCTTAGGCTTGATCCTTAGATACACATGATCCCCCACACTGAATTCTTTGTGAATTCTCTTTTTGTCTAAATAACTTTTCTATCTGTCCTGTGCTGTTTTGATATTTTACTGAATTTTCTTCACAATTCTCTCCATTTCTTGCAAGGCTTCCGGTTCAAGTATTAGTTTATCTTCAGGCTGACTCCAACTTAGAGGGGTATGGCACTTTTTGCCATAAAGTGCTTCAAAAGGGCTCATCTTTATTGAAGCTTGGTAGCTATTGTTATAGGCAAATTCAGCTAAATACAGATAGTCCTCCCATTTTGTTGGCCTATCCATGACATACATCCTTAACATGTCCTCTAAAATCTGGTTTGTTCTTTCTGTTTGGCCATCAGTTTGGGGATGGTAGGCAGTACTAAAATTCAATTCTCTCCACTTAGGTTTGACTAGTTGCCTCCCATCCTTAGAGCTTTTTCTCCATAGCTCACCCCCGAGCAAAGACCTTTTTCCTCCAGCGATAGACAACCCTTTGTCTATCATGAAACAACTTATTTAAGCTTGTTTTCCCCAGCATGTTTCCCTTAACTGCGTCCAGTTAATTCAGGATGTTGTATTTCTGTTTGCCGAGGCTTTCCCTCTGTTTCTTCCACAAAGGTACTTTTAAAGCTAGCTTTTCTGCTTTCCAGCTTTATTCCACCTCTTCCCAATAATTTCTTCTTTATTGAGGTATTTAGATATTTATCTCCAAATCTAATTTTAGTATCTTACTTTATTCCTTCCAGGGATTTCTGGAAGTCTGAGAAAGTCTTACAACCTTATCCATCCTCATGGATTTGATTTCCAGATCTCTAATCATAATCTAGTCATTGCATATTAATTTCCATTTTATTTTATTAATTTGAAAAAAATAAAATAAATCTACATAAATGTTTTCCATTAGAGTCCACAATACCCTTTTGGACTTGTTCCAATGTCTAATAAAAGCATAACCAATTGGGGATATTACATATTTCCCCTCTAAAAACAAAACACTGTCCTCAATATTGTAAAAACAACATAACAAAATCACTGTTTAAACAGTGATGGATATTTTTCCATCATATCTTCCTCTCGCTCACAAGTAGCCTCTTCGGGTGTAAAGTGCCTCCACTGCACTTTCACCCTGGCCACTGTCCTGTTCCGGAGCTCAATTTCTTCCCGTGCCAAGATTTGAAGTGGCTCTGGAAGGAATTTCCCTTCTGGTTCCACCTGTAGCACATTCCAATCAATAACATGAGTAGAGTCATGCACATACTTTTTTAATGATGAAAGATGAAATACATCATGAACCTTAATGTGACTGTGTAAAGCCAGTTTATATGCAACTGGTCCAACCCTTTCTGGCACTTCAAAAGGTCCACAGTAACGTGGGGCTAGTTTTGCACAGCTTCCAGTGTGCAAAGCACTCTTTTTAGGCTTAATCCTTAGATACACATGATCCCCCACACTGAATTCTCTGTGAATTCTCTTTTTGTCTACATAACTTTTCTATTTGTCTTGTGCTGTTTTGATATTTTACTGAATTTTCTTCACAATTCTCTCTATTTCTTGCAAGGCTTCCAGTCCAAGTATTAGTTTATCTTCAAGCTGACTCCAACTTAGAGGGGTATGGCACTTTCTACCATAAAGTGCTTCAAAAGGGCTCATCTTTATTGAAGCTTGGTAGCTATTGTTATAGGCAAATTTAGCTAAATACAGATAGTCCTCCCATTTTGTTGGCCTATCCATGACATACATCCTTAACATGTCCTCTAAAATCTGGTTTGTTCTTTCTATTTGGCCATCAGTTTAGGGATGGTAGGCAGTACTAAAATTCAATTTGGTACCCATGCCTCCTGTTGACCACACTTTGTCAACGACCCCATAGCAGTACACCCCCATTTTTTCAAATGGGATTCATCATGTTCGAGGTGGTCGCGCCATTCAAATTCCATCATCAGTCGACAGTTTTATGAATAATGTAAACCCATTCTGCATGTTTATGATGTAAATGATCTAAGTAAGACCGTCATGTATCTAACAACCTAGGTAAGCCTAGTATTTTGGTGATGATTTCTATCCTAGGACGTTTTTTGTCTCACTGATTTACTTGTGTTTTTCGACACAAGTGATCGGCAGAGTTTTCCCCTCCAGCTTCACCTCAAAGCTAGGGTGGATTTTGTCATCAAGATGCTAAGTGAGTCCTAGTGTTTTCTATCGAGTCTTTGTAAAAGTAGTTTGGGAATAATCCTAGCTAGTTGGTTAGATTATTTTATTACAAGCTACTTGGTCTACTAGATCATGTTTTGCGTCGCAGAATTGGGTACCTATTTGAGGGTTTATACGAATGGGTTTTCCCCCTTCATGTGTCTAAATGTATTTATTTTATGTAAAGAGGGTTGGAAAAAATAATTAAATCCCCTCTCAGTCAATTAATCAAATTTTCTGGTCAAATTAATTAAAAAATCTTAAGCCAGAAATTTAATTAATTTTAGGTCCTAGGTGAGTTAAAATTCTTCAAAGGCAAAATTCGTTGGTTCTTAAAAAATGAATTTTCAAAGGTCCCAGGCCAAGGGAATATTGAGAATTTCAAGAAATTTTGGATCCTTGAGCCTAGGTGGTTAAGTCAAAGTAAAAATTTTGAGGTAATTAACTCAAAAATAGTATTTTTGAGTTAATTAAAATGGAATTAAATGATAAATTCGTTTTTCCTCAAATTTATAATTTCGACGGTCCAGATTAAAAGATGATCAAATCTTTTCGATGGTCCAGATTATTTTGACATGGATCAACTGAACTAGCCGTTAGAGATTTTATCTTATAAATTAGAGGTCTTTGTTAGTCTTTGAATGATCTGATCTCTGGATTGTGCACTCGCTCTTGAAGCTCTCCTGTAATATTTTCTGGAATAATACAAACGAAGGCTTTGGGGTTTTATCTTGATTGTGGTGTTCCTCTTCTGCATTTTATGGTAAACTTGTTCTTAATATTCTGCTGGTGATTATTTTAATGGATTGTTGATTAATGGCTCTTGTAGAGTAATTTTGGGTACATGTAACTTGCCCAGACTACTGGATCTAGGGTAAAAATATTAATTGGATCGAGCTAACTGTTATCTCTAGCTCATGAAAGTTCTATGTTTTATCACTATTTCTCTATTAATCTGACAATTTAACTCTAAGTTTGCAGAAATCTTCAAGATTTAGAACTGGGCGTTTGGGGAAGTCCTAGTTTGGACCAGCTGACTCCCAGGAGATAAGATCTGAAGAGCCCTCTGGATCTAATTCCCCGGGCTTATCTTAAATTCCATTTTTTGCAGGGTTCTTTATTGGACTTGTGTCTCTCTTTTAAAATTTTATTTTCTGAATTGTGTTGAACAGTTTTAAATTTGGCCAAGAGGGTTTATGATCTGTAAATTAGCACTATAAATTTGTAAATATTCTATAGGTTGTAAGGGTTTATTTATTTCTTGTGCATAGTTTTGGATTTGTTTTGGTTTTTGCAGGTTTGCGGGGGTTTCTCAAAATTTTTTAGATCTGAGGCAGATCTAACCCCCAGAGGGTAAGATCTAGCCTCATGATCGCTTTTGTTGGCAGATCTAAGTACAAAAAAGAAGATTTCAGGTGCGTCTAAATCAGTATTATAAAAATCTGAGTTATTGTGGGAAAAATTTTAATCACTGGAGGAATTTCGAGTTTACTGGGTTTTCCTTGAGATATTTTTTACATTTCTGCCTTCATTCCATCTTCACGCTACCTAGGTAAGCCTAGTATGTTGGTGATGATTTCTATCCTAGGAGGTTTTTTGTCTCACTGATTTACTTGTGTTTTTTGACACAAGTGATCCGCAGAGTTTTCCCCTCCAGCTTCACCCCAAAGCTAGGGTGGATTTTGTCATCAACATGCTAAGTGAGTCCTAGTGTTTTCTATCGAGTCTTTGTAAAAGTAGTTTGGGAATAATCCTAGCTAGTTGGCTAGATTATTTTATTACAAGCTACTTGGTCTACTAGATCATGTTTTGAGTCGCAGAATTGGGTATCTATTTGAGGGTCTATACGAATGGGTATTCCCCCTTCATGTGTCTAAATGTATTTATCTTATGTAAAGAGGGTTGGAAAAAATAATTAAAATCCCCTCTCAGTCAATTAATTAATTTTTCTGGTCAAATTAATTAAAAAATATTAAGCCAGAAATTTAATTAATTTTAGGTCCTAGGTGAGTTAAAATTCTTCAAAGGAAAAATTCGTTGGTCCTTAAAAAATGAATTTTTAAAGGTCCCAGGCCAAGGGAATATTGAGAATTTCAAGAAATTTTGGACCCTTGGGCCTAGGTGGTTAAGTCAAAGTCAAAATTTTGAGGTAATTAACTCAAGAATAGTATTTTTGAGTTAATTAGAATGGAATTAAATGATAATTTCGTTTTTCTTCAAATTTATAATTTCGACGGTCCAGATTAAAAGATGATCAAATCTTTTCAACGGTCTAAATTATTTTGAGATGAATCAACTTAACTAGTCGTTGGAGATTTTATCTTATAAATTAGAGGTCTTTGTTAGTCTTTGAATGATCCGATCTCTGGATAGTGCACTCGCTCTTGAAACTCTCCTGTAATATTTTCTAGAATAATACAAACGAAGACTTTGGGGTTTTATCTTGATGGTGGTGTTCCTCTTCAACATTTTATGGTAAACTTGTTTTTAATATTTTGCTGGTGATTATTTTAATGGATTGTTGATTAATGGCTCTTGTAGAGTAATTTTGGGTACAGGTATCTTGCCCAGGCTACCGGATCTAGGGTAAAAATATTAATTGGATCGAGCTAACTGTTATCTCTAGTTCATAAAAGTTTTATGTTTTATTACTATTTCTCTATTAATCTGACAATTTAACTCTAAGTTTGCAGAAATCTTCAGGATTTAGAACTAGGCATTTGGGGAAGTCCTAGTTTGGACCAGTTGACTCCCAGGAGATAAGATCTAAAGCGCCTTCTGGATCTAATTCCCCGGGCTTATCTTAAATTCCGTTTTTTGCAGGGTTCTTTATTGGGCTTGTGTCTCTCTTTTAAAATTTTATTTTCTGAATTGTGCTGAACTGTTTTAAATCTAGCCAAGAGGGTTTATGATCTGTAAATTAGCACTGTAAATTTGTAAATATTCTATAGGTTATAAGGGTTTATTTATTTCTTGTGCATAGTTTTGGATCTGTTTTGGTTTTTGCAGGTTTGCGAGGGTTTCTCAAAAAAATTTAGATCTGAGGCAAATTTAACCCCTAAAGGGTAAGATCTGGCCTCAGGATCGATTTTATTGGCAGATCTGAGTACAAAAAAGAAGATTTCAGGTGCATCTAAATCAGTATTCTAAAAATTTGAGTTATTGTGGGAAAAAATTTAATTACTGGAAGAATTTCGAGTTTACTGGGTTTTCCTTGAGATATTTTTTACATTTCTGCCTTCATTCCATCTTCACGCTACCTCAAATCTCTGCATCTGCCCTTCATTTATCCGTACACTCCCTCTTCCTCTTCATTGTTGCTTCATCTTCATTCCTCTGCCCTTGTTGTCCTGCAATTTTCTCCAAAACCGTCTGCAACTTCATTCAGTTTCCTCAACCAACGCATACGCTTTCTTATCTTCACGTTTTTCTCATGTCCACTGCCCTTCTTCTCTCCCGCTCCTCTTTACCTGTCCGTTGTCCATTCTCTACGCATTCCTTAAACCTTTTGCTTCGTCGTCCAGCCTCCTCTCTTGCCATCTCCCTCGACATTCCTTGTCGTTGATGTCCTTCTCTGCGTTAACCCTTCGACCTGCATAAAACACAGCATATGTAAAACCAAACTCATATATCGATTTTTCTTTTTTTTAGTTTTGTAACTTATGATTTAATCGTTAGTCTTTCTTTAGATTTTAATTTTTTTTTTTAGATTTTAGTTTAGAACCTTTTAATCTTAATTCTCAGTTTCTTTTAGCTTTTCAATATTCTTATTTTAGTTTGGTTAGCGTTAGGATTTCATTTCTTTTATGACTTTAGTTTTAATTCTTAGTTTTAACTTTAGCTTTTAGATTTTATTTAAATTTGTTTTGTTTTAATTTGTTTTAGAATTTCAATTTTTTTTTATTTTTTTTAGATTTAGGAAAAAGTCAAAAACAAAAATAAAAATTTGCCTTTTAGGACTTCAGTTTTCTTTTTTTTTTAGATTTTTTAATTTTTTAATGATTTTAGATTTTAAAGTTTAGCTTTAGTTAAGTTTTAGATTTCAATTTAGTCTTGTTTTAATTTAGTTTTAATTTTTTAGATTTTTAGATTTAGCTTTAGATTTTAATTTTGTCCATAGTTTTAGTTCTATTTGTATATAATTAGCTTCTAGATTTTAACAAGTAAAATATAAAAATAAAATATTACAAAATAAAAAATCCAAAATTCTAAACTTTTTGATTAGATTTAGTTGTATATACATTGTTTGGTTTTATTAAAAAGAAAATATAAAATGATAAAAATTTTGAAAAAAGATCAAAATTTTCTAAAAAAAAATTGGTTTTGGGCCTAGAATTTTGCATAGCCAAAAGTGAATTTTGAATTTCTTTTTATATAAAGTTTGGCTATATATTTCCGAATTGGAATAATTTTGAATATCATTTAAATTTGGAATTATTGGATATATCTAACATTTAAATTCGATGTTTTTCTCACGATAAGTTGCTTGAAATTGGTATATAATTGTTTAAAGTCCACTTTGGAAATATTTCAAGTAATGATAAATCGCATATCTTTATCGAACATCGTTAATGCATAATTCTGAGGGTGTTTTATCGAATATTATTGTGGTGAATTTGTTTTTCATAGCAACAGTTACATATCAGATACTTGACTTCAATTCCATAACGGGATATTTTGACTCCATAAGGCACTGGTTCTAAACTTCTGAATCTAATTGGATCTATAAAATCTCGTAAATCTTAAAAAGTATTTGGTTATCTAGCTGTGTCTCTTGAATTGGTTGATCTCCAACCAGTTCTCCTCCTTCATTTTAGTCAGGGTCTACCTCCCTTAGCCGGCAAGGAGACGGCTTAGATAGAGAGATTGGGGATCAGGGTGACAGCTCCCGATCTGAGCCGTTGTTGCGGTGCCTAGACAATCTGTGTGACAACATTTTTTGGCACCGTTGTCGGGGATAGAGTTGTTCTGTCCTTAGTCTTAACGACATTTTCTAATCTTCTAATCTTCTTTCGCCATTCATTAGCCTGTTACAAGGGATCACATTTTCTGGCGTCATTTCATCATCATATCTTTCATCATTTCATCATTTATACCTTTAGCACCTAGACATTTCGATTGGCTTGTTTGGGTGGCGACTCCACTTATTCATCTATTTACTCCCAGACAAGAATCCCACCCTGATATCCATCTGCTACTCTCGATTTTTTCTTTTGTTTCAGAATTAGTTTCATGTTCAAGTGGCGACTCCAATTCTTTCATTTCTTACAAGAGTTCCTGCTAAGAAGTTCACTTCTTGAGGACCTTTTGACTATTCTTGAACACGGATCTCTTTCTTAACTTTTAAGCAAGTCATCATGGATGACACCTTTCATGACATGCCAAAAGAGGTCATTTCTAAATTGCCTTTCTTCTCAGGTGGTAATCCGAGCATTGCTCTACAACATCTAAAGATGGTCACTTTTTTTATACACAAATATTGTCGTCCTTCACAATATAATCATGAAGATGTCAAGATACGTATCTTTGGCTATTCCTTAAAAGGTGATGCTATCGATTGGTTTCGAAATTGTCCAGAGGAGTATTGTTTACAAGACATCATCAATGCTTTTACAGATAAATATATAAAACAAGATGACTTGCCTTGTATTCCCAGTATTATGCAGAATAATGAAATTGATCTTGTAGAGAACTCAACTATCAGCAGGAAATTTCCAGACAATTCTCAGGATGAATCCACTTGTACCACCACAGCTCAAATCCATGATAGTGGTGAAGTAGAAACAAGTTGTCAAATCAATGTTGACAACGATAAGCATCTTGTTAACGAATTGATTCAGATGGTTAAGGATATACAACTAAATCAGACTCAAATCATTACGAATATGGAACTTAATCAAGAAAAAATAATAGCAGATCACGCCAGGGAAATTGGTTCTATGCAGAGCAGGTTGTTGGCCTTAGAAGAAAATCATGAGAAGGAGATGAACTACACGCAAAATATCTTCCGGGTCATGAAAACAGATAATGATAAAATGATTCAAAACATAAAAGCTAACCAGATCAATGTTCAAAATAGGATAAATACCATTGAAGCAAGTCATGCACAGGAAATAAATGTCATGGAAAACAAGTTAAAGATGATAGAAGTTAATCATTCTAATCAGATGTCTCTTCAACACAATTTGTTGACTATTGAAGAGAGTCATGCGAAGGAAATTACTCTTGATAATGTTAAGCATTCTACTGATATCCAAAATAAGTTGGAAAAAATGGAAAGATCACACATGCAGAATTTCCAACCCAAGTCAGATTTGTCAACAGTTCATAGGCCTCCCAGTTTGCCGAAGCAATTTCCATCTCATCACACGGAGGCCACTTTTCCCATTAAGGAAAAATTAACTATGGTAACAAAGGACAGTAAGAAAGACCAAGCTTATGTGTCACCTTTAACAGAGTATATTCAGAATAAGATTGGTCACACTCCAGGTTCATCAGATGTTTTGTACACGCATTTTCAAGATAACGACCAGAAATCTACAGTGGTCTCATTACTGACATCGCAACCAACTAAGAAGAAGAGAAAAAAGAAAAAAAGAAGCAAGCGGCTTGATTCGTCTAATGGCCGAGAGCAACTTGACATTCCGATAAGACAAAATCCTACCATATGCAATATTGGACATGGCACATCTGAAAAGCAGCCTACATGGCAAAATCCTACCATATGCTCAGCATGCACGATATTGAACACATTTGATGCCACAGGGCATCCTTTGTATTGTATCTCTAACCTTACATCTTGTTATTTCAGCATTTCATTTTTGTAGTTAGAATAGATTTACTTTTCATGTTAAGTAGAATAATAAATGATAGAAGAGCTTCTATTTTTCATGTCCTTAATGTTATATGATGATATTTGGATGGACGCTACTTATGTAATTTTGTGTGTTGCTTGAATACAGATTCTGGATTCTCAGATCCCTCCAGTGAAGCAACGTGTCCCCAAGTAGAGCAGATGTTGACCACACTTTGTCAATGACTCCATAGCAGTACACCCCCATTTTTTCAAATGGGATTCATCATGTTCGAGGTGGTCACGCCATTCAAATTCCATCATCAGTCGACAGTTTTATGAATAATGTAAATCTATTTTGCATGTTTATGATGTAAATGATCTAAGTAAGACCATCATGTGTGTAACAACCTAGGTAAGCCTAGTATGTTGGTGACGATTTCTATCCTAGGAGGTTTTTTGTCTCACTGATTTACTCGTGTTTTTCGACACAAGTGATCGGCAAAGTTTTCCCCTCCAACTTCACCCCAAAGCTAGGGTGGATTTTGTCATCAAGATGCTAAGTGAGTCCTAGTGTTTTCTATAGAGTCTTTGTAAAAGTAGTTTGGGATTAATCCTAGCTAGTTGGCTAGATTATTTTATTACAAGCTGCTTGGTCTACTAGATCATGTTTTGAGTCGCAAAATTGGGTACCTATTTGAGGGTCTATACGAATGGGTTTTCCCCTTTCATGTGTCTTAATGTATTTATCTTATGCAAAGAGGGTTGGAAAAAATAATTAAATCCCCTCTCAATCAATTAATTAAATTTTCTGGTCAAATTAATTAAAAAATCTTAAGCGAAAAATTTAATTAATTTTAGCTCCTAGGTGAGTTAAAATTCTTCAAAGACAAAATTCGTTGATCCTTAAAAAATGAATTTTTAAAGATTCCAAGCCAAGGGAATATTGAGAATTTCAAGAAATTTTGGACCGTTGGGCCTAGGTGGTTAAGTCAAAGTCAAAATTTTGAAGTAATTAACTCAAAAATAGTATTTTGAGTTAATTAAAATGGAATTAAATGATAAATTCGTTTTTCCTCAAATTTATAATTTCGATGGTCCAGATTAAAAGATGATCAAATCTTTTCAACGGTCTGGATTATTTTGACATGGATCAACTGAACTAGCCGTTGGAGATTTTATCTTATAAATTAGAGGTCTTTGTTAGTCTTTGAATGATCCGATCTCGGGACTGAATACTCGCACTTGAAGCTCTCCTGTAATATTTTCTGGAATAATACAAACGAAGACTTTGGGGTTTTATCTTGATGGTGGTGTTCCTCTTCAGCATTTTATGGTAAACTTGTTCTTAATATTTTGCTGGTGATTATTTTAATGGATTGTTGATTAATGGCTCTTATAGAGTAATTTTGGGTATAGGTATCTTGCCGAGGCTACTGGATCTAGGGTAAAAATATTAATTGGATCGAGCTAACTGTTATCTCTAGCTCATGAAAATTTTATGTTTTATCACTATTTCTCTATTAATCTGACAGTTAAACTTTAAGTTTGCGAATTCTCGTGATTTAGAACTCACTATTTGGGAAGTCCTGTTTGAGATCACCGACTCCCAGGAGATAAGATCTCGAGGAGCCCTCTAGATCTAATTCCTGTGCTTATCTTAAATTCCGCTTTTGGTGGTTCTTTATTGGCCAGTCCTTTTAAATTTTTTATTTTCTCGAATTGTAGCCGAATCGTTTTAAATCTGGCCAAGAGGGTTTATGATTTGTAAATTAGAACTGTAAATTTGTAAATATTCTATTGGTTGTAGGGGTTTATTTATTTCTTGTCCACAGTTTTGGATTTGTTTTGGTTTTAGCAGTTTTACAAGGGTTTCTCAAAAAAAAATTAGATCTGAGGCAGAGCTAACCCCCAGAGGGTAAGATCTGGCCTCGAGATCGCTTTTGTTGGCAGCTCTGAGTACAAAAAAGAAGATTTCAGGTGCATCTAAATCAGTATTCTAAAAATCTGAGTTATTGTGGGAAAAATTTTAATTACTGGAGGAATTTCGAGTTTACTGGGTTTTCCTTGAGATATTTTTTACATTTCTGCCTTCATTCCATCTTCACGCTACCTCAAATCTCTGCATCTGCCCTTCATTTATCTGTACGCTCCCTCTTCCTCTTCATCGCTGCTTCGTCTTCATTCCTCTGCCCTTGCCGTCTTGCAATTTTCTCCAAAACCATCTGCAGCTTCATTCAGCTTCCTCAACCAACGCATACGCTGCCTTATCTTCACGTTTTTCTCATGTCCATCGCCCTTCTTCTCTCCCTCTCCTCTTTACTTGTCCGCTGTCCATTCTCTACGCATTCCTTAAACCTTTTGCTCCGTCGTCCAGCCTCCTCTCTTGCCATCTCCCTCAACATTCCTTGCCGTTGACGTCCTTCTCTGCGTTAACCCTCCCACCTGCATAAAACACCGCATATGTAAAACCAAACTCATATATCGATTTTTCTTTTTTTTAGTTTTGTAACTTACGATTTAATCGTTAGTCTTACTTAAGATTTTAATTTTTTTTTTTAGATTTTAGTTTAGAACCTTTTAATCTTAATTCTCAGTTTCTTTTAGCTTTTCGATACTCTTATTTTACTTTGGTTAGCGTCAGGTTTTCATTTCTTTTATGCCTTTAGTTTTAACTTTAGCTTTTAGATTTTATTTAAATTAGTTTTGTTTTAATTTGTTTTAGAATTTCAATTTTTTTTTTTTTTTTTTTTAAGATTTAGGAAAAAGTCAAAAACAAAAATAAAAATTTGCCTTTTAGGACTTTAGTTTTCTTTTTTTTTAGATTTTTTAATTTTTTAATGATTTTAGATTTTAAAGTTTAGCTTTCGTTAAGTTTTAGATTTCAATTTAGTCTTGTTTTAATTTAGTTTTAATTTTTTAGATTTTTAGATTTTAATTTTGTCCATAGTTTTAGTTCTATTTGTATATAATTAGCTTTTAGATTTTAAAAAGTAAAAATATAAAAATAAAAAATAAAAAATAAAAAATCCAAAATTCTTAACTTTTTGAATAGATTTAGTTGTATATACATTGTTTGGTTTTGTTAAAAAGAAAATATAAAACGATAAAAAAACTGAAAAAAAAGATCAAAAAAAATTTTAAAATTGGTTTTGGGCCTAGAATTTTGCATAGCCAAAAGTGAATTTTAAATTTCTTTTTATCTAAAGTTTGGCTATATATTTCTGAATTGGAATGATTTTGAATATCATTTAAATTTGAAATTATTGGATATATCTAACATTTAAATTCGATGTTTTTCTCACGATAATATTTTTTATCTCGAATTTAAATCGTTGGTTCAAAGTTTAATGCTTAGCTGTGGTTAATGATTTTTGAGATATCTTTAATTGGGGTTTTAAGTTGCTTGAAATTGGTATATAATTGTTTCAAGTTCACTTTGGAAATATTTCAAGTAATGATAAATCGCATATCTTTATCAAACATCGTTAATGCATAATTCTGAGGGTATTTTATCGAATATTATTGTGGTGAATCTGTTTTACATAGCAGCAGTTACATATCAGATACTTGACTTCAATTCCATAACGGGATATTTTGACTCCATAAGGCACTGGTCTAAACTTCTGAATCTAATTAGATCTATAAAATCTCGTAAATCTTAAAAAGTATTTGGTTATCTAGCTGTGTCTCCTGAATTGGTTGATCTCCAACCAGTTCTCCTCGTTCATTTTAGTCAGGGTCTAACTCCCTTAGCCTGCAAGGAGACGGCTTAGATAGAGAGATTGGGGATTAGGGTGACAACCCCCGATCTGAGCTGTTGTCGTGGTGCCTAGACAATCTGTGCGACAACATTTTTTGGTGCCGTTGCGGGGGATAGAGTTGTTCTGTCCTCGGTCTTAACGACATTTTCTAATCTTCTAATCTTCTTTCGCCATTCATTAGCCTGTCACAAGGGATCACATTTTCTGGCGTCATTTCATAATCGTATCTTTCATCATTTCATCATTTATACCTTTAGCACCTGGACATTTCGGTTGGCTTTTTGTTTGGGTGGCGACTCCACTTATTCATCTATTTACTCCCAGACAAGAATCCCCCCCTGATATCCATCTGCTACTCTCGATTTTTTCTTCTGTTTCAGAATTAGTTTCATGTTCAAGTGGCGACTCCAATTCTTTCATTTCTTACAAGAGTTCCTGCTAAGAAGTTCGCTTCTTGAGGACCTTTTGACTATTCTTGAACACGGATCTCTTTCTTAAATTTTAAGCAGGTCATCATGGATGACACCTTTCATGACATACCAAAAGAGGTCATTTCTAAATTGCCTTTTTTCTCAGGTGGTAATCCAGGCATTGCTCTACAGCATCTAAAGATGGTCACTTTTTTTATGCATAAATATTGTCGTCCTTCTTAATATAATCATCAAGATGTCAAGATACGTATCTTTGGCTATTCCTTAAAAGGTGATGCTATTGATTGGTTTCCAAATTGTCATGAGGAGTATTGTTTACAAGATATGATCAATGCTTTTACAGATAAATATATAAAACAAGATAACTCGCCTTGTGCTTCCAGTATTATGCAGAATAATGAAATTGATCTTGTAGAGAACTCAACTATCAGCAGGAAATTTCCAGACAATTCTCGGGATGAATCCACTTGTACCACGACAGCTCAAATCCATGATAGTGGTGAAGCAGAAACAAGTTTTCAAATCAATGTTGACAACAATAAGCATCTTGTTAACGAATTGATTCAGATGGTTAGGGATATACAGCTAAATCAGGCTCAAATCATTAAGAATATGGAACTTAATCAAGAAAAAATAATAGCGGATCACGCCAGGGAAATTGGTTCTATGCAGAGCCGGTTGTTGGCCTTAGAAGAAAATCATGAGAAGGAGATGAACTACATGCAAAATATCTTCAGGGTCACAAAAACAGATAATGATAAAATGATTCAAAACATAAAAGCTAACCAGATCAATGTTCAGAATAGGATAAATACCATTGAAGCAAGTCATGCACAGGAAATAAATGTCATGGAAAACAAGTTAAAGATGATAGAAGTTAATCATTCTAATCAGATGTCTCTTCAACACAATTTGTTGACTATTGAAGAGAGTCATGCGAAGGAAATTACTCTTGATAATGTTAAGCATTCTACTGATATCCAAAATAAGTTGGAAAAAATGGAAAGATCACACATGCAGAATTTCCAACCCAAGTCAGATTTGTCAACAGTTCATAGGCCTCCCAGTTTGCCGAAGCAATTTCCGTCTCATCACACGGAGGCCACTTTTCCCATTAAGGAAAAATTAACTATGGTAACAAAGGACAGTAAGAAAGACCAAGCTTATGTGTCACCTTTAACAGAGTATATTCAGAATAAGATTGGTCACACTCCAGGTTCATCAGATGTTTTGTACACGCATTTTCAAGATAACGACCAGAAATCTACAGTGGTCTCATTACTGACATCGCAACCAACTAAGAAGAAGAGAAAAAAGAAAAAAAGAAGCAAGTGGCTTGATTCGTCTAATGGCCGAGAGCAACTTGACATTCCGATAAGACAAAATCCTACCATATGCAATATTGGACATGGCACATCTGAAAAGCAACCTACAAACTTGCTTGAAAGCAGGCAAATGCTTAGCATGCACTATATTGAACACATCTGATGCCACAGGGCTTCCTTTGTATTGTATCTCTAACCTTACATCTTGTTATTTCAGCATTTCATTTTTGCAGTTAGAATAGATTTACTTTTCATGTTAAGTAGAATAATAAATGATAGAAGAACTTCTATTTTTCATGTGCTTAATGTTATATGATGATATTTGGATGGACGCTACTTATGTAATTTTGTGTGTTGCTTGGATACAGATTTTGGATTCTCACATTCCTCCGGTGAAGCAACGTGTCCCCAAGTAGAGCCAGATGTTGACCACACTTTGTGAACGACCCCATAGTAGTACACCCCCATTTTTTCAAATAGATTCATCATGTTCGAGGTGGTCACGCCATTCAAATTCCATCATCAGTCGAAGTTTTATGAATAATGTAAATCCATTCTGCATATTTATGATGTAAATGATCTAAGTAAGACCATCATGTATGTAACAACCTAGGTAAGCCTAGTATGTTGGTGACGATTTCTATCCTAGGAGGTTTTTTGTCTTACTGATTTACTTGTGTTTTTCGACACAAGTGATTGGCAGAGTTTTCCCCTCCAGCTTCACCCCAAAGCTAGGGTGGATTTTGTCATCAAGATGCTAAGTGAGTCCTAGTGTTTTCTATCGAGTCTTTGTAAAAGTAGTTTGAGAATAATCCTAACTAGTTGGCTAGATTATTTTATTACAAGCTGCTTGGTCTACTAGATCATGTTTTGAGTCGCAGAAATGGGTACCTATTTGAGGCTCTATACGAATGGGTTTTCCCATTTCGTGTGTCTAAATGTATTTATCTTATGTAAAGAGTGTTGGAAAAAATAATTAAATCCCCTCTCAATCAATTAATTAAATTTTCTGGTCAAATTAATTAAAAAATCTTAAGCCAGAAATTTAATTAATTTTAGGTCCTAGGTGAGTTAAAATTCTTCAAAGGCAAAATTCATTGGTCCTTAAAAAATAAATTTTTAAAGATCACAAGCCAAGGGAATATTGAGAATTTCAAGAAATTTTGGACCCTTGGGCCTAGGTGGTTAAGTCAAAGTCAAAATTTTGAGGTAATTAACTCAAAAATAGTATTTTTGAGTTAATTAAAATGGAATTAAATGATAAATTTGTTTTTCCTCAAATTTATAATTTCGACGGTCCAGATTAAAAGATAATCAAATCTTTTCGACGGTCCAGATTATTTTGACATAGATCAACTGAACTAGCCGTTGGAGATTTTATCTTATAAATTAGAGATCTTTGTTAGTCTTTGAATGATCCGATCTCTGGATCATGCACTCGCTCTTGAAGCTCTCCTGTAATATTTTTTGGAATAATACAAACGAAGACTTTGGGGTTTTATCTTGATGGTGGTGTTCCTCTTCAGCATTTTATGGTAAATTTGTTCTTAGTATTCTGCTGTTGATTATCTTAATGGATTGTTGATTAATGGCTCTCGTAGAGTAATTTTGGGTACAGGTATCTTGCCTAGGCTACTGGATCTAGGGTAAAAATATTAATTGGATTGAGCTAACTGTTATCTCTAGCTCATGAAAGTTTTATGTTTTATCACTATTTCTCTATTAATCTGAGAATTCAACTCTAAGTTTGCAGAAAGCTTCAGGATTTAGAACTAGGCGTTTGGGGAAGTCCTTGTTTGGACCAGGTTACTCCCAGGAGATAAGATCTGAAGAGCCCTCCGGAGCTAATTCCCCGGGCTTATCTTAAATTCCGTTTTTTGCAGGGTTCTTTATTGGGCTTCTGTCTCTCTTTTAAAATTTTATTTTCTGAATTGTGCTGAACTGTTTTGAATCTGGCCAAGAGGGTTTATGATTTGTAAATTAGTATTGTAAATTTGTAAATATTCTATAGGTTGTAAGGGTTTATTTATTTCTTGTGCATAGTTTTGGATCTATTTTGGTTTTAGCAGGTTTACGAGGGTTTCTCAAAAAAATTTAGATCTAAGGCAGAGCTAAGCCCCAGAGGGTAAGATCTGGCCTCAGGATCGCTTTTGTTGGCAGATCTGAGTACAAAAAAGAAGATTTCAGGTGCATCTAAATCAATATTCTAAAAATTTGAGTTATTGTGGGAAAAATTTTAATTACTGGAGGAATTTCGAGTTTACTGGGTTTTCCTTGAGATATTTTTTACATTTCTGCCTTCATTCCATCTTCATGCTGCCTCAAATCTTTGCATCTGCCCTTCATTTATCCGTACGCTCCCTCTTCCTCTTCATCGTTGCTTCATCTTCATTCCTCTGCCCTTGCTGTCCTACAATTTTCTCCAAAACCGTCTGCAGCGTCATTCAGCTTCCTTAACCAACGCATACGCTGCCTTATCTTCACGTTTTTCTCATGTCCGCCGCCCTTCTTCTCTCCCGCTCCTCTTTACCTGTCCATTGTCCATTCTCTACCAATGTTTTAAAAAACGGAATCGGTCAGCTACTAGGCCGAGGTAATGACTCGGTCGACTCGGTTTCAATGACTCGGTTTTTGTAAAAAATACATTAAATATTAATTTTTTTGTACAAAAACATAAATTTAAAGATTTTTATTCATGTTTCCAAACACAAAGCATTACAATATAGATAAGTCACAAAAGACAACATATGATCAAAGTAGGCTCATGAATATACCCATTATATCAAAATTGCACCTAGTGCACTGTCCAATACAGGATGATGATATAGAGATCAAAACAAAAAACATAACCAATGTCACTAACATCATGTCATCAAGGTACATAGAGGAATTGGTGCTCTTGATTAAATACGAGTTCCATCCCCTAATACATGACAAAATTCGATGGAAACATTGCAATAACCCAATCCTGAAATCCTGAAAAACTGATAAGTCTGTTGGATTTTGAATGAGATCTAAAATTCTACTTTCTCCATATGAAATCCAATGAGGTTGGAACCACTCTCAAACATCCTGAGTCATTTCATGGTAATGTTAAAAATTTAAGTAAAAGGATGAAAGACATTCTCCTTAATCTTCATTTTCATCCTTTTACCATGAAGCTGCTCCAAAAACCAACTCCACAACTCTTCAGAAAACCTCAAACAAACCTAACAGCAGAATTAAATTTGGTTTCAAGTCCATAAAAATCGATTTTTTTGGCCCACCGGCCGGCAGAATTGGCTCGGCCGAGTTAACTCGGACCAGGCCTAGTCAGCCGGTTTGTTACCGAGCCGGCCGAGCCGGTACAAAAACCGGCCAGCTCGGTAACAAACCGGCCAACTGGCCGTTTCTTGTGCCTGGTTGGACCGGCAAGCCTAATGGCTCGGTCGACCAGGCCTGGTCCGATTCGAATCGGCCATTTTTTAAAACTATGTTCTCTACGCATTCCTTAATCCTTTTGCTCCGTCGTCCAGCCTCCTCTCTTGCCATCTCCCTCGACATTCCTTGCCGTTGACGTCCTTCTTTGCGTTAACACTCCGACCTGCATAAAACACCGCATATGTAAAACCAAACTCATATATCGATTTTATTTTTTTTAGTTTTGTAACTTACGATTTAATCGTTAGTCTTACTTAAGATTTTAAATTTTTTTTTTTAGATTTTAGTTTAGAACCTTTTAATCTTAATTCTCAGTTTCTTTTAGCTTTTCGATATTCTTATTTTAGTTTGGTTAGCGTCAGGTTTTCATTTCTTTTAGGCCTTTAGTTTTAATTCTTAGTTTTAACTTTAGCTTTTAGATTTCATTTAAATTAGTTTTGTTTTAATTTGTTTTAGAATTTCAAATTTTTTTATTTTTTTTAGATTTAGGAAAAAGTCAAAAACAAAAATAAAATTTTGCCTTTAGGACTTTAGTTTTCTTTTTTTTTAGATTTTTTAATTTTTTAATGATTTTAGATTTTAAAGTTTAGCTTTAGTTAAGTTTTAGATTTCAATTTAGTCTTGTTTTAATTTAGTTTTAATTTTTTAGATTTTTAGATTTAACTTTAGATTTTAATTTTGTCCATAGTTTTAGTTCTATTTGTATATAATTAGCCTTTAGATTTTAAAAAGTAAAAATATAAAAATAAAAAATTACAAAATAAAAAATCCAAAATTCTTAACTTTTTGATTAGATTTAGTTGCATATACATTGTTTGGTTTTGTTTAAAAGAAAATATAAAATGATAAAAAAATTGAAAAAAGATCTAAATTTTTTAAAAAATTGGTTTTGGGCCTAGAATTTTGCATAGCCAAAAGTGAATTTTGAATTTCTTTTTATCTAAAGTTTGGCTATATATTTCTGAATTGGAATGATTTTGAATATCATTTAAATTTGGAATTATTGGATATATCTAACATTTAAATTCAATGTTTTTCACACAATAATATTTTTTATCTCGAATTTAAATCGTTGGTTCAAAGTTTAATGCTTAGCTGTGGTTAATAATTTTTGAGATATCTTTAACTGGGGTTTTAAGTTGCTTGAAATTGGTATATAATTGTTTAAAGTTTACTTTGAAATCGCATATCTTTATCGAACATCGTTAATGCATAATTCTAAGGGTGTTTTATCGAATATTATTGTGGTGAATCTGTTTTCATAGCAGCAGTTACATATCAGATACTTGACTTCAATTTCATAACGGGATATTTTGACTCCATAAGGCACTGGTTCTAAACTTCTGAATCTAATTGGATCTATAAAATCTCGTAAATCTTAAAAAGTATTTGGTTATCTAGCTATGTCTCCTGAATTGGTTGATCTCCATTCAGTTCTCCTCCTTCATTTTAGTCAGGGTCTACCTCCCTTAGCCTGCAAGGAGACGGCTTAGATAGAGAGATTGGGGATCAGGTTGACAGCCCCCAATCTGAGCCGTTGTCACGGTGCCTAGACAATTTGTGCGACAACACCTCCAAACAAACTCCTCCAAAAAGCTGCAGTGAACTTTGCATCTCTATCTGAAATGATCATCTTATGAATACCATGCAATTTTGCAATCTCCTTCATAAATACAATTGCTACTTGAGTTGTACCAAAGGTAGACTGTACAGATATAAAGTGAGCAACTTTAGTCAACGTATCCACTACAAGCATGATAGAGTCATGCTGGTATTTGGTTCTTGGTAAACCAATAATAAAATCCAAGAAAACGGTCTCCCAATTCCATTATGGGATGGGTAAAGGATTCAGCAACCCCGCTGGATGCTAATGTTCAACCTTTATCTGTTGGCACTATATACATCTAGCCAAGTAATTTGCAACATCCTTTTTCATTCCAGGCCAGAACAGGTTTTTCTTAAAGCTGAAATTAATTTCTGATATCCGGGATGTCCAACATAGGGTCTTTTATGGTACTTATCCAGAATCTCTTTTTTTAAGGAGTCTACATTAGGAATGTATAATCTATCTTTATAGTAAATCAGTCCTCTCTGGTTTTGTGTATACCCTTTCATCTCCTTTCTCAGAATTTGTGTTTGGAGTTTTTCATAATTTTGATCTCGTTCCACCACTCCTTGTATCAGTCCTTCCATATCAAAGTTGGCACTACTTTCAACATTACTTACAGTTTTTCAAGCATTTCTGCTTAGTGCATCTGCAATCTTGTTTTCCTTCCCTTTAATATGTTTAATCTCCATGTCAAACTCACTAAGGAAGGACAACCACCTCGCTTGTCTAGCATTCAAATCTGTTTGGGTGAAGAAATACTTTAGGCTGATGTGATCTATCATTAACACAAACATTTTCCCTAAAAAGTAATGTCTCCACATCTTTAGAGCATGTATTACAACAACCAGTTCTAAATCATAAACACTATAATTTTGTTCATGTTTCTTGTGTTTTCTAGATTCATAGGCTATAACAAAATTTTCTTGTAGTAGTACTCCTCCTATCCCTTCCTCCACAAACATCTGTGCACACTACAAATTCCTGATCTGGATCAACAATTTTAAAATAGGTGCTGTTGTAAGTTTTAGTTTTAGCTGATCAAAGTTGTTTTGACATTTTTCAGTCCATTCAAACTTAACTGCTTTCCTTTGTAGAGATGTAATAGGGTAAGCTAAGGCTGAAAATCTCTCCACAAACCTCCTGTAATATCCTGCAATTCCCATGAAGGATCTTACAGAAGACACATCCATAGATACCGGCCACTCTCTAATTGCTTTTATCTTTTCTGAGTCTACTGCTAACCCTTTTTTTGAAATTATGTGACCCAGGTATTGAATTTTATCTTTAAAAAATTCACATTTGCTAAACTTAGCGTACAACTTGTTTTCTTTGAGTGTCTGTAAAACAATTCTAAGGTGTTCCTGATGCTCAGCTTCATTCTTAGATTAAATCAAAATGTCATCAATAAAAACTAGTACAAATTTGTCCAAGTATTTATTTAAGACACTGTTCATTAAACACATAAAAGTAGCAGGTGCATTAGTTAATACAAACGGTAGGATCACAAACTCATAGTGTCCATACCTGGTTCTAAAAGCAGTTTTACTTATATCTTCATCCTTAATTCTTAATTGATGGTAGCCTGTCCTTAGATCAATTTTCGAAAAAACTGTTGTTCCTCTAACTTGGTCAAAGAGGTCATCTATCCTACGTAAAGGATATTTCTTCTTGATTTTCAGCTTGTTCAATTGACGATAGTCTATACACATTCTGAAGGTACCATCTTTCTTTTTCACAAACAACACCGGTGCTCCCTATGGGGATACACTTGGTCTAATGTAACTTCTACCCAGCAACTCTTGTAGCTGCATTTTCAACTCCATCAATTCTGGAGTACTCATTCTGTATGGGACTCTAGAAACTGGTGTTGCTCCCGGCACTAAATCAATTGAGAAATCAATTTCTCTCCTAGGGGGCAGATGAGGAATTTCATTCGAAAACACATCTTTGAATTCTCTGATACCGGTAATGTTTCCAAAGGGTTTTCTTCTGCTTGCTGTCCCAATTCTTCTACATGGACAGAATACACTTGGCAACCCTTCCTAGCAATTCTCTTCAATTGCAGTGCTGAAATCTGTCTCACAGATATGGGCTTGGGTTTTCCTTTTACTATGACAGGTTTTCCCTCCTCATTTATGTAGTGTATTGTTTTGTCTAAGTAGTTTAACATGGCTTTCTGTTTCTCTAACCAATCCATTCCTACCAGTACATCATAGGACCCTAAAGGTAGAATATTCAGATTCAGCTCAGTTTGGTATCCATTCAGATTTATGGCTGTTTGGGGTAACTTATGAGTCACTTTCCTTTTGGTACCAGTGGCCAACTGAACTAACCAAGACTGATGAAATTTTTCGGACTTTATGTTACATTTTTCTACCATTTGAGGAATGATATAACTTAAAGATGCACTTGGATCTATTAAAACAGAAACAGGTTGGTCAGCAATCATATCTTCTACTTCTACCATAGTGGACTGGTGTTCTGCTTGACAATCTTCTAGAGCAGCACTGATTTTGGGGATGTTTCTCGCCACGTCATTAACAGTCGTTGCTTCTCTTAGTACTTGTATATTCTGAATGTTTCTGTGTGGACAGTCCCTTAGTAAATGAGGTTCTCCACAACCCCAACACTTTAAACGTTCTCTCATTTTAACAGTCCCCTCTCTTTTATTGTTCCCATTCATCTGTTTGGACCCGGTTTGTGGTTAAGCAGTTTGATTTTCTCCGGTTTTGGTGAACTTCTTTCTTTGGTGATTTCTCCCAAAGTTCTTCAGATATGCTGGTTTTGTTCTTTTTCTGTTGGAGTCACCCTTCTCTTTATTTTGTCAATTCTTTGCTTGTTCACTTTTGCCATTGAATTGGTGGTAACACAGTCTTGCCTTGCGCACCACCTCATCCATGGTCTTGGGATTATCAAACTCTATCGTTTCCTTGTATATCTTTTCAGTTTCTTGTTGTTAGGATTTAATGCTCATACACAAATGCATTCAAAAGATGAACTTAGGAAAGAATACAGATTGAATCATTTACTACAAACACTAGGCGGAAACTAGGGAAAACAAGCACATTAAATGACAAATTTTTGAGCAATTCCTATGGAGAAAAGCCCGAAGGAAAAACCAGGAGAGAGAGAATTTTTATTATAATCCCACAGAAAAATAAAATGAGTTTACAACAAATTTCCTTTCCAACAACAATTTGTTATTTTTTGTAGCATCGGATGTGCTTTAGCCATGAAACTTTGTGGAGAGACTAGAATACATGAGATCTCTAGAACCCAGAAATCGTTTTTGAAAATTTTGCCTAGAAGTGACTTAATTAGACTATTAACCAATTTTTTAATGTTTCCTAAGTCTAAACTTAGGAAAACTGGTTAATTAATCAGTATTAATTAAGTCAAAGTGAGAATGATCTAGAAACTCACACGGATCGATCCAGAGATGATCCTTGCCATCGATTATGTTTTAATCTTGGCCGTTGGTGCTCCAACAGAGGATTATAAGAGGAGATCGGTGTGCTGACGGAGACAACACTTCAGCAATTCGATTTTTTGGCATATCGATTTCCAGAGTAGTAGCAATCAATTGTTAGAGAGAGCCAGAGATCGAAGTAGTGAGAGAGGGGTAGAGACAGTGAGGATGGAGGAAGTATTCCAGATCCAGTGAGTGCATTTGGAGAGAGGTGGAACAGCCACAGAGAAGCTGATGTAGGGATTGCGCAATAGCTTCTAGAGGCAAGTTCGATTTGTTGAGAGGGAAAGACGTCTTCAGTTCCAGAGGCCGAGAAGGAGCCCCAAAGTGTCGGAGAAGAAATTTCTCAGCCAGAAGAAGGTAGAACGACTTCTTTAGAGACCAGTAAGAGGTTAGACGTCGAACAAACAACGCAGAGGCTGATGGAGAGAGTCAGAGGGTCAAGTTTTCTAAAGGCAATTTGTGTCAGGGTTTGCCTATGGAGTTAGGAAAATTCCTCACTAGAATTTTGCCAGTATTTTTCTTTATGGGATTGCCAGATTTCGGCATCTAGTTGTACTTAGAATTTTTCAATGCTGCATATAATAAAACCCTTAGCTATTGCACCGATTTTCCCAAGTTGGGATTTTTCCGAGGACTTTTGTCCAAAAATAACTGTGTTAATTATTGTATAGATTGCCAAATATATACCCTTTTCTCTATGTATGCTCTTTGCTCTATGTTGTGTGTGATCTTGACAAATCAGAAACAGGAAGACGAGATTTTTCTACTACGTATGCTCTTTCCCCGCGTCTTTGTGCAACCTTGGGAAATCAGAAATAGCAGAAAAAAGGGATAGTTGCCGGTAAGTCTAACTGGAAATCTAACGTTCTGCCGTAAGGCTTGTATATTGTTTTATTTTTTGCACGGATTTTGTGTTGTTTTTGCAGGAAAAAAACACGCACATCGAAGAGAAACAAAAAAACCCCTTCCTCCTTTCAAACAAATACAGAATCCTTTCACTAGCTCACTTGGTGTAAAGTTACTTTATGAGAATAGAGGTCTTGGGTTTAAGTCTCTTTGGCAAGCTTCTTTTTCTAAAAAAAACTTTAAGTTACTTTTTCTTAAAAAAACATTTTGGCAAGTTGCCAGTTTGAAAAAAAGGTCTTTTTTATTTAAAACACAAATGTAAAAGTAACATTGTAAAAGTGACTCTCACTTATTTATAAAAGTGGGTCACATCAATTATTTTTTTTTTAAAAGTGAACTTATTGTATTAAGTTTGGAAAGGGGGGGGGGAGAGGAGTGCGGGATTTTTTTTTAAGTACATCTTCATCATCATCTTTCAACCTCTCATGTAACTATTCGGCATCTACTACAACTTTTTTTCAAAAAGACATAATTTCTTCATCCGGAAGCCGTTTTCAGAGCTGTTTTTTTAACCGGCCTAAGTTTTCGAGATCTTTCCATTGGAGCAGTTGGTTTCAGCCCTCTCAACTTCAATTAAAAAAAAAATGGAAAGAGCATGCTCAGTTATTCTTAACAGCACCAATTATTTTCAATAGCTATCCTACATGGTAGACTTACTTAGAAGTAAAGTAATGGCCGAAGTGTCCTCAGACACGTAATTTTATTAATCACAAAAAAATAATTACATTGGAATTATGCAAGAGTTTACACCCGAACAACAAAAACACTCTTGAAATGAGCTATTTATAAGCTCAATGTCCTAACTTCCACTAATTATGGATCACTTATTAAATAACAAGTGTCCACTTACATTAACTGACCTCCTATCTATTCTATTAACTTTATTCCTAACTTATAGCCTAGGAAACGACTCTTTTCTAGAGTCCTATTTTTAATAACAAATTTCTATTTCTAAGTATCTCAAAAATTTATTAAATATTCTAGAATAATAATTATTAATTTAATTTCTTAAATTAATAATTATTTTATTCAAACTTTATATCCTATGATAATATTTATTTTTGAATCATCTAACATTCCCCCCTATGATCCAAAGATACATTACAACAGTTACCAAGTTCATCCCTGAACTTAGTAAATTTTATTCTGCCAAGAGGTTTCGTGGAAATGTCGGAGGTCTGATCTTCTGAAGGGCAATACACTGGCTTGATGACGTCCTTTGCAATGAGAGATCTAATATGATGATACTTGGTGTCCACATGCTTTGTCTTTGACTGAAAAACTGGATTCTTAGCAAGCTTTATTGCTGACTGATTGTCGATGAATAACGAAGTAGCTTCTGTTGGAGGAATTCCCAAGTCCTATAAAACTCGACGTAACCAAACAATCTCACATGCTACTTCCCGTGCTGAAATGTACTCCACTTCTGCTGAAGAAGTGGCCACTGTAGTTTGCTTCTTGCAACTACAGGAAACTGCAGCTGACCCCATGTTCATTAAGTAACCTCAGGTTGATGCCCTGTCATTAATACTGCCAGCAAATCGGCATCTAAAAATCCACCAAGTACAAAATTTTTAGTCTTTTTGTAAAGAAGACCAAAATATTTTGTTCCTTGGATATATCGAAGAACTCTTTTGGCTGCATTCCAGTGGCTATCTAGTGGTTCCTGCATAAAACGTGAAAGAATACTGACTGCATAAGATAGATCAGGACGAGTGGTTGTCAAATAAATCAAACTGCCAATCAACTGTCTATAAGTAGTGTTGTCCACCTTTTCCCCCCCTTCAAATTTTGAAAGTTTCAAGTTTTGTTCCATAGGGGTAAGGACAGGCTTACAATCCTGCATTCCAAATCGTTGAAGAATTTTTGCTGCATATTTACTCTGGGAAATGAAGATTTGATGTGGACGTTGGAATACTTCAACTCCAAGATAGTAGTGAAGTAGTCCCAAATCTGTCATCTTAAAACCTGCATGTAATTCCTTTTTCACCTGTTCAATGTGATCATCATTGTTGCCTGTGATGATCAAATCATCGACATACATAATGAGAATGACTAGATGTTTTCCCTGTTGGCGCACATACAAAGTATCATCAGATTCACTTCTTTGAAAACCAACTTTTTGAAGGTATTCATCCATCTTTGCATACCAAGCCCGGGGAGCTTGTTTTAATCCATAAAAAGCCTTGATTAATTTGCAGACTTTATGTTCTTGCCCTTCAACTTCAAACCCTAGTGGTTGTGTCATATATACATCTTCCTGTAAGTCCCCGTTGAGAAAAGCGCTTTTGACATCCATTTGATGAACTTTCCACCCTTTCTGAGCGGCCAATGCAAGTGTTAATCTAATGGTGTCCCATTTAGCTGTAGGTGCAAAAGTTTCTTCATAATCAATGCCTTCCTGCTGCGCAAAACCTTTAGCGACAAGTCTTGCTTTATACTTGTCAGGTTCACCATTTTGGTTGTACTTAACTCTATAAACCCATTTGCATCCTATGGGTTTAACATTTGGAGGACAATCAACTAGTTTCCAAGTGTGGTTATCAATTACTGCTCCATATTCATCAATCATGGCTTGTTGCCATTCTTTATGTTTGACTGCTTCTTTGTATGTGGAAGGTTCAGTAAAATCATGTGCTAGCAAGGCGAAAGTTGCTTCACTTCTGTGTTTCTGTCTTGTTCCTGTTTTATTTTGTTCATCAAGCTTTACATCTTTCAATAGTTGAACTGCCCATTTTGGAAGTTGTTGCTCACTTGTTTGAGATTCTGAGAAGTCCCCATCATTGTAAAGGGGATTAATGTAAACTGATGTTCGTCGTTCAGGTGGTGAATCTGGAGAATCACTGTCAGAAGAACTGCTGCTGCTTGGAGACGCTGATGAACTGCTAGAAGACCCAGATGATTTTGTTGAAGTAGATGGACTTGATGACTCATCTTCAGAGGAAGGAAAATCAAGTTCATACCAATTTGGTGAAGTTGGTTGACTTTGCATATTTCCTTTCCTTTTACTGCCCTTAGTTTCTAACTTGTGAAGAAGAATTTCGATTTCTTCAGCACCCTTACTCTCTGTTTCATCAAAAATGACATCCTTGCTCACAATAAATTTTCCATTTGTCAAAAGACGATACCCTTTCTTTTCATCTGAATAGCCAATCATTGTGCATTTCAAACTTCTTGAATCAAGCTTAGTTCATTTTTCTTTGGGAACTAAGGCATAACAGATGGATCCAAAAACTCGAAGATGTTTAACTTTAGGTTTGAAACCAAACCAAGCTTCATAAGGGGTGATTCCTTCTAAAGAAGTAGTTGGAGATCTGTTTCTTAGATAGACAACTGTATGGATTGCTTCTGCCCAATATGTTGGACTTAACCCTTTGAAAGTTAACATGGATCTCGCCATGCCTAACAATGTGCGATTCATCCTTTCTACGACTCCATTTTGCTATGGAGTGTAAACATTTGTAAGATGCCTTCTGATGCCATTTTCACTACAATAAGTTTTGAATTCATTTGAATTGAATTCTCCCCCATTATCTGTCCTGAGAGTACCTATCTTTTCTTTGACCTCATTGTCAATAAGTTGTCGAAAAATTTTAAACTTCTCAAATGCTTCTGACTTGTTTTTCAAGAAGTAAACCCAAGTCATTCTGTTGAAATCATCAATAAATAGCAAGAAATATTTGCAACCACCTAATGCAGTTTGTAGTGGACCACACACATCACTGTGAACTAGTTGCAGCATCCTGTTTGCGTGCCATGAACTTGTTGGAAAACTTTCTCGACTCTGTTTGCCATAAATGCAGGCTTCACATTTTGCATTTTCCATGTTGAAAGTTGGAAGTCCTTTAACCATCCCTTGTTTCTGCAATTGAGAAAGACTATCAAAATTCAAATGTCCATATCTTACATGCCATAATCTTATAGGTGAAATTCTTGTAGTATCTGCCCCTGCAAAATCAGAATGCCTTGGAATAACTGCCGCTTTCATCCTTAACAGTTTTCCGTCTTCATATCCTGTCATCACTGTTTGGAAGTTCCGTTTGACTGAATTAATCTTAACTAAGCCATCTTCCATAATTATTTGATGTCCTGCTTGTTGAATCATGACCAAAGACAACAAATTTTTCTTAAAGGTGGGTACATACCACACATTGGCAATCAATTTTTCTCCAATGTCAAGGAGAAAAACTTTAACTGCACCTTTTCCATAACTAAAAAGATGGAATTAAGATGGCACTCTTGAAAATTCCAAAAGAAATCTCGTCTACAAGTCATGTGCTGAGTTGCTTTTGAATCCAAAATCCAAGCATCTTCATAATCACTCTTAATATAGGAGGAAAGTTGGATTGCTGGTGAAGAAGTGAAGACATATTCTGAGTCATTATCATCTTGATCTTGATCATTTGCAAATTGTGCTGAAGGCTGTTGAAACTTAGAAATTTTATTGATAGATGTGCGACAATCTGCAGCATAATGACCAACTCTGTTACATCGCCTGCAAACAATTTGACTCAAATCGGTGCCTCTTCCTTGAGACTGTCCTCTGCCTTGAGACTGTCCTCGACCTCTGCTTTGTCCTCTGTTTTGAGATTGTCCTCTCCCTGGATTTTGTCCTGTGCCTTGCCAATATCCTCTGTTTTGATTGTTGCCTCTGCCTTGAGAATTGTTTCTGCCTGAATTGGAGCCTCAGTTGGAGTTGTTACCTCTATGTTGACTGCGACCACGACCATGCACTTCTTGATTTTGATTAAAATTACCTTTTCCTTTGTTTTTGGAATTATCAGCTGAGGAGTTGCTAGTACTGGCCTCTATGAGAAAAACATCTTCACCAACTTTCTTTTTCTTCCCAAAAGTTTTATCATGTTGAGTCAACATTTCGCAGAGCTCATCAAACTTTAGCTTTTCTAACTTTCCAATTAGTTGTAGAGTTTCCAAAAAATGTGTGTAGGAAGAAGGAAGTCCAGCAATTAAAATTGTGACCATAAAACTATCATCTACTGCTTGAAAACCATCATTAACAATTTCCTGCTTAATATTCTTAAGTCTGGAGATGTATTCAATAATATCTCCTTCTTCGGTGAATTTTTGATGCAACAATTTTAATTGTAGGTCAACTCTTTTTGATTGAGGCTGAGTATCAAACAACTCTTTAAAAGTTCTCAAAGCAGACCATGCATCTTTAGCATTTTCGATATGGACATACATTTCATCATTGACAGAAGATTTAATGAGAGCTAATGCTTTGGCATTTTTAACTTCCCATTTTGCTAGTGCAGCTGCATTTGTAGGTTTATTTGGCTTTACATCTCCATCACAAATATCATGCCATAGTTCATTATAAACGAGAGTGCTTTCGATGAGGCGTTGCCATGTTTTGTAAGATTTTGAGCCTTCAAGTTTGTCGGAATCAGAAAAGAAATTAATCAACTTAGACATTGTAGTGTTTTAAACCACGAATCAAGCTCCAAAAAAATATCAAGATGCGCAACACAACAGCAACACACGACGCAAAAAACGAACTATCGGGGCTTGACCTTGACCCTCGAATAGTCGTTGAAACAGGAGAAAATTGACTGAGCTTTGCACTTGGCTCTAGTCAATTTCTCAAATATTACAAGGTAACTTTCAAAATTTGACTTTTACAATAGTGCTTTTGCACAATCTGGTAAAAAAAAGTTACCCCCCTCAAAGTAAAATTATTTTGAGTCACACTTATCTCTCCAGAAACAAATTACAAAGAAAAAAACTCCTTATTACTCCAAAAATTACAAAATCCTTATTACTCCAATAAAACATTACATAAAAAATATATACTTTATTTCTCGCTCTTTTCACCCTCAATATAGAATTGTGGGGCTTACACAATGCCTATAAAGAGTTATGCTCGTTCTCCTCCTCCTTTAACTCGTTAAAATCGTACATATACAACAGGTGTTTGAAGATGCTCACCAAACTTTGCAAAATTCTAACGCACAACACATGATCGATCACTTCATATTTAACTTTGCAGAATTCTTTGAGAAAATCAAGCAACCTTCAGCATACGGCACGGTGTTGTTAAGCAACCTTCACCTTCAACAACGATGTTGTTAAGAAACCTTCAAACAATTGTTTAGTGGAAGAACACACGGCTTTTTGAGAACACACGGCTTCTTTAGACACATAAATTCACCAGTGAAAGAACACACGGCTTCTTGAGAACGCACGGCTTCTTCAAACAATTCTTCAGTGTAGATTGGCAAAAAAAATCACAGATTGTTAACAATCCGTATGCCACAATAAAAAATTATCCACAAAAGCGTGTTTGAATCTTTGAATCTAGAGATTTCTCTCCATATACTCCGATGGGTGTAGAGAAAAAGTCGAACAGAATGGGAGCTTGAATTAGGCTGAATGGAACAGTATGAGAAAGTTGAGAAGATAGGAGAAGGAACATATGGTGTGGTTTACAAGGCGCGTGATCGCTTGACAAATGAGACCATAGCTCTCAAGAAAATTCGTTTGGAGCAAGAAGATGAGGGTGTACCAAGCACTGTAATTATAGAAATTTCTCTTCTTAAAGGAATGTAGCATGGGAAGGTTAATGGAATAACTTCTAGCGTAAAGCCACAAAAATTATGTTTCACCGTAAATTAATATTTGCAGCGCTCATTTTGTAACATTAAGTTCATGGAGTGAAAAATCTTCAGTTTTCTGAAAATTATTGGAGTTGGTTTCAAAGCATGTACAGAGGAAGAAGGACGTGTTTTGTTTCTAAAATTAAGATTCAATCACACAGATTTTGCAGAAAATTCACACAGATTTTGCCTTTGTTCTTTGATAATAAAAATGATTTTAGAATTTACAAATCTAAAATCAATTAAAAAAATTATGTTCCTTTAAACAAAAACTTGACAAATTCCATACCAATCACTTGCTGATCAATTCAACGGAGTTTTCCAAGAATTGGTAGAGCTGGAATCTCCTCATCACATTCACTGCAGCATTGCCGTAGCTCTGATACCACAATAATGGCCGAAGTGTCCTCAGACACGTAATTTTATTAATCACAAAAAAATAATTACATTGGAATTATGCAAGAGTTTACACCCGAACAACAAAAACACTCTTGCAATGAACTATTTATTGTGCAAGAGTTTACACCCGAACAACAAAAACTCTCTTGCAATGAGCTATTTTTTGGATCATCTAACATAAAGGGCTTTATAGAATAGCCACATGACAAGAATCTAAACCTACCAATGGAGACAAAGCCACTAAATGGGAAAATAAACAAGATCAAGCACGAGGGTTGATAGGAATGTCTATTGCTCAAGATCTTAGGTTTCATATCTAAGACATTGACTCCCCTAATGAAGCTATGAAAAAACTAAATACTGTTTTTGGAATTAAAAATGAAATTAGAGCCCACCAGCTTGAAAATGAGTTGCTTACTTTGGACCCCAATAATTTCTCCTCTATTGAAGATTTTCTGTCCAAATTCAAGACCCTTAGACTTCTTTCAGAAGGTTGTAAGGTCAAAAAGGAAGATGGTAGCCTTATCTATTCCATTCTTGCTAAGTTTGGCCCTACATACCCTGTATTTGTTTCCACCTTCCATTCCACTAGAGAAGCCCTCATTTCTCAAGGAACAGCCTACAAGCCCCCCTCTTTTGATTCCTTTTGCGATTCTTTGATAAGAGAACAAGAAAAACTCTTACACCTTGGTCTTATTAATACTGGAAACTCTTCTAAGAAAGCATTAGCATCCTAGCAACAACCACACCAAAAGAATTCTAAGAAGCAGCCTCCTAAAAAGAATGGTCCTAAACCAAACAAGGGTCTTAAGCAATTTCAACCGCAAACTGAAAAAGCAACTAAAAAAATTGATAAGAAAAATAAAAACAAAGGGAAGAAGACAAATAGACATTGGAACTTTTGTAATCGTGATGGCCACGTAGAGTCAAAATGTTTTAAGAAAATGGAAGCCTTGGAAGCAGCAATAAAGAAGCACAACATCAATTTGGAGAACTCTTCAACTTCATCTTCAAGAATGGCCTTTTCTGATTGTGGTTGTCAAGCATCGAGATCTGGTTATGCTTTGAATGTATCTTCTTCTTCTCATTCTCATGAGTGGCTCATTGATTTCGGAGCCTCTTACCACATGGCAAAAAATAAAGCCATGTTTTCTTCTTTAAATGATTGTAACACCAAAAATATTTATGTTGATGATGATAGATCTCTTAGCGTGGTAGGGTCTGGAACCATTCATCTAGATAATGGTCAGTTTAATGATGTATTATGTGTTCTTACCTTGTCCTGCAACCTTCTGTCTGTTTATCAAATAACTCATTCAGGGGAAAACAGTAGAATTGTCACCTCATGATGTTGTAATTAAGGACCTCAAAGATCTTAGACATATTTTTGCTGCTGGCATTGCTGATGATTCCACAAGGTTGTATAAGTTTGACAGTTTTGGGACATCATGTCTTCCCTCCGTTTTTGTTGCTCATAATGATGAAGTGAGCAAACTTTGGCATGAGCGATTTGGTCACTTAAACTATCGCTCTCTTCAAACTCTATGTAAAGAAAATATGGTGACAGGTCTTCCTATGGTATCTTGGCGAGATGGTGTTTGTTCTGGATGTGTACTCGGAAAACATCATCGAGATAGTTTTGACAAACGTGCCTCTTGGCACGCTTTAGCCCCTTTGCAGCGTGTGCACAGTGATTTATGTGGTCCACTTCTTGTTGTTTCTTTCTTTGGCTGCAAGTACTTCTTAACTTTCATTGATGATTTTTCCAGACGCACTTGGGTATACTTCTTAAAACTCAAGAGTGAAGTTTTTAACATGTTCTTGGCCTTTAAGGCCTTTGTTGAGAGACAATCTGGACAACACATTCTTAAGTTAAGATATGACAATGGAGGAGAATATGTTAACAACAAATTTAACCACTTTTTCACTGAGCATGGCATTCAATTACAACATACTGTTCCATATACTCCACAACAAAATGGTGTAACTGAAAGGAAGAATCTCACTCTAAAAGAAATGGCTACTTGTATGCTTCAATCTAAAGGACTTAGTCTTAATTTTTGGGTAGAAGCAATTAACTGTGCAAATTACTTAGTAAATCGCACTCCTACTAAGGTTTTAAGGAATATAACTCCAGAAGAAGCCTAGAGCTCAATCAAACTAGATGTAAGTCACTTTCGTGGTTTTGGAAGTGAAGCTTGGGCCCATATTCTAGATGCGAAACATAAAGCTTTAGAACCTAAGAGTGAAAAATGCATTTTTGTAACTTATAATCCGACGATCACGATATGTAGTGATCCGACGGTTCTCTCTCTCCTCAGTATCATCGACACTTGATCCGTGGCTTAACACCCGAGTGTGGTCCATGAT
This sequence comes from Pinus albicaulis, assembly GCA_034641835.2. Lineage (NCBI taxonomy): Eukaryota > Viridiplantae > Streptophyta > Pinopsida > Pinales > Pinaceae > Pinus > Pinus albicaulis. Next base: position 864,214,552 of record CM076576.1, on the reverse strand, counting down.
CTCTATTTAAAGAGCATGGGGGGTCATTTGTCCAGTAACCGTTTATGAGAGAAGGTTATGTAAATTTTCTTTCTTGATATTAATAAATTGCCTGAAGTGGCCATGTTTGTTCAGGCCGTGGATTGTTTCTCTTTTCGAGGGTTTTAACCACATCAAATACTGGTGCACTGATTTGTGATCTGTTGTGACGGGTGACCTTTGGTGTTTGATCTAAGGAACTTACCCTGTAAACTCCTACATTTGGGGTACCCGTGGAGGAGTGAGGTTTGTCTCACAAGATCCCTTCTGTCAGTTTCTCTGTTTGATTTGACTGGTGTGTCAATCATAGGTTTTGCTAAGAAATATTTACTGCATAATATATAAACCCTCAGATCTGCTGCATCAATTTTCCCTCATTGGGTTGACATTAGGCCAAAAATAATTGTTTTAAATGGTTGTGTGATCTATGCTTGTTCAGATTTGTTTTCGCAGTTTATTTGTGTAGGTTGCAGTGTGATGTATTTAATGTTTGTCGTAGTAAACTACAAATATATTGATAAGTTAGAAAATTAACAATTAGGTGAATATCTTCCAGTTGTTGCAATAGGATTCCAAAGTTAACGAAATTTTCACATGGTATTAGAGCTTGTTTAAGCTAAGTGCAAGAGAAGCAAAGGACAAATCCAGTAGATTCAACGTTGGTGAAGCAGGGATCAAAGAGCTGCGTAAGCAGCAGATTGATCTCCTAGTTGATTGCGCAGTCCAAGCCAGGAGGGCTAGACCAACAGGAAAATCTCTCTTTGAGTGAGTCGACAGAGAGGTAGGATTGTTCCAGATTGCTGTTTGTCCAAGGCAGAGGGAGCATCGCAACAAATCTACGAAGATCAGCAGCTGGAGTGACGCAGTTGACTGCGCATCAGTGATTGCTGGTGCAGAGCGTAAGGAAGTGTAGTTGAAACACAATTTTTGGGGATTTATGAACTCAGTGAGTTTCTTGCCCAAGAAACTTTGATTCCCCGTGCAGTAGCAGCATATTTCGTGGCTTGCTCCACAAGAAGTGCGTAAATCCATTTGCGCAGAGGGTGAGAGGCAACAGATCAACAACAGTCGGGTGAGATGGCCACCAACGAATTGTGTGACCAAGACCGATTGGAGGGTGCCTCCAACTATGTAATCTGGAAGGCAAGGCTTTTTTTCCTTCTAGATGAGCATGACCTCAAGCACTTTATCGACAGTGCTCAAGCTGAACCGATGGATGCAGCACCACTAAGAGCCTTCAAGAAGAATATAGCCAATGCCAAGCAGTTGATCCTCGACGGAGTGAGGGATCATATTGTTTCACACATCTCAGCCAAAGGGGCACCCAAGGAGATGTGGGATGCGTTAGCCACGCTGTATGAGGGGTCTTTCGAGCAGCAGAAGATGTGTTTCTGGAGGAGAAAATGTGGATCACCAGGATGGAGAAGCGAGAGCGTATCGATCTATTCCTATCTAGACTTCAGGAAAACTGAGATCAATTGGTAGTTGTAGGAGCAAAGCTCCTAAAGCCACAAAGATGGTCAGATTGGCCCTAAACTCAGTGTCTGAGGATTACCAAGTCTTTCTCCAGAGCATCATGGGCAGAGAGAACTTGTCGGACTGGGAGTCAATGTGGGCAACTCTTCCGCAAGAAGAGATGAGAGACTTACTCAAGTGTCAACTTTGCTGAGATTTTGTGTATTTGGGGTAGCATCGGATGTACTCTAGCTCCCAAATTTTGTGGAGGGACTAGAGTATACTTGATCTACATGACCCAGAAAGGGATTTGGGAAATTTCATCTGGTTTGGGATATATTTAATTAATTAATTATTTTAATGTATTTCCTAAGTCTAAACTTAGGAAAATGAAATAATTAAAGTTAATTAAATTAAACATGTGATGAAATTGCCTTAAGTCACACGGATCAAACTTTCTTTTAATCTTAGCCATTGATTCAAGATCTGATCATGGTCGTTGGTTTCCCAACGAGAAAAGTATAAAGGAAAGGCTTGGGGTCATTTGTTAAGACACATAGAGGCAGAGCACTGAAGCTAAGCTGAGATTCTAGGGCAGGGTTTGTTAAGAATTCTCAGAAGTATTTCAGCTGCAGAGAGGGGAGTTTAGACAAAGGGGATGATCTAATTCCAGTGTCTAGAATCAGCAAGAGCCAGAGAGCAGTTTCAGAAAGGCAGCATAGGGAAGCAGGGGCTTCAGTAGCAAGAGGACAACAATTGCGCAGCACAGGGGCAACGTCAGCTATGCAGGTGTTGCACAGTCACTCCCAGGGTAGCGTAAGGCAACTAGAAACCCTCATAGGTTACGCAGAGACCCTTAGGGGCAGTGTAGGGACTGCGTCACCCAGTCTGGGGTAACGCAACACTTTCTAGGCCAGCACTGAGGGATGCAGGGGCTGCAGACGCTGACGCAGGGGGCTTCAGGGGCAGCGCTGGGGTTTGTAGGGCCTAATTTTGGCCGAGTCCTATAGATCCCGTTTGAGAGTGGATCAATTAATATTTTGGCTTCAAAACAGCTAGTGAGTTGCAGATCTATATTTTTCTCTGTCGGGTTTTCCAGATCTGGAACCCAGATTTGTTGTATTCAGAAATACTCTTAATAATAAAACCCTCCAGTAGTCGAAGACCAATTTTCCCGCATTGGGTTTTCTGGAGACTATTTGTCCAGAAAATCATTGTGTCACTTTGTCTATGTGTGCATGTACTTTTTTCTAGATCTCAATTGGTGAAAGTCTGTTATGTGTTTTTCTTCAATATTAGTCTGAATCTAAGTTGCACTGAAACGGATACGAGAACGGATACAGATACGGGTTTGAAACGGATACGACAAATTTTCAAAAAATCAGGATACGATACGACAAGGAAACGACATATATATATATATATATATATATATATATATATATATATATATATATATATATATATATATATATATATTACCATAAATATATTTCATATTACCATTCATCTTTTAAAATCTAGAATCTATATATTACCATATATATATTTCATATTACCATTCATCTTTTAGAATCTAGAATCTATATCCAAAAATACATAATCATCGTCATGAATTCAACATAAACAAATCATCATCAGGAATTCAGCATAAACATTGTCATCATCATTAGTGATTATTATATCATTCAACAGATTATCAGCATCATTAGTAATGTAATAAAAAATGCTACAACCTTTTTTCTTTTGAGTCCAATTCCTTCAAAGAACGTGTCATGCATGGCAAATGATATCTATCTTCCTTGCATGGAAATTAAAAGTCCCATGGGATCATTGGGATATTCCGTCAAGACCTATTTGAACATTTAAATCTTCTCAACATCAGCTTGGTCTCTTGATTATATGTAGGAAAAAGATTGGCTAAAGAAGATTTGTTATATTGGGGGGATTTATGAAATCAAGAGAAAAAACAATGACAATTAACAAAACCTTAACCAAACTGAAAATTAATCCCTCAAATAGATCTCTTTACGAAGACATTCATCAAACCCTTTTGTTTGCATTTTTTAACATATATCTTTTTCTTAGTAAGAATCCTTGATAAATGCATGGAGTGTCGTTGTTTATAAAGATTTAGAAGAGACGTTATGAGACTGTTTATAATGAGTTTATTTGCAAATCTGATTTCTTCATTTTTATTATTTATTTATGGCTATACAAGTTTTCACGCTTTTTAACATTTTAAGGGTGGATTCTGATCACGATTTTTGTGGATCAGTTTCCGGAAACGGATCCAAAAAAAATTAAATCCCTTGGAAATGTATCCAATTCCAAATATGAAGTTTCCAATTTTTTGAAACGACACAAAAACGTTTTACAGTGTTTCCGACAAGAATCATATCTGTTTCCCTATCGAAAACGGGGATCCGCATTTCCAGCAAATTATTCAGGAGTTTCCAGTAACTTAGGTCTGAATTATTTAGTTAATAACTTAATTAAGTAGGAGGAGCATAAACAGATCTAACAGTAGATTTCTGTAATAGTAACATTCAAAATTTTTCACATGGTATCAGAGCAAGTGCAGATCTAGGACGGTCACCAGCAGAAGACTGAAGGATCTTGCTGTAGAAAGCAGCAGGAAGTGCAACAGCAATAGCAGAAGGGCAGATCTTAAGGGACAGTGCAGTTTTCCGAGAAGCAGAGTTACGCAGATGGCAGGGTGACGCACTCTAACACTGTCTCCCAGCAGGCCCATGCACTTACTGCGCAGCGGCAGCGTTGGGATTGTCTGAAGCCAACCAGAGTGACGCAGATTTGAAGCTGTCAAATCCAGAAGAGCCCAAAGCAGAGCTGCAAAAATTCTAAACGTGCTGGTTGGGTTAAATTTCTGAAGTTTTCAGATTTTTAGCCTAAGCACTAGTAACAAAGAGCGAGAGCAGATCAGCTTCTCAGAGAGTTTCTAGCCAAAGAAACTTGCAGACTGACCAGAGGATCAAAGACAGTTGCAGTGTTGATTTGGCAGATTTCCAAGAAGGGAAATCAGTTGTCAGAGGGGGCAGAAGGTGCTTGTTTCGCCAAGGGCCTTAAATCCAGATCTCTAGCAAAGAGAAAGGGAGCTCCGACAAATTTTTTAGCAGATGGCTCCTCATGGACTGCGTGATCAGGCCAGATTGGATGGCCTATCCAAATTTTCAGTTTGGAAGGCTAGGATCCTGATAGTCCGAGAGGCATATCATCTAAGAGACCATCCAGAACAAGTTTTAGCTACACCGACTGATGCAGATCTCCTAAGGAATCATAATGAAGCTGCTGGACGTGCCAAGCGGCTGATCATGGATGGAATTAAGGACCATATTGTCCCACATATAGCTGAAAAGAAGACAGCCAATGAGATGTGGAAGGCCTTAACATCCCTATATGAGGGAATATCCGTCCAAACGAAGATGTTGTTGGAGACTCAAATGCGGTCATTCATGATGACCAAGGGAGAAGACATGGAACATTTCCTCTTCAGATTACAGTCGATCAGAGATCAATTGACTGCAACGGGTGCTAAGGTGGAAGATGAGCTGATGGTCAAGACTGTTCTCAATGCAGTCACAGATGAGTGGGAAACCTTTATCCAAAGTATCTTGGGCAAAGCGGACCTCCCAGATTGGGACAACTTGTGGGAAATTCTGCGCCAAGAAGAACTTCGCAGAATCACCAAGAAGCAGTACAGCTCTGGATCGAGCAAAGTGAAGAAGGAAGATGAAGAAGATGCAACCTTGGCATCAAAGAGGCAACAGGGAAAGAAGAAGAAGGATCTATCTAAGATCAAGTGCTTCCAGCGTGGTGAATTGGGACATTTCGCCAACAATTGTCCTCGGAAGAAAAAGGACAAGGAAGCTTCTTCTTCCAAGGCTGTTGCGGCGGATGATGGGTCAGAAGATGATGTAGCCATGAGCGCTCATGAACCACGAAAGTGGGACGACATGGATCTGTAAAGGAGCTACAAAATGTTGGCGGGATCCTTGAGTAGCTCATCTCTTGGATCACATCCGAGCTACGGGAGCCTTAAGACAGTAGTGGGCCAAGTGGAGCAGTGGGTGCATAGATCATGGATGAAGCAGACACAGATTTGAAGGCTGGAAGGAGCAACGTAGTGCAGATGCAGCAGCGTAGACGCACCAGCAGCATAGGGGATGATGTGAGTTCAGCAACACAAGGCAGAGCTGCATCACCATGGAGGCTTTAGGAGGATAGCGCAACACAGCAACAACATGAGAGATTTCAGCACAAGGGGCTAATGTGACTTCAGCAGTGCAGAAGGATTTTGCTTACGCAGTGCAGAGTTGTTGCTGTGCATCATCCCTCAGATATCAGCACAGATCAACAGCCTATGGAGCTTCAGTAATGAGGATGCAGCCCAACTGACTTGTCTGTCAAAGATTGGGCAGGAGATTCAGTTGCTTCTCTCAGCAACCAAAGTTGCAGTGCAGTAGTTAGTAGCGACGGTGCTATGAGCAGCACATATGCAATAGATTAAGAGTGAGTTGCAGTACAGATGTGGCAGTGGCGGTGACAACGTCATAGGCAGCAATACTGAATGGCAGCAAAAGTGCAGAGTTGAGTGGCAGCGGGCCAAGCATTAGCAGCATAGAAACCAGTGCCCAAAATCTTGTAATGCACAGTGTGATGTATTGCTAGAGCACACTCCGTGCTAAGAGGGAGTGTTGAGATTTTGTGTATTTGGGGTAGCATCGGATGTGCTCTAGCTCCCAAATTTTGTGGAGGGACTAGAGTACACTTGATCTATAAGACCCAAAAAGGGATTTGGAAAATTTCATCTGGTTTGGGAGTGTTAATTTTGGAGAACTAGGTCCAACCTCCATGTTGTGATGCTCAGATGAAAATGCCAATATTTTTATTAGATTCCTCTTTCGGAGAGGTGCAAGATCGATCTAAAGAACATCTTGATCCGATGAGCAGAACATTTATTTTGAATTTATTCAAAATATGTACAGGTCGACCTGAAATGAAATGTAGGCTTGAAGCCCCAGCAATTGTGTCACACACCCTCACTAATGGATATAAATAGGTCAACATTGGAGGTCATTTTCACTCATCCATCACATCACATTCTCTCTCCTCATCTGATTGGTTCAATCATCTATTGGAGTCTCTTCTTCCCTCACACATGGGAAAAAGCAGCAACTAGGGTTTCAGACTGTCTAGGGTTTCCAGTGCAGAAATTGACCAACGTTGGCTTTGGTCAACGCATGGTAAAATTGACCCAAAACTCTCCCAAAACTTTGATTTCCTCAATCCGCATTTTTTAGCACAAAAACCGAGACTAAACATTGACTTTGACTTTGACTTGGCTGCATTGACTTTCTTGCTGCTGCTGTTTGCGTTGACCGTTGACTGGGACAACGTTGACTTTGGGTTGACTGATCTGGCTGTCCGTGAGGGTTGTGTGACACTTCTGGTTGGCTGACCATATTGAGACTTTGCTAGTTGAAGCATCCTACTGACCACCGTAATGCACCAACACATATATAATTTTGGCTTGTCCTCTGTCGATCTACTGGTATGTTCTATCTGCATTTCACTTTCTTGTTTATGTGATTGCTGACTGATATTGGGGATAAAAAGTAAAGTTGCATCAAGCATAGAACATCTACAAAAATTTACATGGTATCAGAGGTGAGGTGAAGACAAAGCCCAAGTTTGTAGCAATCCCCGAAGAAGAGCATGGATACATCAAACTACAATGGCTTTAAAGCTGATGACAAATTAACTGGGAAGGAAGACTTCCATGCCTGGAAGATGACATTGGATCTTATGTTGGAAGACCAAGATGTCATGGACTATGTGCAGGGTAAAATCCAAGAGCCTCCATCCACTGCACCTGCTGCCACCAAGTCAAAGTATAAGAAGGGGGAAATCAATGAGTCTCTTATGAATTGAGTCCTTCAATGAGGAAGAGACCATCATGGCTCAGGGACACTCTCGAGGATGCCGAGGGACATATGGCCCCAAGGGGGACATTCCGTGAAAGCAAGAAGCCGAATAGATACCAAGGGCATCTAGCAGCCATGAGTATTATCGTACAATCTGAGCCTGGATCTTTTAAGGAAGCCGTAAAGCAAGTCTGGAAGGATTGCTATGCACGAAGAATATGAGTCCATAATGAAGAATGATGTCTGGGATGTGGTTCCAAGACCGGAGGACAAAGCAATTGCACCTCGAAATGGCTCTACAAGATCAAGCATGGATCTGATGGAGTTGCTAAAAAGTTCAAGGCAAGATTCGTTTCCCATGGCTTCTCTCAAAAGGAAGGCGTAGACTATGATGATATATTTGCACTTGTGGCTCGACATACCACCATCTGATCTATCATAGCCCTTGCTGCTACGCAAGGATAGAATCTTCATCAGATGGATGTGAAGACTGCATTTCTACATGGCGTGATAAAGGAAGAGGTGTATGTGGAGCAACCTTTGGGGTTCAAAGTCCAGGATCGGGACACCCATGTCTGCAGGTTGAAGAAAGCCCTCTATGGGTTGAAGCAAGCGCCCAAAGCTTGGTACGAGAGGATAGATAGCTACCTGATGAAGCTGGGCTTCACTCGTAGTAATGTTGATCTGAACCTTTACTTCAAGGTTGATAGAGAGAAGCTTCTCATTCTAGTGCTGTATGTGGACGATCTCTTCCTGACAGGTGATGACCCTCTCATTCATCAGTGCAAGAGGGAGCTCGCTGCTGAGTTCGAGATGAAGGACCTAGGACTGATGCATTACTTCCTAGGCCTGGAGGTCTGGCAGAGACCTGGCGAGATTTTCCTTTCTCGAGGAAAATATATTGTGAAGCCTCTGGAAAGATTTGGAATGGTGGATTGTAAGTCCGTGTCGACACCGATGGAGCTCAACTTTAAGAAGTTGAGTGGCAGTGCTGCTGGGCCCGTGCTAGCAAATCCTACTAAGTATCGTCAACTCGTAGGGGCCCTGATGTTCTTAGTGAACACCCGTCCGGACGTGTGTTTTGCAGTGAACACTTTGAGTCAACATATGGTTGAGCCTCATCACATTCACTGGGTTGGTGCCAAGAATCTATTGAGATATCTTCGAGCCACGATAAACCATGGGTTGAGATACACTACCGGAGCGTGACACTCCATGGATATACTGATGCTGATTGGGCTGGCAGTGTGGTGGATCGTACGAGCGCATCGGGATGTTGTTTCACACTTGGTTCTGCTTCGATATCATGGATGAGCAGAAAGCAGAAGTCGGTGGCTTTGAGCACCGCGGAGGCCGAATACATTGCAGCGAGTATGGCCTGTTGTGAAGGAGTTTGGTTGCGAAAGCTCTTCAGTTAGCTGTTCGGGCATGTGCTAGATACCACCGTGATACTCTGTGATAACTAGAGTGGGATTCGGTTGTCCGAGAATCCTGTGTTCCACGATCGATCCAAGCATATTAATATCAGGTACCACTTTATCCGGGATATGGTATAGCGAGGCGCCGTAAGGCTCGATCATATAGGAATTGATGAGCAGGTCGCGGATATTCTCACAAAGCCCTTGGGGAAGGTCAAGTTCCTAACCTTCCGTGAGAATCTTGGTATTGTGGAACGACCCTATGCTGAGGGTTCTGTTGGACGGTGAGCTCTTGGAGATGTGGGGGGCTTTAGGGATAACTTCTCGGAGCTATAAGCACACACGGGGCTAGGCTTGCCAAACCTTGCGGTGCTTCTGCCGCACTGTTAGGATGATTGAGTTGGTTCACCTCTCATGATCTGTGCCCCGTATGCATCCTACCCATTTGAGTGTGGGACTCATGGGAAGTACCCCTCGTTTGGCCAGTGAGGTGGGAAAAGCTAGAGACTAGTAGCAAAGATTGATGGACGCATCAGAGATTGTCGTACTCTCTATGTCTAGGATGGCACGGTCTAACCACTTGATCTGGGATTAGGTATAGTGAGGTTTCGGACCTCTTACTGACTTCGGAGTATTTAAACCAACTTCGGGTTGGTATGTGACTCCTTGAGTCCTATAGAGGTTTCGGACCTCTGGGCTGAATTTGTCAGTCGGGGATGATGTCTTTGTGACTCACCCACTTCTGTTCTGAAATAAAGAAGCTAGCAAAGCAAGTTACGGAGGGATGATGCACGATGTTTGGATGGCATAGGTGGGATGGAGTTCTGCCTAGTTGAGAGGGAGTGTTAATTTTGGACAACTAGGTCCAAACTCCATGTTGTGATGCTCAAATGAAGATGCCAATATTTTTATTGGATTCCTCTTTTGGAGAGGTACAAGGTTGATCTAAAGATTATCTTGATCCGATGAGCAGAAAATTTATTTTGAATTTATTCAAAATATGTGCAGGTCAGCCTGAAATGAAATGTAGGCTTGAAGCCCCAACAGTTGTGTCACACACCCTCACTGATGGATATAAATAAGTCAACGTTGGAGGTCATTTTCACTCATCCATCACATCACATTCTCTCACCTCATCTGATTGGTTCAATTATCTATTGGAGTCTTTTCTTCACTCACAAGTAGGAAAAAGCAACAGCTAGGGTTTCAGGCTGTCTAGGGTTTCCAGCGCAGAAATTGACCAGCATTGACTTTGGTCAATGCTTGGTCAAATTGACACGAAACTCTCCCAAAACTTTGATTTCCTCAATCCACATTTTTTTGCGCAAAAATTGAGGTTGGATGTTGACTTTGACTAGAATGCGTTGACTTTGTTGTTGTTGTTGTTTGCGTTGGCCGTTCACTGGGACAACATTGACATTCGTTGACTTTGGGTTGACTAATCTAGCTGTCCATGAGGGTTGTGTGACACTTCTGGTTGGCTGACCATATTGACACTTTGCTGGTTGAAGCATCCTGCTGACTGCCATAACACACCAACACACATATATAATTTTGCCTTGTGTTCTGTTGATCTACTGGTATATTCTATCTGCATTTTACTTTCTTGTTTATGTGATTGTTTATGGGATAAAAAGTAAAGTTGCATCAAGCATAGAACATCTACAAAAATTTACAGGGAGATATTTAATTAATTAATTATTTTAATGTATTTCCTAAGTCTAAACTTAGGAAAATGAAATAATTAAAGTTAATTAAATTAAGCATGTGATGAAATTGTCTTAAGTCACACGGATCAAGCTTTCTTTTAACTTAGCCATTGATTAAAGATCTGATCATAGCCGTTGGTTTCCCAACGAGAAAAATATAAAGGAAAGGCTTGGGGTCATTTGCAAAGACACAGAGAGTTAGAGCACTGAAGTTAAGCTGAGATTCTAGGGCAAGGTTTGCTAAGAATTCTCAAAAGTGTTTCAGCTGCAAAGAGAGGAGTTTAGAGAAAGGGGATGATCTGATCCCAATGTCTAGAATCATCAAGAGACAGAGTGCAGCTTCAGAAAGGCAGTGCAGGGAAGAAGGGGCTTCAGCCGGAAGAGGGCAACAGTTGTGCAGCGCGAGGGTAACTTCAGCTACGCAGTCACTCCCAACGCAGCGTAAGGCAAATGGAAACCCTCATAGGTTACACAGAGACCCTTAGGGACAACGTAGGGACTGCGTCACCCAGTCTGGGGTAACGCAGCCCTTTCTAGGCTAGCACTGAGGGACGCAGGGGCTTCAGGTGCAATGTTGGGGTTTCTGGGGCCTAATTTTGGCTGAGTCCCGTAAATCTCGTTTGAGGGTGTGGATCAGTTAATATTTTGGCTTCAGAACAGCTGGTGAGTTGCAGATCTATATTTTTCTTTGTCGGGTTTTCCAGATCTGGAACCCAAATTTGCTGTATTCAAAAATACTCTTAATAATAAAACCCTCCAGCAGGTAGAGACCGGTTTTCCCGCATTGGGCTTTTCCGGGGACTATTTTTCCAGAAAATCACTGTCACTTTGTCTATCTATGCATGTACTTTTTTCTAGATTTGAATTGGTGAAAGTCTGTTATATGTTTTGCTTCGATATTAGTCTGAATTATTCAATTAATAACTTAATTAAGTAGGAGGAGCATGATCCTCTCAAATGGGACATTACGCCACATAGTGTCCTCTCAGAAAGAAGGACAAGGATGAGAAGCATGATCGTCGAGCCGAAGCAGCAAAGATAAAGGAGGACGAATTTGCTATGATTGCTCATATACCTCCAGGAGGGAGGTGGGCTGATTTGGAGTTGTAGACCCAGAGTTCTACAAGATTGGGCAGGATCCTTGAAGAGTCCACCTCTCGGATCATCACCTTGCTACGGAAGCCCAAATCAAAAGTAGCAGGATGGACGAGTGTCGGTTGGTGCAGAGGAGTGCGAAAGCAACAGATGCAATAGTTAGTAGCACCAAAGTCTGAGCAATACAGAGTATAGTTGCAGCAGCGCATAGGGACGCAGTGCAGAGCAGTAGCAGTGCGACAACTTCAAAGGAACAACGCAGAGGCTAGCAGCAGTCAGATCTTCATCACCAAGATGCATTATACTTGTCCAATTTTGGATGTTTTTTAGTTGCAGAAAGAAACTGTGTTGCAGTGCATAGTAGCTTGTAGTGGCAGAGTCAGCAGCAGCATACATGCAGAATTCAAAAGGAGTTGCAATACGGATGCAGTGTTGATAGTGGAAATGTAAACAACAGTACAAATGCAGCATTTGCGCAAAGTTGATGGGTAGTTGTGTCAGACATTCAACAACGCAGAGGGAGATGCTTCAAGGTCAAAGTAATGTACAGCAAGGCACATTGTTAGAGCACATTCCTCGCTAAGAGGGAGTGTTGATTGGGGTAGCATCAGATGTGCTCTAAGTCTCAAATTTTTTAGAAAGGCTTAGACACATGTATTCCAGATAACCCAGAAATCGTTTGGTGAAATTCCACTCATGTAGTATTCTATAGAAATAATTAATTATTTTTAAAGGGACCCTAAGTCTAAACTTAGGAAAATAAAATAATTAAGTGAATTAATAGAATATGAGTGAGAATGATCTAGAACAAACGGATCAAGCCAAAAGTTGATCTTAGTCGTTGATTAGAGATTTAATATGGGTCATTGAAGTCTCAACGAAAAGACTATAAGAATGGCTTGAAGGGTCATTCAGAAAACACATTTGGCGGAGGTCAGAGATTGATTTCTTGAAGGAGCAGTGCTCAGAGAGAAAATTTGATCGTGAGATCTTTTGCAGAGAAGGGCAGTAATTCCGGTTGGAAGGATTCCTAACCCAGAGAGTGCATAGCAACAAAGATAGAGAGAGCCACAATAGCAGCGCAAAGCCAGTGACGCCGTGCTTACACAATCATTGCGCAGACGCTGAAGGGAAGTCGTTTTCCTGTTGATGAGACAACATTGGGCCAGTGCCAGATCCCGAAGAGATTTTTTGGAGGCTAAAAGGCCTCAATTTCCAGCCATCAGAGAGATCACCGTAGATGCATAGGACAACCATCATTGTGACGCAGAGACTGTGTAGAGTGATACAGTCACTGTGTAGAGGCAGCGCAGGGCAGTCCATTCTTGGTGCAGATCAGTGTTGGGTTCCCGTGGAGGAGTGAGGTTTGTCTCACAAGATCTCTTCTATCAGTTTCTCTGTATGATTTAACGAGTGTGTCAACCTTAGATTTGTACTCAGAAATATTTACTGCACAATATATAAACCCTCAGATCTGCTGCACTGGTTTTCCCGCATTGGGTTTTTTCGGGGACATTAGTCCAAAAATAATTGTGTCAAATATTTGTGTGATCTATGCTTGTTCAGATTTGTTTCTGGACTTGTATTTCTTCCGTAGTTTATTTGTGTAGGTTGCAGCGTGATGTATTTAGTGTTTGTCGTAGTAAAATGCAAATATATTGTTAAGTTAGATAATTAATAATTAGGTGAACATATTCCAGTTGTTGCAATAGGATTCCATTGTTAATGGAATTTTCATAGGATCATTGGCAATAGATGCAGATAGATGCCAGAGTGACAATCTCAGACTAGCAGCGGTCAGATGCTGGGGAGCGCAATGCAGAGTTGGCAGTAGTGCAGTTGGCACATTGTAGAGTCGGCAATAGTGTAGAGTCTTCAGTGATAGTGTAGATGCTAGCAGCAGTCAGAAACTCGGGTGACAGATGCATCATACTGACCATAGTTTGTTCAATATTTTGGATGTTTTTCAGTTGTAGATGTTGCAGTAGAAACAACAACAGAGTTGCAGCGTTGGCAACAGTTCAACAGGGGTCAACAGTAGCACACATGTAGCGCATATAAGAGTTGTGCAGGTGTTGGTGTGTAGCATTAGCTAGACATCAACAGTGTGACAGGAGATGATACAAAGACAGGATGTTGTTACAGGGGGTGCAACACTAGAACACATCTCTCGCTAAGAGGGAGTGTTAGTTTTTGTAGCATCAAATGTGTTCTAGCCACGAAACTTTGAGGAGAGGGTAGAATACATGAGATCTCCAGATCCCATAAATCGTTTCTGGAAATTCTACCTAGAAATGACTTAATTAGATTACTGACCATTTTTTTAACGTTTCATAAGTCTAAACTTAGGAAAATTGGTTAATTAATCAGTATTAATTAAGTCGAGGCGAGAATAATCTAGAAACTCACACAGATCAATTTAGAGATGACGCTAGCCATCGATTATGTTTTAATCTTGGTTGTTGGTGCTCCAACAGAGGATTATAAGAGGAGATCGATGTGGTAATGGCGACAACACTTCAACAGTTCAATTTCTTAGCAGATCGATTTCTAAAGTAGTAACAACCAGTTGTCGAAGAGAGCCAAAGATCAAAGTAGTGATAGAGGGACAGAGACAGTGAGGCTGGAGGAAGTATTCCAGACCCAATGTGTGCATTTGGAGAGAGGCAAAAGAGCCACAGAGAAGTTGACGTAGGGACTACGCAATAACTTCTAGAGGCAAGTTCGATTTGCTGAGAGGGAAAGACATCTTTAGTTCTAGAGGTCGGGAAGGAGTCCCAGAGTGCCAGAGAAGCAATCTCCCAACTAACAGAAGGCATAACGACTTCTTCGGAGACCAATTAGAGGCTTGACGTCAAACAGACTGGACAATGTAGCGCAGAGGCTGACGTAAAGAGTAAGGCGGCCAAGATTTCTGAAGGAAAGTTGTGTTGGGGTTTGCCTCTAGAGTGAGGAAAATTCCTCACTAGATTTTTGCCAGTATTTTTCTCTATAGGATTGCCATATTTCGGCATCCAGTTGTATGCAGAATTTCTCACTGGTGCATAATAATAAAACCTTGAGCACCTGCACTTGTTTTCCCAAGTTGGATTTTTCCAGGGGCTTTTGTCCAAAAATAACTGTGTTAATTATTGCGTGTGTGTGCTAGCATTTCTCAGTTCTAGCGCTATTTTATTTTCAGCAGTTATATTTGTGAAGGTTGCAGTGTGATTTATTCAGTATTTTCCGTAGTAAACTGCAAATAAATTGTTAAATAAAATTAACAATTGGAAGAATAATTTCCAATTGCTGCAATAAGATTCCAATTGTAGGATTTTTCACACAATTGACTGTATTTATCTCATATTCTGAACGACTTCACCACCTCCAAAACTGTGCCAAGACTCAATTTCTATCCAAAAGAGACTACCTCGAAATGTGTCAAAACCATTGATTTCTGTGCAGAAAACTGCTTCGAAGTCTGTGCCAAAACCCTTGATTTCTGTGCAGAAATACTTCCTTGAAATTTGTGCCAAACTCCTTGATTTCTGTATAGAAATATGGCCTCGAAATCTGTGCCAAACTTGATTTCTGTGCAGAAATACTCCCTCAATATGTGCAATGACTGCAAAAAAAAAATGTTGTGCATTCTCCTTGGTTTGTGTGCTCCTTGCTGTTCCTTCTCTCCTCTTCCTTCAGCTCCTCTCTCTCTCGCTCTCTCTCTCTCTCGTTCAAAAAATGAATTGAATAATTTGTGTCTTTCCCTAAAAACTCCTATGTCTCATCATAACAAATCTTACCTAACCCTAAGATCTAATGGCTCAGATTAAATCCTTGGCCAATGAGATCTATGGTTGTATATAATCTCCCATCATCACATCTTAAATCATTTTAAAAACACTTTATTCATTAATAATGCACAAAAATCACTAATAAATTTAATCTCCTAAGCATCACTTTTCGACATTCTCCCACATGCTAGACACCAAGCCAATGTAGAAGACACTTGCCCAAGCTAAAAACCTCAAGAATAATAAGGAAATTACTGGAAACAAAACTAGTTCCTTTCAAAAGGACTTAATATGAGGCATGGGTAATATGGGCCATGACTCCACTCAATTTGTTGAAAACTAAAGGATTAGAAAAGCATATTGTAAGTAGATAGAAAATAAAAATGACTTATTTCTAGGTTTAAGTTACCATCCATATGCGTTAGAAATCTGTCTCCAAATTTTAATAATAAAGCATAGTCTAAAGCAATATGGTATTACTAATCATTCAGATCTAGATTTTAGCCATATTCTGTGGGAAAGAACCATAACATCTTAGACAAAGTAATTGCACATACCAAATGATTTTCTCCAGCATGAAGCAATGGGGCAGGAACGTAAAGGTTGCATTGGGGTCCCATTGACTGCAAAAGATAAGTACTTGAGAAAATATAGAGAGAAGAAATAAAATTGCAATCAAATGCTATGTTTTCTCAAACATATTTTGGTGCAAGGTTACTTGTGTTATTTATACAACTGCACAGAAGTATAGGTAATAAAAATTGAAATAGTAACCATGGAGAGGAGGGAAGATAAGTCTCCATACAGGCCAAAATCGTCCAATATTGAAATCATTGACAAAGGCGACACCTTTTGTCCAACCTCGAAATGAAATATATGTATCTTTAACTTCATAAGCTGAAGAAATGTTGAATATGCCACTATAAAAGATAGGTCCTCCTACAGGAATCTCTGAAACAACAGAAGAACACAGTTCAATAACTTTCTTATTCTCACATATCAACTTAAAGCCTGGAGCATCAAAAACTACAGCTGTTTACTTGGTTTTTTTAGATTATGCACATGAATCCTGTCAAAATCCAAAAATTTATAATCCAGTGCTCTAAGCTCATCATGGTTTGAAATTGGGTTATTAAAATGGCGACACCACATCTCAGCCACTTGACCATAGCTCGGCAGACATCTATTTACTGGTTTGATCTCCAGACTGGTACAAAAGTGTATTAAACCTTCAAGAATATTAAAGGAGGCAGCTAGGAGCAGCTAAATATTTTCATTTGAATCATCTTAACATTCTTTGTTTAAGAAAACACTGATAGATGGTTTCCCTGCTTAATCTGGTAAGGAAGTTAGGAACCCTACTTGGATTCCAGGATGAGAGCATTTTATGATGAATGTAGGTGGATAATAGGGATGCTTCAAGTTCTAATTCTCTGTTCCTGCTCATGGAAAATGACAATGTAGCAACAATACCAAGCAATGAAATGAACAAGAATCTAAAATAGAGGAAACAGAATAAGGAGACAATTTAATAGAAAAATGCTTTTAGAATTATTTACAATCCAAAGTGCACATTGTCATCACAAACTACAATGCTTGAAAACAAAAGACAGTAAACAAAAGGAAAAGAGATTCTAGAGAGAATATTTGCACAGAAATAAGTGAGGTGCTCATATGCACCGAAAGATGTAGGGTGCTCTAATGCACTGAGAAAAATTAGGTTCCCTTACATCCCAAGGTGGAAGAGATGTGTATGTATGCCATGACATGTTATTTTCATATGTGACATTAATAGACTAAACAGGAAAAAATTGGTATTGGGCGTCTGATGCCAAAGAAACAAAGTGCGGGTATAAATAAAAGTAAATAAAAAGATAAACTAGCATAGATTCATCTTAAGTCTAGATCATTTACAAAGCAATGTGCTTGTGTTTGGGCATTTTTAATCCTCTCAGTGCTTAATAAATACAGGCTTAATATGGATCTAAGCTAGTCTAAATTTCAAAGGTTATCTTCCACAATGAATGATAACATGGGAATTGCTCAGAATGTGTCCATGAGATGTCAATCATCCAGCAGTGTACCTACTAAGAGCACAATAGTGCGGGTATAAATAAAAGTAAATAAAAAGATAAACTAGCATAGATTCATCTTAAGTCTAGATCATTTACAAAGCAATGTGCTTCTGTTTGGGCATTTTTAATCCTCTCAGTGCTTAGTAAATACAGGCTTAATATGGATCTAAGCTAGTCTAAATTTCAAAGGTTATCTTCCACAATGAATGATAACATGGGAATTGCTCAGAATGTGTCCATGAGATGTCAATCATCCAGCAGTGTACCTACTAAGAGCACAATATATATATATATTAATCATGTTAGCAAGAATACATAATATTTAGAAAATGAAGTGGTGCTCCAAATTGTGGCTCAAACTCTCATCTAAGAGGAAAAGTCCTAAACCTAGCAGGGGAGCCACAAGGCAACTCTCAGGCAAGAAACACACAATCACCTCAGTGGCCTTGCCTCTCACTCTAAGGCTAGGAAGAAAGGTTCTTAACCAAAGGAGGGTGTTCCCAACGGTCAAACTTGTTGGCTCGAAATTTTAACAGAGGAAGACACTGGGTTCGGACACAAGATGCCAACAAAGGGGGTTCGCTATAATCTAGCACCACGCCAACATTTTAACCTCACTTAATAAGAAAGTAAGGTGTCTCACCTGAGGCGTGCCGAGACTTGGAAAGATAAAGGATCATAGAGAGGCATCAAGAAACAAATCAACAGACAAAACGTGCATGCATAACAGATGTCCCTATCAACAGATATGCATCCTGCATAAAATATAGATTCGCAACATAAATAGAAAGAGCTGAGAACATTCAGATGCATGCTAAAAAGAAGATTTTAAAAGGGTCTAGCATTTCATCACATTTCATGGACACATAATATTTTTGCAACTCCTCTTTTATTTATCAGATAAGTTCATTGGTACAATACATCTGCATGACCATTGCAACAAGAACCTCAAGCGCTATGTGTCCCATTACATAACAAGACCTAGAGAGAGAAATAAAGATGAACGAGTTCAATTTACACAACGGAAACATCTCGACATAGGTTCTTCTATATCCCCTTCTGTTATCTTCCCTTTAGATTTTATAGATTTTCCCCTCAATCTCGCTTGCCTAATTTGCCCATTGTCACTTCAAATATCACGCCCACTCTACTTCGGCAGCTTCTATAAACTCGACCCCGACTGCTCGTTTCGTGCACTTATCCTTCTTTGGTAGTCGTTGTGAGCTCTGCCTGAACTGCACTTTCCTTCTTATTTTATGTGCCTTTCTCTTGATATCTTCAGCACTTGACTATTCTTTGCTTATTCCTTTCTTTTCCTTTGGCAGTCTTCTGTGCAACCTGTGAAAAATCCTAAATCTTGATTCCTACTGCAACAAATCTGAATTACTTCTCCTATTATTTTTCATAATTATTTCATTACAATGAAATATCGAAGTAATTACTGAAGCAGTCTACACAAATAATGTTGCGGAATAAATCTAAGTGCTGAAACAAACTGAACAAAATATAATGAAAAACATCCACATTTGACACAGTTATTTTTGGACTAAGTCCCCGAAAAAAACCAACTTGGGAAAACCAATGCAGCAAATCTGAGGGTTTTGTATTATTAAGTAGCAGAATCTTGAGTACAACTAGGGTGCCAATATCCGGCTCACCCTTTAGAGAAAATCTCGGCAACGGAAGAAATGTGAGATATACCTCACTCTACAAGTCCCTGACAGATTCGGAACAGCATTGGTGAAGCCCCTCTTTGCCTCTGCGTGATGCCTACGCTGCTATTGCTTAGGCCTACGTGGGCAAGCTAAGGAACTGCATCACCTCCTCCTCTGCAACGATCAAGCTGATCTGGAACTGAGTTTTGGCCCTCCTGGCTCAAAACCTGAGCTTCCAGCTATCTCCGGACTGAATCTAGAAGACATTGTGTCACTTTTGCGTGATCCCCTTCAAGGACTGTTGATTTCTATAGCATCAGAAAGTGTTCTAAGTCTCATTTTTGGTAGAGAGGCTTAGACATCAGTTATCCAGAGAACCCAAAAATCGCTTGTGGAAATTCCACTTGGATATGACTTTATTAAAATAATTAATTATTTTAATGCAGACCCTAAGTATAAACTTAGGGAAATTAAATAATTAAAGGGTATTAATAGAGCAGAGTGTGAATCTTCTAGAATATGAAGATCAAGTCATATTTTAATCTAAGCCATTGATTAAAGATATAATCTTGGTCGTTGGTTCAGCAATGAGAAGACTATAAGAAGAGACTTGAGGGCCATTTGGAAATCAAGCCGGGGACACTCTCAGTATCCGAAGGAAATCGATTCTGAAGCAAGGGAAATCGATTTCAATGGGTGAGTTTGTAGAGGTTGGGTTGCAGAAGCAGAAGGAGGAAGGAGGAGTTAGTTATTGGGAAGCATAACTCATGAGGGTGAAGGGAAAGGTGAGTTGATCAGCAGCAAGAACCCCTCCACGCAGAATCACGCAGTCCAAAGAGGGACTGCGCAGAGCATTCACGCTGGATGATGCAGAGTGTGTAGGAAATCACCCTGAGGGTCCGAAAATTGTCTGGAAGGTCTAGAAAATTCAGCCAAGTGTTTGCTAATTTTTCTCTGCTCATCAGACTCTTGTAAATGTACTTTCCATTTATGAAGATAAATATAAAACCCTCATCTGCTGCATCGGTTTTCCCACATTGGGTCTTTCCGGGGACAATTCTCCAAAAACATCTGTGTTCATGTGGTTATTTCTATTGTGCTATTGGTGTAAATTATCTTTCTGTTCTTATGCTCTTAATGATAGTGAAGATCTGCAAATGTGTTTATTTCAGAATTTACAGAAGCATCTATAAATAACTTATCTCATAAGTAGGAGAAATAAACCAAGTATTGCAGAAATATTTTCCTCTTGAAAATTTTACAGGGACTGCATCACCCCTCTAGATGACTGCGCTGCCTCTACTGCGTCACTTATGCCTCTCTCTCTGAAATGTACTCCTGGTCCTCTTGACCAGTTACTGCATCTGTCCCTCTGCAGAACTGATCACTAGATCAAAATCACTTAACCAACCCTGCCCTAGTGATTCGATCTTGATCAAAAGCTGTGTCTCTCTCACAAGCTCGAAAATGCCAAATGTTCAGTGTATGATTTCCATAGGCCCCTCACCCTCCTTATAATCTTTCGTTGACCCTTCAACGGCAAATATTAAAACATAATCAAGGGCTAAGATTAACTGGGAGTTGATCCATGACTTTATCTAGAAGATTCACAGTAAGTTTAATTAATACCCTTTAAATTATCATTTTCAACTTTCCCTAAGTTTAGACTTACGAAGACATTAAAAAACGATTAATTAATTTAATTAAACCATTTCTAAGTGGAATTTTCCAAAATCCTTTTGGATTTTATGGAATACATGTGTCTTAGCCTATATACAAAATTACAAGGCTAGAGCACATCCAATGCTACCATAAATCAACACTCCCTCTTAGCGAGGAAAGTGCTCTAGCAATACAACTCTATGCGCTTCTCTGAGTTCTGTAACATCTACTGTTGTGTTGTTGATGCTACTCACCAACACTGCACAAATGTTGCACCTGCACTGCTGCTGACTCTGCATGCTGCTGCCAACTGCTACTGTACTACAACTCCCTCTGAATTCTGCAACCATTGCGTGAGCACTACTTTGCACTGCGTTGCACCACTATGCACTACGCTGCTGCTGCTATTGCTCAACTACTGCTATTGTTTCACTGCTGCTAATTGCAACAGAAACACATCCGAGATTGGACAAGTAAAACTGCATCTTGGATAATAAGACTGTCTGCTGCTAACTTCTGCACTAGCTCTCTAAATATGCTGCTCTTTGCGCTGCTCTGCTGCTGCTCAACTGTTGCTCCTCTTTTGCGTTGATCAAGCCCTAGTACTGCTAGCCACTGCATTTTCTCTTCATCTTTCACTGCAACTGTCAATCCTGCTGCTATCTTAAGGCTCCTGTAGCTCGTATGTGATCCAAGAGTTCGAAAATACTCAAGGATCGTGCCTCTTGTAGATTCTGGATCTACAACTCCAAGTCAACCCACTTCCCTCCTTTCGGAATATGAGCTAACATAGCACAATCAGCTTCCGCCACAATCTTGGTAGTTCCGGCTTGAGGATCCTGCTTCTCCTCTTTGTCCCTTTCCTTAAGAGGACATTGTGTGGCATAATGTCCCATTTCCCCACACCTGAAGCACTTGATCTTGGACAGATCTTTCTTCTTCTGTCGTTGTTGCCCCTTTGATGCAAGGTTTGTGTTTTGTTCCTCCTCCTTCTTGACTTTCAAACCACTGCCATCCTCAATATAGATTTTGAGGAGATCTCTCCTCAGCTCTTCTTGCTGCAAGGCTGGCCACATCGCTTCCCATCCTGGCAGTCTTTCTCTGCCCAGAATGCTTTGGACAAAGACCTGAAAGTCTTCTGAAACAAAGTTCAGAGTTAGCCTTACCAGCTCTAAGTCTCTAGGAGCTAACCCTACTGCTGACAGCTGGTCTTGGTTTTCCTGAATTTGAGACAAGGACTCAAAACGCTCTCCCTTCTTCATCCTCGTGTTACGCATCTTCTCCTCCAGATACATCTTCCACTGCTCAGAAGATCCTTGATATAGCTTTTCCAGCCTTACCCACATTTCTCTAGCAATGTTCTTTGCTGCTATGTGGGGTATGATGTGATCCTTTACGCCATCTAGGATCAATCGTTTGGCTCTTGCCATGTTCTTCTTGAAGGCTCTCAGATGTGCTGCATCTAGTGGCTCTGAAACTGCGCGGTCAATGAGGACCTTTAGATCATGCTCATTAAGGAGAAACTGAATCCTTGACTTCCAAATGACATGGTTGGAGGCATCCTCCAACCTATCTTGGTCACGCAATCCATTGCTGGCTATCCCCTCAATTGTCGATTTCTCTCTCTAACCTTCTGCTCAACTAGGCTTATGCACTCCTTGAGGAGTAAGTCAATGCTTCTATCGCTGCACGGGAAACAACAGTCTCTTTGAGTAAGAGAACTCACTAAGGTCAAGAAATCCCCAACTGTGTTTTTCAGAAATTTTGTGACGCTTATGCACCAGCACTCATTATTGTGCAGCAACTGTGTCCTTCAGCGACGCTAGTCTGCTACGATGCCTCTTCTGTAACTGGAATAGCTTACCCCTCTGTCAACTCTCACAGAGGGAGCTTTCTCTACGCTGGATTGCCCTCCTGGCCTGGACTGCGTAACTACTGGGGTAGTTTACTGCTGCTTATGCAACTTCAACGTTGATTTGCTGGTTCACTCTTGTTTCTTCTGCACTTCAGCTAGAATAAGCTCTGATACCATGTGAAAAATCTTAAATCTAGATTCCTATTGCAACAAATCTGAATTACTTCTCCTATTATTTTTCATAATTATTTCATTACAGTGAAATATCGAAGTAATTACTGAAGCAATATACACAAATAACGCTGCAGAATAAATCTAACTGCTGAAACAAACTGAACAAAATACAATGAAAAAATCCGCATTTGACACAGTTATTTTTGGACCAAGTCCCTAGAAAAAACCAACTTGGGAAAACCGATGCAACAGATCTGAGGGTTTTGTATTATTAAGCAGCAGAATCTTGAATACAACTAGGGCGCCAATATCTGGCTCACCCTTCAGAGAAAATCTCGGCATCACAAGAAATGTGAGATATACCTCACTCTACAAGTCCCCTACTGATCCGGAACAACACTGGTGAAGCCCCTCTCTGCCTCTGCGTGATGCCTACGTTGCTACTATGTAAGCCTACGTGGGCAAACTAAAGAACTGTCTCACCTCCTCCTCTGCAACGATCAAGCTAATCTGGAACTCAGTTTTTTCCCTTTTGGCTCAGAAACCTGAGCTTCTAGCTATCTCTAGACTAAATCTAGAAGGCACTGCGTCACTTTTGCGTGATCCCCTTCAGGGACTGCGTCACCCCTCCAAATGACTGTGTTGCCTCTACTACGTCACTGCTGCCTCTCTCTCTGAAATGTAGTCCTGGTCCTCCTGACTAGTTACTGCATCTGCTCCTCTCTGGAACTGATCACTAGATCGAAATCACTTAGCCAACCCTACCCTAGTGATTCAATCTTGATCAAAACTTGTGTCTCTCTCACAAGCTCGAAAATGCCAAATGCTCAGTGTATGATTTCCATAGGCCCCTCGTTGTCCTTCTTATAATCTTTCGTTGACCCTTCAACGGCCAAGATTAAAACATAATCAAGGGCTAAGATTAACTAGGAGTTGATCCATGACTTTATCTAGAAGATTCACTGTAAGTTTAATTAATACCCTTTAAAAAATCAGTTTCAACTTTCCCTAAGTTTAGACTTAGGAAAACATTAAAAAACGATTAATTGATTTAATTAAACCATCTCTAAGTGGAATTTTCCAAAATCCTTAGTGAAGTTTATCCTATATACAAAATTACAAGGCTAGAGCACATCCGATGCTACCATAAATCAACCGCTTTCCGGTCAGACCCAGTCAAAATTTGCCAAAATTTTGTTCCCCAAAAACAAAGGACCCGACAAAACTGAGCCAAATTCAACAAGTAGAAAAGGGGAACTCTATGACTAGTTTGACTAAGATAACTTGATACTATCCACTTTCAAGGTAAAGGGCAAGCATACGTAGATCTAAATAATAGATGAAACTCCCCATTATGAACACACATTAATGTCATTAACTTTGAAGAAAAAATGCTTATTCAAAAGTTATGTTTGGGAAATGAAAGTGGTTCTTCTCATGAAACATATGTTCAATTGCAAATGGAATGATCATCAAGAGATAATGGCATTGGGCCAACCATATAACATCGATGATAATATAACAAGGATCATCAAAAGCAATAAGGTCAGCAATCTTATGTCATTCAATGGTGAACATCAAATAAATGTTGATCAGCTCTGTATATCACAAGAAAGCATGTATAAATATCAACATTCAAAAGCACTTACGCCACTGTATATTATGAATAATTCCAACGCATTTACCTCAGCGCTAAGACATATTTTCACGATGAAAAATATGTCAAAACAAGTGAAAATGGAATCATTGGACAATGATGCAATGAGAAGAGATTAATTATCCAAAGTCGTCAAGCTTCAAGTAAAAGAAACATTAATCTTAAAGAGCATGTGCCACAGGATTGTTTCTAAGAGAAATCCCAATGTGTCATATCTGAAATAGTCATGAAGAAATACAAATATTTGCAATTATTATCCAAGGAAGTTTTTTGCCAATAATGTGGACTCACGTAAGAATGATCGGCCAACTATAAGGCAATACTCAATAGACAACCCAGATGGTGGGAATCGTTAACCCTCACTTCTAGGGGTTGTTGTTGCCTAATCCACACCTGGCCTAAGGTGGAGAAAATCTTTAATCCATTTGGTGTGGCCTTGGAAGCAAGTCTCGAGTTGAGTTGTTGACCCTCAATTCTCAACTCCTTCATGTGAAAATTCCAAGTCCTAGATCTGGAATCCTACTACAACAAATTGAATTACTTCTCCAACTTGTAAATTTACCTTAACAAGTTATTTGCAGATTTCTTTTGAAACTATTGAAGCAATTACTAAAGCAACCTTCACTTAATAAAATTTAGATGTGGAAACAAGAAACTGAGCAAAAGAAACACATCACACTGGACACCATTATTTTTAAACAAACGACTCCGGAAAACCCAATGCAGGAAAACCAGTGCAACAAATTCGAGGGTTTTATTACGAAGCAACAGTTATATCTGAATGTCTCACCGGAAAAATCAGTTACAGAGAATACTAACAGAGAAAAATAGTGAGATTACCTCACTCTGCAAGTCCCGGCTGATCCGATAGCTAAACTGACGAAACCCAAACACCCTCTGTGCAGTAGTTGCGTAGGCCTGCGTGGTGACTTCTGGAGAACTGCGCCACCTCCTCTACATGATTGTTCAACCCTCAGGAAACTCTATCCCAGCACTCTCGGCTCAGAATCTCGATCTCCCAACTAAAACTCAGACTTTTGCTTGGAATACTACGCTACCTCTGTGTGTGGCCTACGTGGCCCTGCATCACCCTTTCTAGGTGTTGCGTCACTCTCTCTGGGCTCTGCACTACTTCCTCTGTGTCTTTCTCTGCCTCTCTGCTGCGTATTCTTGGCCTCGGAGAAGATCCTCCTGCCGAAACTGTCTCTGCCCCTCAACTGTGTGAGAATCTCTCGATCAAGATTTCTTCCTAAGTACTACTCACTAAAGAAATCAATCACTTGATCCTCTCGGTGTATTTTCCAAATGACCCTCTCCAGTGGTTAAAATGGTGAACTTGCAGTTGTCAGAGCCACAATTTCTGTAGCACCGGAGGCACTGGGTATGTTAGATTTCAAGGGGAGGTATCATTAACCAAGTTTGTGCTTGCTTTGCCTTGACTTCTCTCTACAATCTACTTTTGAGACTAGAATCAAAATAGATAAGGATTAAGGGATACACTTAGCTAGTTAATAATTAAAATAAATCAAGATTTTTTGCATCTCATCTAGGACAGCCAAGCACTCACAAGCAATAGTTTTTCATTTGGTCACCTGCTATTTAATCGATTTAAAGCAAGTATTTGACTCCATAAGGCACTGGTCTCATAAATAATTCAATCTAATCCTTTAACTTGCTAAAATCAACTAAGTGGCTAGGCCGTTCAATCGTGTCTCCCAAACTTATTGGTTTCCAACAAGTCCTGCATTTTCACAGTTTATAGGGACTACCTCCATAGTCTGTTGTTGGGAGACAGCTAGAATGGAGAGGTCAGGGATCGAAGTGACAACCCCCGACCTGAGTCGTTGTCACATCGTGCCTGTAAAATCTGAGCAACAACGATGCCCAATTCAAATCATTCCACTATCTCAATATCATCAATAACATCCACCACAATGATTATCCAAGACAAGGTTTCCAATGTTTAGTAAATTATTAGCAATGACAGATATATCATTTAACCACTATAAAATCAGAAATCAATGCAAAACAGAGTGCTGCAAAATAAAAACAGAATGCTACGAAATCAGAAATCAGCGAAGTGATTATTTCTTTAGAGATTGCTAACAGTGATTTTATGATGAGATTACTACTTTGAGAATAAGGCATTCTTATACAAGCAAACACGTTACTATTAGTTTAAGAGCACTGAGATATAAGTTCTTATCACTGTTGAGCTTTAGCAAACTGACTTCTTATTGCTGCAACTTTGTATATCAGACTTTAATATGCTTATTTCAGACCTTGAAATTTACATGACAGTCAAGCATAAAACAAGAAGATTGACAGATCAAATACTTATAAGTGATTCTTGATGCCTTATATGAGTTATTAGCTTAATGTGTGGGTTCTTTTAGCCTTGTATTATGATGATTATGCCACTGTTATGTCAATATATCAGATCTGATATAAATTATGCAGTCAATCCAAATGTAAAATGAGGGCAAGAGAAACAAACCCCATGGCCTACTAACCAATGGCAAGCATGGAGATGTGAAATAGAACACCTATCAATACCTGCACTTACCAAGTGTTAGCTCAAAACCAAAGATCAGACCTTTACGACTGCTACCAACATAGATTGATGGCCTGCATACACATGTCAATAATAGATTAGCCTTATAGAGAAATAGCTAGCAAAGCCAGGGCATGAAAATTTGGAGATCTGACCACAAACAACTGATGTTTAATGCTTGAAACTTGGTGATCAATCTTTGGAAGTTCTGCAAAACAAATTGTTAGCAAGGAAAACCAAAGATTTAAGTCTCAAAATGATAGAAATCAATTACAAACAGTTGCCAAACTTACCCCAGGTTTGCAACCACAAAGATTAGTGTCAAATTAAATGTCAAAGCCCCAAAAATATGCCAAAAAATGACTGTGGCTAGCGGATAAAGGCCAATAAGTCCTGCATTAAGGGTCTAGAGGCCCAAATGAGGCTGCAGCTAGGGGTTAAAGGCCCCTCTAGGCTTGCAGCCTAGGGCAAAACGGCCAAATAGGCCTGCAGTTGGGGGGAAGAGGCCCTAAAAGGCCTAGGCCTAAAGCTACAAGCCCTTCTAGACCTGTGGGCAAGGAGAGAAGAGGCTCCTAGAGCCTATGGCTACGGAAGAGAGCCCTCTTAGGGCCTGTGGCTACCTTCAAGTGCACTTGGCCCCCTGCAAACAAGAGAAACGACCCTCACAAAATGATGAAACCCTCCTCTAAGGGCAACATTCCACCAAGTACACTGGAGGTGGGGGCGAGGGAGTGGGGATACGCAGGAGCGACCTATGCAAAAGCTCCCCACCAATTTTTAGGAAATGTAGGGGGACGTCGGGGTCTTAAAAACTTATAAATATAAAAATATATTATATATCATTGAAATTTAATATTTATAGTGTAACTGTCTTTATCATTATATAATATATAACACTTACATCATGAAGGATATCATACATATAAGTTTGTAACTGTGACCATTTAAAAAACTCTACCATAGCCTTTTTATGTCAAATAATAGAAGATAACAAGGGAATAACAATACACTATATTATTGCGAATTTTGACAATGGTTTCCTTTTTCATAACTAAAGGTGGCACGAACATAAAAGAATCTACTTCTCAGCAAAACAATTTTGTGTTTAGATCTAATCGAAAATTACTC
Organism: Pinus albicaulis; assembly: GCA_034641835.2. NCBI lineage: Eukaryota > Viridiplantae > Streptophyta > Pinopsida > Pinales > Pinaceae > Pinus > Pinus albicaulis. The sequence goes on along the minus strand of CM076576.1, from coordinate 864,186,382 downwards.
ATGAGCAATTTGTGTGTGAGAATGATTTAAATGTTCAACACTGCCTTCATGTTGCAAGAGGGGTTGATTAATGTCAATGTTAGACTCTTCTGTTGTTGTACTTATGTTGTTGTTGTTGGATTCATTTTCAAGTCCACTATTTTACGTGATTGTATCCAATTTGGATTGATCCTTTCCCTTACCCCACAATACAACATAAAGTTGGGCAGCGGCGACAGCTTCAACGTAAATGAAATGTGAAATGAACAATGAAACATTGAAATAAACTTTTAAGTTAACTCAAACCCTTAGAAATTCGGAAATTTTTTGTTTCATTAAAAAAAATTGCAATTTTTCGCTGGGGAAATGACTCCTCATGTCCCCTTACGTCCCCTCACGTACCCAGTTTTTTTGGGAGCTTGGGGAAACGTCCCCAGCCGTCCCTAAGTCCCCAGAATACAAGAGAGCTAGGAAACTCGACCCCCTGGTGGGGGGACGCGACCCTGTGGAACATTGGTTCGATGGCTTCCTCCCCTGGGAAACCATTGAGCAAGAGTGACCCAGAAGGGCTAGATCTTACCCTCAAGGGCCTAAATCAGCCTTCCTCTCTTCAAGAGCTCGATTCCTCACCTGCAAAGTAAAAAAAAATCGAGAGCTAAAATACCCAATATAAACAAAATTTTCAAATTCAAAACCCCAAATGCTATAAAAATTTAAAAATGGGTTAGAATTAAAATACAATGGTTAGTGGAGAAATAATTTACAAATACTTAGACTATTTACAAAAGTAAATTAGCTCTTAATAGCATGTAAATTTTGTTATAGCACAAGAGAGAGATTAGATTTTTTGAGAAATTTTAAAATCAATGATGTATGTAAATAGATCATTGGCCCAAACCCTCTAGCAAAGTACCCTGCAAAATGAAAGCTCAGAATCCAAACACGGTTTATTCTTCTCCTTAGTTTGTGAACTTGGAGACCAAGGGCTAGCGTACTTGTAGATCTCTATTCAAACTTAAAAGATGAATTTTTAGATCATGAGAGATCTAGATCTATGGTTATAGATCTAAAACCAACAACCAAGGCAAGATACCTGTACCAATAAATGTTTCGCCTTACAGCAAATGAAATAACAATTTATGAAGCGCAAATAATATAGAGCATGAAACTTACTAGCACATAACACAGATCAGCAGATAGAAGAACACCAAGAATTGAAACCCCAAAGTCTTTATATTATGAGAAATACAATTCCAGCAAAGCAAGGCTCAGTACATGTGTTACAAATTACGTCATCCAAACATGAAATGAGGAGCTTATGAGCTTCCTTATATTGAGAATGAGAGAAGAAAAACACTCCAAGTGGAAATAATGACTAATTGGCTTGATCCTCATCAAAATATTCTCATTCGTTGATCTTCCTTTGAAAATAACTTGATCTCCACCGTTGATTTTTATTTTTTTATTTTTGAGAAAAAAATCGGATTTCTCTTAAAATCCCTTTTATACTAATCCAAAAAATAATATTTTGAACTAATATCCTCAAAAAATTCACTTTGACATAACCACCAAGGTCCAAGGGGTCAATTTTTCTTAAAAAATCCATTTTTCCCTTGGTGGAGGAACTCCAAATTTTTTTTTTGACCCATGAATTTTTGATGATTTTCCACTTTGAGAGAATTTGATTTCTCTCAAATTAATTTTTGACTCAAATAATTAATTTTTCAGCTAATTATTTTCCTTTTATTTTGCCAAAAAAATTAATTAAAAGACTCAAGTGGGGATAATTTATTTTCCACCCTCAAATATTTTAGTCATGGTGTCTAATTATGAGTAACCATGCACTAAAATATTTTTTAGATCAAGATATTACAATTTAATTCAACCCTTAGAAGAGGAAATACACATTTAGACACAGATCCTCAAGACACCACCTAATTCTGCAAATCAATATGATCTAGCATGAAAAATACAGACTCGATAAACACTAGGACTCACCTAAGACCTTATCAACGAATTCCACCCTAGCTTTGGGGTATATCTAGGAGAAAAAATTTGTCGATTATGCGTGTTTACAGACGCACATAATTCAGGGAGGTTAAAAAAATCCCTAGGATGAAATCCTTTGACAAAAACCATAAGCTTACCAAGGTGTTACTAAATGGCTT